>VXBQ01005788.1:132876-270241 GCA_013400175.1 Phainopepla nitens
CTTTCAGAGACCCTCACAGTCTTCAGGGCCCCTCACAGTCCATCACAGTCTTT
The DNA here is from genome assembly GCA_013400175.1 of Phainopepla nitens. Taxonomy (NCBI): domain Eukaryota; kingdom Metazoa; phylum Chordata; class Aves; order Passeriformes; family Bombycillidae; genus Phainopepla; species Phainopepla nitens. Next base: position 132,930 of record VXBQ01005788.1, read on the forward strand.
TAGAGCCCCTCACAGCCCTCAGGGCCCCTCACAGTCCACCACAGCCTTTTAGAGCCCCTCACAGTCCTCCAGAGTCCTTTGCAGCCCCTCACAGTTGTCAGAGTCCTTCATGGCCCTTTAGAGCCCCTCAAAATCCCCTCATGGTTCTCAGAGCCCCTCTTGGTCCCTCACAGCCCCTTCATGGTTCCTCACAGCCCCTTGCAGTGCTCCTCAGTGAGAGAAACCTCCGTATTGGTCTTTATAGCTTGGTGACTGGTGAAGAAAAACTGTCAACAAATTATCATTTGAAGGCACTTCCCTTACAAGAAAGAAGACAAAAACACAGACCCAGAGTCCCATGCGCCATACGGTATTTATCACATCTCCTCTTCCTAAGCACGCACCCCTAAGGGGTTTTCTTAGGAGTTTGACACATGTAAGCAGATCATGCTTGAAAGCAAACACTCTACCAGGGAGGAAAGGTTTACAGTAGAACTGAGTTCACCTTAAGCAGCACTATGTAAGCACAAGAACATGAGCCCTGTAATTTGGGAACCCCCAGAGCTGACATGTTAATGTGCAAAGTCTCAGCTGGCAGCTCTGCCCACCACACTCACCTCAGTCACACAGAATTAAGGCTCAAGTTGTATACATACAGGCACTAAGGTCAGGCAATCAAATCAATACATTATAAACATGATATGAGAATATGGTATGAGGGATTAGAAAATAGTGAGCTGATATTTTATAATATGGGATGAATTCACCATCTGTAGATTTAACCAGCTTTTTCTAGTGCACTGCTCTCAATACGTACACAGTGACAGAGCACTACAGGTCCTCACTAACTACTTTAAAAAAAAAAAATTATGTTTGCAATGCAATTCTAGTACACGATAGAGATAAGAAGGAAGAATTACAGAAGAAATTGTTCCCTGTGAGGGCAGTGAGGCCCTGCCCAGAGAAGCTGTGGCTGCCCCATCCCTGGAATTTGTGCAAAGTCAGGTTGGACAGGGCTTGGACCAACCTGGTCTATTGAAGGTGTCCTTGCCTGTGGCAAGGGTCAAACTGGATGACACTGAAGGTTCATTCCTAAACCTATGACTTTTGAGGAATATTTGGTGTTATTGGACCTTGTAAAGATCTCCTATATTTTAACTTTTCTTATGAACTTTTGACCGAGGACACGTAATTCCAGCTATAAATAAGAATGCTCCAGGAAATAGGAACAATAAACTACAATGTGAAAAACATCAACATAAGCTTACTGTTCAAGCATTGACTTGGGGATGTACTGCTTTAATTTTATGGAGAAAAATTTATTTAGCTGTAACTTTTGAAGATACTGTCCCTGATTAGGACATGAGAAAAAAAACTGCTTTAAATAAATAAAAAAACTCGAATCATTATTGGTTAAAAAGCCTTTGATGTTAAAGTGAATCCTGTGTTATCACTGCAGGTAAAGCCAGCATTAAGCCACAATTAATCAATATGGCAGGAGTAGGTGACAGTGTTAATGCCATTTACAAACTCCAGAGTTGTGAGGCACTGTTTTTCCAACAGCTGCTTCTATTATTAGCAAAATGCTGATAGCTTGTGAACTCTTCTTCATTAAGAAGCTCCTAATTGACTGGTGGCTCACCATGTTAATATATTCAGGGAATGCCTGGAGTTGAGAATTCAGCTCATGGCAGAAGGAAAGCTGCGCCTTCTAAACTGAAATTTCCATGGTTTCTTGATGTTATTCAGTACTTAAAGATGCAAAGGGAAAAAATAGCAGGTATGTAAACACATACCATTATTTTTCTTCTATTCCCTACTTTCTGAAGTGTCAGTTTAAGCTCCTACCCTTGAGACAACCACTAAATTTTGTCCCAGTTGGCTTAGTTATTCTCTGATTTCAGGAACCATCTGTTCCAACCAGCCATCATTTAATTGGGTGCAACTCTAAAAGAGGCACAGACCAGGTGTTACCATTACCCAACTCACTCGTCACATACGGATTTTTGCCCATTAAGGAATCTTCTTCCATACCAGCATTTGGATGTAAAAGATGGGAATTCAAACATAATGCTTTTCCTCATGGAACACTTTCTGTAAAACTTGCCAGCAAGTATATCAGTGGCTCTCATTTTATCTCCTGTACACTGATTTTTTTTTTTTTTATTGAGCTGAAAATGCTGCTGATCTCCAAAGGGCATCACTCTAGAAGATGGAGGAGTGAGATGCAAAGAGGCAAGTTTTTTTATATTTTTTGCTTTTAATTAAGCTCCCAGAGCAGAGTCTGAGCCTGCAGTTCTGATATACATGCCATAATGAGAGCTGAATATTCCCCTTGCAATGGCACAGGCTCAGTAATCTAGCACTGATAAATGACATAAATGAGATAATAACAGCTATAATGGACACTATTTTCCCAGCCCTTAATGAAATAACATTCATCTTCTGAAAGAAAATAAATACAACAGTGCTTTCCTCTCAAATCCACTTCCTTTGCCCATAAAAATGTATGTTTTCATCCCATTAATTTGCTGGGAGCGATGAAGGAAGACAGATTAAATCAGAGATCCTAAAGAAATCTCAGTATCTAAATTCCTGGATGAACAATGGGCCCAATTTTCTAATTTCAATATCAAAACAAGAATTTTTATCACTCAGCTTTTCCCATTCATGTACATTCCCAGTCATGTACAGGCATTTCAGATCAGATTCATCCTGCTGCATACCTTTGGTTGTACGGAATTTGTTCATGAACAGTTGAACTGAAAAACTCACAATTCTAAAATAGCAGCTTCCACTAAACGAACATCATGTTCTCATAATCTAGAGCAAGTTCTTACCCAGGAAAAAGACACAACTGACCTTACAATAAACTAATATCTGTTAAGACAAGAAGAATCCCAGGATTTGTGAGATGTGAAGAGGAAGATAAGCTTTCAGAGGTAAGAGATTGCTAACAAGTTAAATATTCTCTGCCAGGATGGAGCTAATAGCATCTAGTAATAAATTATTTTTAAGTGTCAAAAGTCTGTCTCTCTAGATTGATATTGATGGTTATTAATCAGAAAAATAAAATACTCTTTTAAGTGTGTATTATGAACCTGAATAATTTAAGGTGCTTAGAGGTCATAGGCCAATTAATCGTAAAACATCATGAATGATATGGAAAAGCTGGCACCACTTTTTCTGGCACTGAGGTGGAGCTGCCCTCACCACGCTGTTGCAGACATTGTGGACATGGCCCCATGCTTTGTCATGAAGACTCTTGATATTTTCAGCAAAAAATATTTTGTAATAACAAGAAGGTGAAATAGGTACAAGAAGAGAGAAAGCTTTTGTGCTATACACTGCATATGACCCAGGATTCAAACAGTCCTTGATTTTAAATCAAACCATTTTTAAACATAGAAAATTATTCCCTGACACAGAAACCTGGGCTGGCACAGACCAGATTCCTCTCAGTATATGCTGCGTTCCTCAGAATGAATATTCTCTCATTAGCTCTGCTAAGGGATGTGTAGGAGCCCAAATCATGCATTGCCAGAGCAGGTGGGAAGGGTAATGTATTTTGCATTTATTATACATCTTGGTAAAAGCTTTCCTGTGTCAGACAAAGAGGCTGCACCCCAAAGGAGATACAGCGTGCAGTAAGATTCAAGATTTAGAGCATACTCAGAAAATGAATTTCATTGGTATGACTGGAGATGGAAAAAACTATGGCAAAAAAAAGAAGCTCAGAAAATAAACTAGGTTAAGTAATTTATGATTTATGCACGTTATAAATAAAAAATGTATTACAAGCCCAACATATTTTAATTAACTTCCAGTGATTTCAATATTTGCATAAAACAGTTCTGTAATAGTTTCATATCTTTTTATGAGACTGTTCTCAGAAAGCTGCATTTGAAATTTAAGAAGTTTTTTACTGCTGCTACATTACCCTAACAAACATATTTTTTGAGCAACATAAGGAGGAGGAAACTGCCCAGGTAGCAGCCTTACCTGAACACCATTTCCTGCTCCAAGATCGCACCAAACAGCCACAACTGGCCAATTAGTAATGTTGATGGACACTTCCAATTTTTACTAGTGGAAAAGCCAGGCTTCAGCTATTCTATCTTTGTTATTGATAGGAAAACTCTCAATTATTCATAGGGAATGACTTTAATTTTAGGCTGGTTGTTATATTTTGACACCTTTGACTCTTTTGCCAAGTCTAAGATAAATTCCAGAGCTTGCAGGATACCATTCAGCCACTCTTTTCTCTCTGCTGGAATGCACAAATGCCTGATTAGTTTGGCTTTTTGTTTAACCAGGAGAAAAATAAAGGGATATTTTGGCAAATCACTTTAAACTACGCCTAATTTTTACCACATCTTGAAGTCTAATTGATCTCAAACTAAACAGATTTAAGTTATTTGCTAAAGGGAGGGTTTAAATACACACTTAACCTAGTTCCTGAATTGGGGCCAATATTGGCAAATACAGAAGCAGCAGAAGAGGAAGAGAAAACTAAAGTAAAATCACCCCTTCCTTGAGCCAAGCAGCAAATGCCTGCTATAAATCCTTTATGATCCTTAGCTGCCTCAGACATCTGTGGGAGTCCTCCCACTCCATTCATTAACTTGCCATACTGGCCTGGCTGCTGATTGTACTGTGTCAATGAAGGATTTGTGAGAACTGAGGCAAAATTGCATAGTTTTCTGCAGAAAATAATGGAATAAAAAGTCTTTTCCCCAGCTGCATGTCCCTTCCAAAGGCAGTACTTGAAATGATAGAAGTTTTTCTAATCCATACTGATTTTACAATATAAAGTAATATCAGTTATCAGGGGACAGCACATCTGTACTAGCTGAACTTCAGGCATGTGTAATCCCTGTCCTTCCCCTGGGCTATTCATCTTCTCCAAAACAAACTTTTTGGTATAAATCCTAGCTTGGAAACAATGTGTGGGTGTCTAAATTATCATTGTCACAAGTCTAAAAAACAGACTCTCAAATGTACGTGGAAAACATAACCTTTGTGCTCAAAAAAGAATCAAGGGGAACAAAATCCCAGACCACCCTGAAAAACAGCAAACCAAACCCCAAAGGATTAGGGTTTTAAGAATGAAAGATTTTATAGTTTGATTAATCCTAAAAACTAGAAATATTTTCATTACTCTAAAAAGTAGAAATGTATAATCCTGTTGTTGAATGGGAACATTTCTTGTGCTGAAATTTGAGACAAAGGATCATGTAGTTATTTTCTGAAATGGCAAAGATTTGGGATACATTCCGAAGAACCACATGATTAGTCTTGGTTCTCATAGTTGACACACACATTTACTGAAGTCTCTTAAATATTGATATGGAACCAAGATTTCCTCTAGGGAAACTGAATAATATCAAAGGAAGGAAAAATATTTAGGATCCTCTGGATACCACATATTGAGATGTTGAGGTGTCGGTAACAACTGTAGAACTTGGCAGGCATCTAAATGGTTTCCGTGGCAAGTTTCCATTACTGATGATGTTCCTAAATAGAGGTAATAATGCTAGAACACCTCTAGAAAGAACTAGGATGCCATTCCAAATGTTATCTAGCAGGATAATAACCAGGCTTAACAAAAATCCAAGCTGTAAGTGAAGTTTATGACAGACTGTTGACAGATAATTCTATCACTCTCAATTTTTCATTCCCTATGGCCAAAGTGTCTCTTCCTAATAAAAGAAATGTGCTAATACCATCCATGCTAAAGAGTCAAACTACTTTACCCACACAAACACCATTAACCGATCGCCCATTGATTCAAATGTAGTGGTTCCATAAAACAGAAAAAATTATTTCATGTTGCTTTGAGATGGGCTAAAATAGATGTAAACAAATGGTGTGATCACAGTTTCTAATTCAGCAAGGCTCATCACAGAGATCTTGCTTGTACAGAGAGGTAAAAGGAACGCTCCAGGAAAAAATGAAAAATCGTGTTGTAATCCTGGACCTAGACCTTAAACAATTCAGCTCAGGCCAGCAGAGAGGAACCAGTTTCACCTAACTTCAGCTGCAGAAAAGCAACAATGATGTACAAGTCCACCTTTCCAAATCCACTGCCTTGAGCAGCAAGGAAGAATTCCTATGAAGGCTGCAGTAGGAGTCTGTGACAATCCTGTGCTGAACTCAGAGAGCAGTCTGTTCTAGGCAGTCTGAAATACCTGGTCCTGAAGCAGCAGATTGCATTTGATTCTTAGTTTAGAAAAGATTAGATTAGCAAAGCAATTTTGCAATCTGACTTGGCTGAATATCAGCTGAATTGTTCTGAACCTTGTATCTGCTACAAGGCTCCTGGAGTCATCATATTGGGCTTGATGTGGCAGCTCTTTTTAATGAGCCAAGACAGGGAGAATGGCTACAGTTACATAAAGGCAGAGGAAATCTATAATAGCTAACAGGGTACTGTGCTGGATACCATATTGCTGTTTGGGGGAAAAAATAGATACACAATTTCTCCTCGCAGAGCAAAGCTTTACTGACATTTCTAATTTAGAGACACCTCCTTTTAACCTTTTTTTTTTTTTTTGTATGAAATCATAAGGATGATGAGAGACTGCAAACTTTCTTAAGGAAATACAGGAATTTTCCTTTGTAATCCCCCAAGCACTGTGAATCTGAATCAAGACAGACATTCTAAAGAAACTTGGCCAGTCCCTGCAAGGGTCACATAAAGCCAAGATCTTATGATGAAACACATCAAAGACACTATCAAAGTGCCTGATCTCTGCCTGCTATGAAAAGCTGTGTAGGCTGAATGAAAAGTATCCAGAAAAATAAAGAGGAAAAGAAGCCTCAAAGATCACATGCTGCTCACTCCTGCCTCCTTTGAGGGCTGACCTTATGCCAAAGGGCAGCTCAGAGGCAGGACATGCTGGGAGAGCTGTTTCAGTTTGCTTATTTTTGTCACAGGGACTTCCATGCCTTTGCTAACAGCTTCAGGGAGATCCTCTAATGCCCACTGAAAGCACCCTCAGCAATGGAAGCAGGCCCATCCTCCCCCACAGCCCAAGGAATCACACCATCCCTCCCCCTGACCTCGTGTTTCCTATCACAAACACTGGAGATTATTTGTTAATTCAACCAAAAACTGCTGGGTAGGAGAAAAAAAACCTGTCTGCATGCTCAGAGAAGTAGGTTACTTTCATGTTTTAGCTTGAAGGAAGTTTTATTTCAGAGGGTTTGGAACTAGATGATCTTTAAGGTCCCTTCCAACCCAAATCATTTTGTGATTCTATGAAGAATGGTTCCAGCTGTGTTGTCAGTGAAACACAGCATAAAACTGGTCAGAAAAATCCAGCCAAAAAACGTGCTACCAGAAAGCCAAGACAGCATCAAAAGAGTTTTGTAGGACAATGTAGAACTCCTTGTGAGCTGCTGCTGCGAGTGCCTCAGGTCTCCTCTTCCCCTATGAACACTGGAACTCAGTTCACCTATTCTTTTATGCTACACTGCAGTAACTGAGGCATGTGGTAAGCATCAGGTCAAATAGAGAACAATTTTATATTGATATTTGTATATATCAAATATAGAGAATGTATGATTTGCATATACTGACACTGAAGGTTTACTGCTCTTCCTGTTCTGCCAGACATTTTGACACATTATACTTCAATTGCCAATTTGGAATGAAATAACCACTTAATGGATTTCTCAAACAGAATGAGAAATAAAGGAAAAAAAAGAGAGAAGAGACTTCATTTGCCATAGCCACTATACAAGTATTCACATCTTTATGATTTTCTTCTGGTTTGCTGCACAAATGCTGACATTACTGCCATAAGCGTGACCCCCTTGCCTGTACCTGGTCCCACTCCCTGTAACCCTCATCTGCATTAGGATGTGTGCAGCTCTGTTTCGACTGCACACACAAAACAGCATCACGTACTGGGCAGGCAGCAGCTCCAAAGCAAACTACTGAGTTCAAGTTTGGAGAATAATCAACAGAGGCTCATTCCTAGGAGCCACGCAAACCAGGATAACTGGAGAACATCCATTCATTGCACGGCCCGTTTCACCCACGGGGCTCTCTCTTCACATACCTCAGCCTCGTGGCACTTGGCAATGCTTTGAAGCCACTGCACAGGTCAGCAACAGCTGCTTTTTAATCACAGTCAGGGCAGCAAAGCAAAGCTTCAGCATGGACATGTTTAGCAGATCCCTCAGAACTGCAAGCTATCCAGTAAGGTGCTGAGCAAAGAGATCCTTTGCAAATGCAACATGCACAACCCTCATCTGAATTTTTCCCTATGATTCCTGTTTTCTTCAGCCAAAACTTACCAGGGTTTCAGGCGCTTTACTTTCTTCACTCTTGTATCCATAATAATCAGGAGTTTTATCCAAATCCTGTATGTTCCCAGGTGTCCTTAAGCCCTTCTCTGAATGACAAGCCTGGCAAATCGGTGCATTGCCCATATCAGTTCTTGTGCTCCCTCGGAGCAGGGGCCCGGCCCTGGCACCGCGGCACGCTCCCGAAGGACAGGTGACCGGCCGGGAGCAGGGCCCCGCCCGTGCTGCGCCTCCCGGCCGCTGCTGCCGGGCTCCCTCCCCCNGCCCCCTTCCCCGAGCCCCCTTCCCCGAGCCGTCCCGTGCCCCGGAGAACCCGAAACCCAGCAACTGCGGGCAGCGCTCGGTGACCATTTCCAATTCAGGCGCTGCCCGGCTATTTTTACACCTACCAGGCCAGCTATGCATGTCAATGGCGCGGGGTGGGCCGGGGGACGGCTCCAGCACGGAGCCGGCCGGCCCAGCTCGCGAAGTTCAAGTCCCGCTGAGTGGAATGCCCTACACACACGGGTTATTGAGTTACCCAGTTGCGTGCCTTTCAATGTTTTGATTTTTTCCCTGCCCTTCTCGGTGTCGCTGTGCTTACATAAAGCACTGAATTTCAGAATGTTGCTAATGCCTTCTGAGTTTCTAACTCAAAAATATAATTTATTTGAGTCTATTTTTCAACATGTACTTGACATTTACAAACCAAGACAAAGTGGATGAGCACAGATTTCATGACCATTTAATTTCGGTGATTCACACGGTATTTCATGTTTATGTAGCCAATAACTGTGATAAGCTTGCTTTGGATTGATATGTCCCCTGGGTATGATTTCAGATGAGCTCAAATGTATCCAAAAGGAATACATCTGATACTAGATCACTTGTGCTCTTGTCTATGTCATGTTTGGTCTTGTTTGGGATTTTTATTTTCTAATAAATCCTTAATTGGTTTAAAGTTGGTGTTAATATTTTAGCTACGATAGTTATTATTAAAATCTGAGCCCAAACCAAACAAGCAAAAAACAAACAACAACAATGAAAAGGACAATGGTAAATAAGAACAATCCACCAAAACTGAGAATAAGAATATTCACTCTAGGTTGGAGTTACTCGTCATGATTGCACCCACTGGGATAAAAACTAGCTTCAGGACTGCATGTTGGAATCTACCCATTATCCAGCAGAGGCTCGGTGCAGAGTTAAAAAGCACCGACACCAAACCTGACTGCCAGAACCCAAACAAAAAAAAGGAAAAGGCAGTTGACAATTAATTGGCAGTTTTCAAACATGACCAGCTGGGCATAGCAGAGGCTGCGGGGACAAAGTGTCTGTAGATACCAAAGTCCTGTAGGATATACCACCATGCACATCCATCCCCAGAGGTGGGGGGCATGCATTTGAAAATGCAAGCCCCAAATTCCTCAGAAACAGAGAGATGCTCAAAGAATTGCAATAACCAGCCAACTCTTTTCCCTTCGGGGTTTCAATCCACTGCCAATACCACAGCACACATCAGCAGGCAGCTCTCCATGGCAGCGCATTGATTTCCACCCAGTTCCCCTTCAAAGCAGCACCAGTTATGATCCAAGAAACCGAGCTCCCCCCAGCCCCTCATTAAGGGTTACTGATGGGCACGGGGTTCTCTTTTTTGTTAATTATCCTGAGGAGATTTTAAGGCACTCTGTAATTTTTCCTTGCTGATGAATGCTCCAGGATGGATCACCTCAGATGCTGTGATGGATACATGCTGGAGAGACACATGCACAGAAGAGTTAAATTGTTGCTTTTGCCTTTTTGACATTTTTGCCAGCACTTGGCAACTCTTTCAGAATGTTTGTGCGAGGCTCACTTGCCCATTACCTGATAATAAATTACCTGATAATAACTTCCTTCAGCTCTTCTAAAGCATTACCCTGTGACAGTAGTAAGGTGTAAACACAGCCAGAACTTCTTAGTTGAGTTGTCAAAATAAAAGGATGCAAGAAGGAATTCCACCAAATGCTTGACTCGGCCAAAGTTCCTCTAACCAAGGTTCCAACATAAACTGGAACTACAAATCCCTGCACAGAGCAAGCTATTTAATATACAAATAGCTCACTGGAAAACACAAAGCACCACTCAGGGGGAAAAGGTGGCCAAACCACGGGGAAATTGTTTCTTCCCTCATTCCTGGGAAATGCTGCCTGTGGAAAGCAGCAATCTGTGTAAGCATCAGAGGGAGAGAAATGGAGAAGCTTTCTGCCAGAGCCTTTCAACAGCATTACTGTTGTTTGTCCAAGTGGCCCCGAGACTGTAGGGCAAATTACTGAGAAAGCAAATGCGTTCATGTCCTGCCAGGCTCAGGGCATCATACCCTAACAAAGTACATGTTGGAGGGTTCAAAGCCTTTCTGGGGGAACGTGTTGCTGTATCTCTGCTTTCCCATGCTCTTTGCTGTTTTGTTAGGGCTGCAAATCCACCCCAGCCTGCAGAAGTGAAGAAACCAAACCAGAGGCAATGCTGGCAGGCACAGAGCTCACGCTGAAGCACCTCAGTCCTCTTCAGCAGCACAACAGACCTTTTCACAACACTAACTCCAAACCTCAACTACTCCCTTACCTCAGAAACCTTCAGAAACTAAATTTAAAGTGCTTGTAAGAAGGAGAGGAGTGTATCCCATATATTAAAGAACTGATGCTAAGGCAGGGTCCCTCTTTTCCCCCCAGATGGGGGAAACATTTTGGTTCCTTCCCTGAGTGTTTCAAAGCCTGCAGCATTTTTGATGGTCAGCCTTAGGGCAACACAAACCAATAAAGCCCTCAGCAAACTTTAGGGAATTGCAACTTTCCCAAAGATTCTCCTAGTAAATGTTGCAATGGCTAGATACTCTCAGTTTGTTACTACTGGCCATCAAAAAAAGCAGCGTGGTGCAAACCCACTGGTTTACACTGACTTGTAAAATCCCAACCAAGACCTCAAAGACTAACAAGTGAGAAGCAGCGAAATTCAAGCTGTAAGCTCATCTCCAGAGGGAGACTTCATTTGATAGGATACCATTCCACAGTCCAGGAATGACAAAGCTTGGGTATTGTAAGATGAAAGAGGACTAAGGACAGTCATGCACACCCAGGTAGGCAGCAGCAGAAGCCAAAATGCTCTGCTGCCAGAAGAAAAAAGTTTCTTTATTCTTTTTTTTGCCATTACTACTAAAGCTTAGTTTGTCAGTAGATGTTTCGATTAGCATAACCAAAATGACAATTGATGAGGCACTACAATAACATTTAGTGTTGGGAGAAAAAAAAAAAAAAAAGAAGGAGAAATGAAGAGAGAAAGAGTTCCAAATATCAAGACAAATAACAATTGTTAGCAACATAAATCCCCAACTTTTATTACTGTTACAGCTCTCCCCAGATAGCCATTTCCCTATGACTTTCATGGTTAAACAAAGTAATTAAAAAAAACAGAGAGAGAAAAGAGACTGCGTTGGGACCTACACACCAATATGCAACTCCCCTGAACTTTGAAATGATTCCTAAATGCAAAGTCTTTCACTCCTGGGGATTTTTCTATGGGAAGGTCAAGCACAACACAGTTCATTTGCTTCTAGCAATTATTTTGGGTCAGATCTTGAGCTCATGTAGACTATAAACTCTGATGAGTCATGACTTTGTATCATTTATGTCCCCCTTTATGCTTTACAATAATAACACTGATTAAATCACTATTTCCCAAAAATTCAGCCTTTTCTTCCTCTGGCCACAGAGACCACAATAAGCAATTCTTAAAGCCTAAGCAGCCTTAACAAAGGGGTCATTGTCTCCTCCAGAGAACCTAGCAAAAAAATCCTCTTCAGCTTAAATATTTTGAGTCCAATCAATTGCAAAAATCTATTTTGAGCCATTTTAAAGAGGTCTTGCTCTGCTTTTCATGGTGAATCATTTGACACATCAAGCCTGATGATCCTCTCTGGACAGCTCTTTATCCAAATGGCACTATATATATTTTAGCCACTGTGAAAAAAAAAGGAAAGAGAGAACCTGAGGTTTCATCACTGCAGCTACAGATACAGCTGGCACTGGATCCTACAGATCCTGAAAAAAATCCTCCATGGATAGGAAAGTATGAAATATATACAGAAAGGCACCTGAGCCTCCAGCATTCCACAGATAAAGCACATCCTTACTTTGCAGATAAAGGAGCTTTTGGGTGACAGGTGTGGCACAAGAAGGCAAAAACAATCCCAGATTTCACAGAGGTGCCCTCACGTGCACAGCAGTTGATGTCTCACCTATTTTTCTCATAAAAATTGCAGTTGGTATTTCTTTTCTCTCTCAGCCTTGGCTCCACCTCATGGGCAATGAAAGGCATGTGTTAACATGAAGCATTGAGTAACACAAGGGAAATCTTACAGAGATTGTTGTCTAATCACAAAATTAAAAATCAATGCAAGGAGATATATTTGATAATACCCTGAGGGTAAAGGGTTAAGATGCAGTTCTGGCCCAGCCATGCCAACACAGCTATAAGGTAAATTATCACTTTCAAGCCCAAGATATAGATATATTTTTTTAAAAAATTTCAACAGAACTAAGGCATTTTTTGAGAACTTCATGGTTTTTATGTCCTCCTCTGGCATTAAGCTCTAATTGGTGCCTATTTGTATCAACCTAAATCTAACCCAAATCTCTGGCTCTTTATTAGCTATGATTTTTCTTCCTTAACACAGACTGGATACTAATTCTGCATTAAACCATCTTGTAGGATATTGTGAAGCTATCACGTTCTGAATTTGGAATATCAAGTAAGGCCTCAAGTCTCTTCTCCAAGAAAATCATCCAATTTTCCCTTCTGAATACATCAGTGGGAGCTCACTGCTGATTCCAAAAACCACAAGTCTCCCAAGCTCTTGTTATGCAGAGGCTTCTGAAGTTCTCACTTCTGTTGTATTTCTTATAAATTTGACACAATTTTCAAAACCAAATATTGCCTATTTTGATATAAAATGGGTTTGTGGGGGGACTATATATTTCATATATAACATATAAAAGACAGTTTGCCTCATATACATAAGAATACAATGTATGAAGTTTGCCATGTATTCCTTCTTGTGCTTTACTTCTGTAGTAGTTTAACAGAACTACTTCTTTCTGTCGTTTAACAGAATCAATTAATTCAATGAGGAATAAATAACAATGTTAAATACATAATTTCATCTTTGCTAAAGAGCACATTCTCAGGAATCCTCAAAGAATTACATACTTTTGGTAAGTATTGTGCCCCTGATTTTAGCTTTTCCTCTCCCACTGTACTAAATGTTGCTGTAATGGTGCATCATTGATGGTAAATGGTACAAAGCAGTTCATCACAGGCTCTTAAGTGAAAATCCAGAGTTCATTTGCTCCATTTCTATTTTATTTTGCACCTTATGCCTGTCTGTTATCTTGGGGCCCATTAAACACATCTGTTAGAAACAAGAGTTACTATTAATATGCATTAGAAAATCCTTATATCTTGAATATTAAGCTATTTGTTTTAATGATTTGCTTTTGATGGTTAAACTAGAAACATAAAGAGAATATTAGAGCCACTGAAAAGAAACTAAATCTAATGCCAACAATTCCCATACCACTATGAGTTAATGCACAGTGATCTAGGTACAGGTGCACACACACTGAATGTACCTGTATCAATGCTTTAAACAATCTGACTGTGCCAAGAGCACCCACATTTAGTTGAACTATAGCCATAAAATGACAATTTTTCTATTCCTCAGTACTACAGCTGTGTTTTATGCACTCAGCTAATCACACTGACAGCTACTTGGAAAAACAGAACAGAACCCAGCATTACTGACTCCCAGTCTCTGCCTTTAACAAGGCTCTGGTGCAGATGAACGCACATCCATGGTGGAACAAGCTCCAAAGGGTTTATCTTCCCAATTTTTGAAGAAAGAGTGAGTCATAAAAAGAAAAATTATGTGCTCTATTCATCACATGTCAACAAACAGTACTTGAAGGCTTGAGTTTGTATCACTCCTGTCTAATATTTTGCCTTTCCCCGCACTAAAGGAGTTGCAGTAGATGATAAATAAAAGATGACAATCTTCCAAAAGCAATTCCCTATGATCAAAAGGGTTCTTACAGAGTACAATCAAGAATTTTTGTTTCTGTAAGCAAGTAATTTGTGCCTTATAGTTACATAAATCGTTCAAACGAGGGCCAGAATAGCGTGAAAAACAAATAAGTCTGCTGAGTAAGTGACTAAACTTCATTATGGCAGCCATACAAGCAGCTCTAAATACACAATTTGAGATTTTGTGATTGAAAACACACCTTCACATCATTCATTAGCTGACTTAAGGCCTGCCACTCTGGGAAAATACCAAATCACCTCCATAAAGTTAACAGAAACACCAAAGGTCATTGGGAAAAGCACATCATCTGTAACCAAGTCTGCACCAAATTCTGCTCTTATTCTGAAAAATGTATCAATTAGAAATTGGGAAATTATGACCAACTCACAAAGCAAGTGCTTGGGCACTGTAGTCTCTCAGGATTGTTAAAACCAGCAGCACCTATAAATTAAAGAGAGCCAAGGAACACACAAGGACAAAACTGAGCAGTTTATTTCCAGAGAAATCCTAAGAATACTGTAAAATGTTCTTCAGCTGCTGTTCCTAACTCACAATATTGTGAGATGCATATTAATGGTGCACATCCTGTGGCTGTTAAACATGAGGCAAAATAACCAAGGTTTTAAGCATGTCACATTCTTATGAGAAATAAACACATAAGAAAGAGATAATCCAAAGAACATTAGTTTTGTAGATAAGACATTGGAAAATTCAGAGAAGAATAGAACAGGACAACACCTTTCACAAAAATACCCCCAAAAACTTCTGAACCCAAAGAGAAGGAGCTTCACAGGTTCTCTGCAGTTCTCAGTAGCACCCAGCAGATGAGATTCACACAAAAACTGCCCTCAGGGAGCAACACAAGCCCAAATTTAAAAGGTACAGCAAACAGAAGTCACCTCCTTCTCAGTCTGGTATCTCTGAAGACACTGATAGCTAATGAACAATACTCATGTGGCTTGCCTGGAAGCCATAAGCTGTGGAAAGGAACATGCAGCATGAATAGATCCACACAAAAAACTGGTTTCTCTCAAAACCCAATAATGAAATTTTTTAGAAAAGCATAATTACATATCAACCAAAATTAGACACTAGTAAGGTCCATTAAAGGACCTCAGTTAAAACAGACAAACCAGCAAAAAATCCCAAAAGTACATAAACCCACAGATTTACTGCCAGTAAGAAACAGAAAAATTGACTACATAATCTTGCATAAACCATGTGGTTTTCTTTCAAAATGTTGTATGGCAAGAAAAGAGCAATAACATTTATTTGAAATTTTATGCTACATTATAACTGTAACATTTGATCATTACCAAATACCTTATGCTAATGAATTCTCCTATACACCCTAGAGTGTCCCAAGAACTGAGAGAACCCTTGGCCAGGACTGCTCCCCCACCTACCCTTAACAGAGTCCCAGCATGGACAGAGCCCAGGTGGGTGGGAGAACTCAAAATAAGAATTACATCCCTCACGACATCCAGTGCTCTTCCAGCTGGGAGCACCTTTTCCCATCTGCATTACTTCTTGCCAGCTCTGCTCTGTCACTGTTACAGCTCATTTATTTGGCCTTCGTGGCCCAACACCAAACTTTGGCCCCAACGCAGGGATAAGATGGAAAATAGGTCACAACCTCCACAAACCACTCCCTTTTCCAACAGTTTCTCTCAATACTGGATTTCCACCTTTCCTCTCTGACAGCACCTTCCCAACACAAACTGGGACAGAAATATATAAAACTTCAATTACATGGAATGGAAAATTCATATATTTCTTATTAGGTAATAAGCAAGGTCAGAAATAGATTCCAATTTATCCGGACCTGCCTCCTGTTACCCTTCCCTTCTGAGAGTAGTACTTCCTCCTACAACAGGTCTGAGCTGGGAAGTCTGATGGACTTCTTGATTTAAGTGCTCATCAACAGACAAAAAATTGCTAAACTGCTCCTTAGTCTGTACTACAGTAAATAAATTTAAAAAAAAACCCCAACAAACAAACAAAAACCAAACAAACAAAAAACAAACAAACAAAAAACAAAAACAAGGGAGAGGAACCAAGATTCCCATCTCATTGGAAGCAACTCCCTATTTTGTGGAATGCAGCACTAAACTTACTCTTTCCTACAAGACTTGTAGCTCCAGAACTCAATACAGGTATCTTTCAGAACAGCAGTGAAGTACATTCTGTATTTGAGATACAAATGCCTATAAAACAGTCATACAATAATGCAATTCAACACTGATTAAGTGAGAGAGTACATGTAAAGTATCTCAGCCTGAGGTCATGAAGGCAGCCAAGGACAAAGCCCCTCATCTAAGTTGAGGCAACATAAGGACTTCATCAGGTTGACTAAAATTCCCATCTGAATTTGCAATTTACACACAGAATGAGTAAAAATAACAGGTGGAAAATAAAAGGGAATTTGTAAGCCAAACAATCGCCAAACCCCCAGGATAAGTAAAAGCACATCCATTAAGCAAATGATCCTCTAAAACAAAGGAATTTTGTGTAATAAAATACTTGAAGAGGCTACCATTTCCCAGGCAAAATGAATATTAAGAGAAAGACCTCTGGTCCTGTGTGAGAGGTCCGAAAGTCCTGCTGCATTCACAGTGACAAATTAAATTCTTTATTACTGCAGAGATGACTCATTTATGGGGCGATATCAACACTACAGAGGAAGCAGCTGTCTGAATAAATGAGTATTTGTGTATTCTTATCCATTCTCCGTGAGCCTGCTCTAGCACCCACTGAAGTGAGCCTGATCTTTGCCTTTGGATCACAGTAGGATCCATTTACCCAGGCCAGGAGGTCCTCTATCACTCACTGCTCCAACTCCCTTCAGCACTGAAGGACTGTCAAGGATGAAAATCCAAGAAAATAAACCCCGTGGCAGTTCTGTCACCCAGATTCTCCACAACCCACAGCCTCATTGATCAGCCACAGAATCATGGAGTCATTTAGAATGGACAAGATCCAAGTGTTCCCCCAGCACTGCCAAGCCACCACTAACCCATGTTCCCAAGTGCCACATGCACATATCTTTCAAATCCCTCCAGGCATGGTGACTCCACCACTGCCCTGGGCAGTGCATTCCAGTGTCTGACAACTTCTACCTGGCAAAGCTTTGACTCTTTCTTGCCTAATCAGCAGCCACCACCTGATGCTGCACTGTCTTTGCACAGCAGCAAAGTATCTATTTTTAATTTTTTAACGCTTTCACAAATATCCAAGATAAAGACACTGAGGCCCTGAAGCAGCTCTTGGGAAGGGAAAACTTTTGTTCATTCTCTGACTCTGTTTTTCACTGACAACAGAGGTCTCCCATCTCCACCAATTCTGAGGAGATTCAAGTTCCACCAAGCTTCTGTATTAATAGTCTCAGGGCATTACTCTTAGTTCCATATAATAAGAAGCAATGGGAGATTACAGGATAAAATAGGCAGCAAAACATATTGCAGATAGTCCTTTCTGACCTGAAAGGAGCATTGATTGGAAGAATCTCAACTGCTGCAAATCACTGTCGAAAGTAAAACCAGAGAAGAGCATTTAGAACTTCGGTTCAAATGGGCTAGAAGTGCACTAGATGCTTTGCAAGGAAGCATGCTTGTTCTGCAAAAGGCCTATTGGCATCTCGAGTTCCAGGTGTTGGGAAAAACCACCTTCATTTTACCCCTCTCTCTTGCAAATTTCTCTCCAATTCCAGTTGTGATTTTCCAGTGCTTTCTGCTTCTCTATTTATTTTAATCATTATTTTTAGATAGGTATTAAATTTATAAATAGTGTCAGAACACCAAGGTTTTCCTCCTGTCAACAGACGAGTGATTTGAACAGGAGGGGTCGCAGAACATCAGAATTATGTAAAGAACATTTTGGACCTCAAAGTACATTTGTGTGACGTTATTTTCCACCATGGATAATCAGTTCTTCAATCACAGAGCTATATTACAGAAAGTGCACATATGTTTAAAAATTACACTGGAAAATATAAATCACTAAGATGGTTACGTAATAGGAGGTGAATTATCTCCTGGTTGAAATAATCTAGGAAAAAATCTAAATCTCTTGAAATCATTGGCAAATCTTTCAGGGCTATTACATTAAGAGTTAAGATTATACAGTGTTACAAAACCAAGTCTTCCCTTATAACCTTTAATTACAGTTCCCTATCTCTAAACTATCCTTGACCATCTTAAACACCTCTTCCAGAAGGAGACTGCTTCCTCTTAAGTCTTCTGCTTTTGTATCATTGAGTTTGCATATTGAAGTCGATTTCAAAAGGATAAAATACTCCTTCCTGTGTTTCATGCTTCTGGGTCAACAATCATTACTACAGCTGGGCAGAGACTAGAACATAATGATGGTTTATTGCCCAAAATAATGGAACATGTGCTGCTAAATCCAGCCTGATAAGGTACGAAATGGCTAAACTGCAATAAAGAGAAAACTGGTGGTAATTAACCTTTTCAACCACCTGCATATTTATGAGCTGTGGCAGGACTTTGGTTCTTCCTAAGCTGCCCTCAGACAATCTCCTTGGCTCCTCTATTTTAAGGACTTTCCAAGCCCTGCTCAGAGCAAACACACCAGGGTTGCTGTCAGAGCTCTGTTCCACAGCTGCAGGGACGAATTCTCCATGGAGCTGGCAGGGACACAGGAGCCCCGTGCTGGCTCTGTGGGGAGCCGTGTCCCATCTGCACTCCCACTGCACTGCCATCAGCAGCGCCACCCGCAGGCACGGGGAGCATCACCAAATCCTCACCAAACCGGTTAAACGCTGGGCTTCCTTAGAAATCCGAGGAACACAGCCAAGCACGTACTTCCTTCAGCTTGGGAGAACTCGTGCTGCAATGCAGAGCTGGCTCTGGGCACAGCTATTAATTATTTCTGATTTCACCTCTTTGGGAACATTTTCCAGGGCCTCATCATTCACCAGGCTAATACCCTGCGCCACTTGAGGGTGCACACAGCTCTGTTAAAGTACCTAGTGATAATACCTGCATCCTAGGAAAGGAGAGGTTAGTAAATAAAATATTGCCAAAGGAGTGGCTGAGTGGTTTATCTACCCTTCAGACAACACTGCAGACTTTGTGCTACGCTCACCAAGAAAAGGGAAAAGAACACAACTTGGGGGATTTTTCATGCTCCTAAAAATACCCCTGATGCAGTCAGTGGCCGGTGGCAGCAGCTGCCATTTGCCAAGCACAGTTAGGCTGCGTAGCACAGACACCGTGCTTGTGGGGACAGTGGGGGATGGCTGGATTCTCCCCAGAAAACATAGCAGCAGTATGAAGAATATAGCACAGATCTCATCTAGTTGCTATGGAGTCTCTGTGCATTTCCTCAGGAAAATCTTGCTGTGATACAGCAGTTGCACTGACCAGTCAAAATATTTTTTTTTTAATCTGTATCACTTTCTGTCTCCAGCAAATGTCAAATATTGCAAAACAAATCCACCCCGCTCTGCGCACAGTAGCTTGCCATGGCAGTTTAAGGCTCACCTCAGCCTTTTTGATTTTACCCAATTCATCCTGCTAAGTCATACCACTGTACCAAAACACTTTCAGAAGGTGTCTACTCATAAGCTTTTCCATGAACAAGATAAAGAGAAGTAGGTATCTTTTGGAAAATGACTGGTTTTCCTTTTGCTGTTACATGAAGTTTTGAGGTTTTAATGTATATAATGCAAGAGTATGACTTCAATAACAAGGGGCAACAGCTTCACACTGAATGAGGGCAGGGCCAGAGAGTATCTGGGAGAAATTCCTCCCTGAGAGGGTGGAGGGGCTCTGGCACAAGCTGCCCAAAGAAGCTGTGGGTGCCCCATCCCAGGAAGTGTCCAAGGCCAGGTTGGATGGGGCCACGAGCACCTTGCTCAGGAAGGTGTCCCTGCTCATGGCAGGGGATGAGATGAGATGGGCTTTAAGGATCCATCCAAGCCAAACCACTCTGTGATTCCATGACTCCCAATAGTAACTAAAGAGAGCTAATATTAAATCCATGGACATCCTGTGAAGAGGCTAGAACAGAGAGAACTTGCACTGTTACCCGACTTAGCTAAGTGGAACTGAGTCTTCCTGGCCTAGAAATATGGATGGCATCAACAATTCCTTTCCTTCAGGCAGCTCTGATGTCCAGCACCACGTTCATCAGCAAAAATAGAAAAGATGTGCTGAGCTTAACCATTCTCCATTTGCATATGGGGGCCTTTTGGGAAATCTTAGTTACTGCCTCCTCTTGCTCCAGCAGTGAGACTATCATCAACACAATGCACATGATTTCTTTCCTCCCTGCTGCACTGGTGCCTTTAAAAATAAACGAAGCAGGGGAACAAGAAGGCTCAATTGGGTCTAGGCAGTCCCCAGTAAATCATGGCCTGAGCAGTGAGGCACAAAGTGGCTTTTGTCTGCTTGGGTCTCCTGTTGCACTGTCAGCCTCACTGGTCTTGAGCAGTGACATGTCTCTATTAGACATCCTGGCATAGCACAAGCCAGAAAGAGTAAATAATTTAAAATAAGCTTAAATTATTCAACCTAAAACAGCTTAGAAAGTCTTGTAATTATGGTTCTATTGGCTGAAATAATTTTCTACCAGCCCTGGGGAAATGAGAACTACACTCATTTTGGGTGAACACCACTTGTCAATGCTGCCTTGTTTTACACACAGGAATAAAGAGAAGGCAGATCTAAATTATCAGGCCAAAAGAAATCCATATCCCTCTTCAGGTCACGTACAAGAACAGCATTACATGAATATTTGCTAAATATGAAACACCGCACGTTTTTCCTGACCCAGACAATCAGTCTCACTGGGCTGTTTCAGAGCACAGGCAAACAGGGTAACTTCTTAAATCTTGTGTTACTCCCCTCCCCTTTCTCCTTCTGTTCATTCTTATCCTATCTTCATCAGACGAGGATTCTGCTGGAGGACAAAAAGCTGACCTTAAACAGAAATGTGTACTCTGAAACCTACTTAGGCTCACTTCCCTAAAACGTCTCTTTTCCAAAGCCCTAAGGAGCTAATGAACCTGCTAGATTTTGGGGAGGTTAATATGCTAAATCCTTCATTAGCATCAACAAATAGAAGGTAATTACAGACTTTTTTTAATTGCAGCCTTTGTTTTCAGTCACTTGCAAAAGGGCAGCTAGCAATTGATCTGTATTGATCCGTATGTGGACGTTCTTAGCGTAGCATTAACATGGTTTTGAAGAAACTCTAAAAAACTATAAGCAGCTCACTAAATCTATTTACAATATATGGAACTTCCATAAATAATTAACAAGAGAAAATGCTTGAACAGCACATGCTCTGTGAGCAACCTGAAATTCACTTTATTACATTTGTCAGATTTCAGTAATTCATATTATGTGCTCCAATAGTATATATAACTATATGTTATACCCTATATGTGTAACAGTGGGGAATATCTAATCCTACCTGGACATCCCCATGGGAAAAAAAAATATTGATTTTAGGTGTCTAGGGCTAAAAGGACAGGTTGCTAACAGGCACATTTGTCAAGATGTAGTTGAGTATGGAAGAGCTCATCAGACATTCAAACAAAACTAGCAGCACTGAGTGCACAAAAGGAGCTGCTTGAGACTATGCAGAGAACAGCAACTCTTTTTTACAAAACCTGAAGTAGCACCTACATTCTTAAAAAGCAACCCAGAAGTTCTTTGAGCAGAGTCAAGTCAATAAATATGACAATCCATCTGACTGCCAGCTGTAGTATGTTGCACCATCTCAGGGAATGAGGTGGTGCCTGAATGGCAGCACTCCTGCTACCTTCTCCCTGTTCCCACCCTCTGGATGCACTATAGATTGGCAAACACATCCACCAGGGCATGGCTCCAGCTTTCACCATTAAACTATCAACTCAGAGCTCATATGCCACTCTCACTTCAGGTGCCAGATTTTCCCCAGGAGTTCAGTGGAAAAGCCTGAGGGACTAAATTACAGAAGCCAGATTTCAAAAAGCTTGACACTTTACAGTTTAACATCTGACATCCTCATTAAACATTTTTTTAATTGCTTAACACAAAGCTGCCCAAACATCACATAATAAATTTTTCCAGTGGTGCAGGAAAAGCCATGAATTTAAAGGAAACAAAATATTTTACAAGAAGGTAAGCAAAACCATCCCAAACACCAGAAGAGTTTATCAGGGATGATTTCCTACAATGTGCAAATGCTCTCTCAACTCTTTTTAATCATTCTTGCTAAGTTAAATTTGCAGAGACAGGATAGGTGGACAGTCACCATAGGCAGGTGCTGCCATTTCTTCTCTCTCTAGGTTGCTCCTTTAAAAGCTCAGCAGAAATTCTTCTTACTGACTAAGACAAAGCAAGAGATGGAAACTTGGGCATTTTGGACACTTCCACAACTTCATGGAAACAATCACATAACGAGTTCATGCAGCCATAAAATCCAAAGTGTCTGCCATGACATTGGATTGCACCCAGCAAGCTTTACAATGCAAAGGGATTTAGCATTCCAGGAACATATTTTCCTCCGCCTGCATCCAATGTCTCACACAATAGAGTCGACAGACCCTGCTAATCTTTTCTCCAGTATTCCAGATATAGATTAGTTCAACTTAAACTTGTGAAGAGGCACAGTCACCAACAATACTGAAACCACATTGAGATAAATGGTCTGTGTTTTGAAATACTGCTTACATGTGATTTATTAAGATCAAAGAAGTCTTGTGTTTCAAAAATTACCAAGGAAATTAACTGAAATACCACATATAAATCAAGGAATAATTAGACAACAATATAAAGGTGAGCAAATTCAAATTTGAAAATTGGTCCTTTCCCATCAGAAAGCAAGGGAATTGGAGTCCATCAATCTTGCTTCATTTCAGAACACTGTGTATTTGTGCCCACACACATCACACCCCTCAAACAGGACATGGAGAAAATTAAGCAGCAAGTCCCAATCTATTCTGAAGCATAATGTCATCTAAAGAAGCTCCATTTCAGAAGGAAGCAAACTAGTGAGGTATTATTTTCATGGCCAGAAAGAGCTCCATGAGGAAAATACAACCTCGAGATACAGAAGGAAAATGCTCAAGGGGCATCAAGAATAGGCACCTCCTACGCAAACACTTGGTTACAAAACACCAGAAAGGTTTTTTTTCATGGCTGGAGAGGCATTTGAAACATCTAGAAATTCTAGTGAATCACAGAGACATTTGCCAAGGCAACGAACACAACAGTGAGCAGCAAAGACATATTCAGTGCTAAGGAAAGAACAGTAGGTTAAAGCTGCAGTGAACCTTGAAAGCTTCAGTATACAGAGGTCAAGCAGTGAGAGACTCCTTCCCTTCCTTCTCCTGATACCAACTCCACAGGGATCCCACAGCAGGTTCACACCAGGTGAGATAGTGGTTGGCAGCCATGAACCAACACTGGAGCGACCAAGAACAAAGAACTGGCTCTCTGCATGACTTCCTCCTCCTCAGGATGCCTTTTTCTCACATACCAAGAGCTCCTTAGTTCCTCCATGTCCTCCTTCCTCACTGAACTCTGGCCCTTTCCAAAGGGATGAACTCTGGGGCTGCCAGCCTCAGTGCAGAGTCAACCTACCCAACGATAAACATCCACCCTCCCTGCCAAAGATGTGCTTGAAATTCAAATGGGCCTGGATATAAGACAAATCTGACAACATTTTCTATAACAGGAGAAGTCTTTCCTTTTCTTCTTTTGTGAAAAAGGAGATGGTAATGTGAAACAAGTTCTGCTATTGAGATAAAACAGAGCAAACTCATTCTCTGTCTCCTGCAGCTCCATAATGGAAGCCACTTACTGCATGCTGACTCTTCCCCACACACTCCATCCTTGTCTTTCTGCAGACATTGTCCAGCAGTAGCTCTGTGTGAGCTTCAGCAGTGCTTAGGGTTTCAAGGGAAGGACAAAATTCACCCAATACTATAGGTTCTCAATCTCTTTTAGCAAACAGTAATGAATATTCCAGTTGGTGTGGAATATTTTATGCTAACAATGCTGAACTCATTAAACTGGCCTTCAAAAAGGCATAAAAATTTTTAAAGCCTTTTTAAAATACTAAATACTAAATAAATACCCAACTACTGCTAGTAGAGACCAAATGTCAAACTCTGTCCTCAAGACTGATGGCAAAATGTTAAAAGTCATCAGCTTATCACATCTGTAACATTCAAAAATCAGTTTCATTTAGCAGCAGAACCCATTTTAATAAGTTTTTTTTAATTTGGGATTTTGTGTGTGCTTTCAAAAATCTTTTCTACACTTTCCACATGCAGAGACAAGAAGCTGTGTCTGCTTTGAGAAGTACTTTAGACAGGGAGAAGCAAGTGTGTGTTACATAGAGCCAGGGGCAAGGCAGCTGGATTCCCAGGCTGTAATTCCAGCTTTGCTGCTGACTCAGTGAGTGACCATCACAGAATAACCCAAGTTCCCTTGCCTCACTCTGTAAAGGGTGAGCCACAAGCAGCCCTCTCCAAAGACATTGACAGGCAAGCAGAGCTGGGCCTTATATGTACCCTGAATTTAGGTAAAATGGAATTAGTCATGCATAAATTGCAATAAAATCTATATATTTGAAGCTGCTCACCTCATGTGTTAGCACCTGATTTTAACACTCTTAATATATCTAGGTATCTGCACAGAATATTCAGAAGCTTGGGGGGCTGTTTACATACATGTGTTTGCACCAGTACCATTTTTTCCATGTTGCAAGAAAAGGTTACACCTGCATAAAAGGGAAGATTTCCAACTTGGATGCAAGGTAAGCAGATCTGCCCTCTTATCAGCTGCTTTTTAAAATCAACTGAGTCAACCTAAAAAACAATGCAGGAAAAGGTCTTCGGTGTGCAAACTTCTTTTCCCAGTTTTTGAGCGTGGAATAATTCTGTTCATCTTGAAACAACCACTAAGGAGGGCCAAGACATGATGTGAGCAGCTCGCTGCTGCTGCTGGGCCTGCTCGCAGCTCTGCTGCTGGCCAGGGGCTGTCAGGGCCCGGGGCTACGTCACAGCTGCTGCCTGATGACATCTCAGAACATTCTGGTTCTACCCCAGCAGCACAGAGGCTGCAGCCACAGTTTGTGCTGCTGCTGCCCAGACGGGTGACGGTCACATGGCAAAACGTTCAAGAGGCAGAGGCGCTACAAGCCCACACCCTGCAGCATCCCTGGGAGCTTGGAGAAGGGTGGGATGGTACTAACAGATGCCCAGCATCCTGCCAGAGAGGAAGAGCTAAGGCCATGGCCCTTCTCATTTATCCTCTTTTGCATAATCAGGATGTTCCAGGGGCACAGGAAAAGTTTCTATCATGAGGCCAAATGAGCATTTCATGCACTCAGCACGTACTGGTGCATAGCATGTATCCAAATGAGGGTTAGGAAAGACAGCCTGCAACACTGACATATTCCCCCATTCCAATGATCCTTCCACAAACAAAATTCATCTCCATTGTAGGGAAAAATCCACTCACTGCAGTGTAAGGCCTTTCACACAAATCACAAAGCTAGAACCAGATCCCCCTATGCAGAAACACTTTAAGTGGTGAGAGCAATCAAAAACGTGGACCTGCGCACCTAATTTGTTCCTAGCCTCCATTTTCCAAGAAAGTCAACAAAACTGGGAGGGCCCCTACTAGGCACTAATCCCATTTCACAGTAAAACCATTTATTGCTCTTCAGGAATTCAAGTGCCAGATACATAAATATCTCACAGATAGGTATCTCACTTAAACCGATGACCAAATAAAAATACTGTATGTACCATATATTCTCTGTTTAGGTTGTTCTGCGTATATGATGGGTGTGCATACATACCCACATGTCTGATCTTCTCTGCACCCTGCATTCTGCACAGCACAAGCATTTATAGATACAGACATAAACAGCTCATTCCTGCACTGCTGTGTGTCTCCTGCAGCAGGAGCAGGACGGAAAAGCCCAGCCTGACCCACCCCCAACCATCTGACTAAAAGCAAGTTTAGGGTGCAGCCAGGCACTTGTTTATGTAACAGCAAGGTACAGCCGCAGTAGAAGGGAGCCAGGAGCAGGGGCTGAATATCAAAAAGGAGGAAAAGCACACAACACTGAAGTGCTCTCCGTATTTTCTAAGCAAAGCCCACTGGTGATCCCTGGATCCAAAAATCTGATTAGGAGCCTGCATCACCACACATGATTACAAACAAGAATGCGGCCTGAGCCTGTCTGCTTGCAGTCACGGATATGGAGCACTCTGGGAAAAGAGATAGCAGAAGGGACAGTATTAATTCTATCCAGCTTTAATTAAAGTAGTCCAACAGGCATTTGAATCAAACATGTTGAGGAAATAGGATTTGCGAAAATCGGGAAAAACAACACACGCTGTAATGAAGTAACTGAGATGGGTGCTGGGCAGATAGAAAAAAAGCCCTTCCAGCAAGGACATCCACAGATTAAGTACATTTTTTTAAAAGGCTGTTTTGCAGAGGATTCCACGATCAAAAATGTAATCACCAAAACTATCTTATGCTGCAGTGTCCCATTTAAGGGATTAGGAGAGTAATCACAATCTGCCCCAAGCAGCCCTGCCCAGCATCCAGGCACTGCATGCATCAGAAATGACATTCCTGTTTTTGATAAAGACAATTTGGATGTGACTTAATGAACTCTGCAAAGTGAGCATTTGAAAAGTCATGGAGATCACACCCAGAGGTCCCAAAAGCATCAAACGGCCTCTGTAATTTTATTTAAGCCATGCAGTTCAGAATAGAAAAGGCTGAATACAAAACAAATTCAAAACTGCCCAGGTATGCCAAGGGAGCAGATGGCTTCTGAATTCCAGAGATCTGCCAAAAGGATCTGTAAATTCAAACATTACATGGCTGAATTCTAGGCTTTTACTTTTATGAGATCTGTGTTTACATGCAATGTAGCATAAAGCGGCAGCGGGGGCCGGGGGGGGAATTGCCACTTGATATTTTCCCTTCCAGAGAAATTAATGAAGAATGGATAAAAACACGGTATCATGGAATGAGTTAACACATATCACAAGCTGGAGAATCCAGACATGGGAGGAAAGAAACCGCAATGAGAAGGATTTAGCAAGGCACTCCTGAAGTATCACAGTCCTAAAGCTAAGATTAGCAGAACCTTCATTTTAGTATTTTCTCCACTGTTGTATTTTTTGTGTCCTTGGAAAGTATACAGTGATCTGGCAAACAAATCACCTTTATTGATTTTTTTAATTCTTCTCTATTTTTTCATCCCAAGACAATGAGAGTTGTCATTCCCTCTAGTACAGAAGGAGAACAACAGTTAATTATAAATTATGAGAAACTTCCCCCAAAATCAGAACCATCTGAAGAGATATGCCTTAAGAGAACTAGAAATTGCCATCAGTAACAGAGGCAAACCTGACAGATTGCAGACTTGTGTGCAAGGCCCTACCTAGACAAATACACCTGCAGTGTGCAGTGTAAATACACTGAATCACAGCAGCAAGGCCAGAATCCCTTTTATGATCCCCAAAAACTGCAGCATAGCTCAGCTGATGCTCCCAGCACCCCAGAGCAGGTCCTACACACAGCACTGAGCACTGCTGGGGAGGTGGGAAGTGGAACGAAAAATGGGTAATGGGAGAGAAATCCACCTTCATGCTGCAAAGCACAAGCACAGCCACCTCCCTCTCTTGACAACTTCACCAGATCAGCCAGAGGCTTGGAACTCCCTGGCAGGGGGCTCCAGGCCTTTTGAGATGAAGGGAAAGTGGCCATAGCAGCCTACCATCTTTACGTGCATGATTCCCTGTGTGGCTGTGGGCTGCCATGGCTGGCAGCACTTTAATCCCATGCAGATGGGCTAAGTCCATAGCAGGGCTCAGAGGGGATGGAAAGGGATGGAAAAGGGAAATGTTATGGGAAAGGTTTGGAAAATGAAGGGGAGGGCATTGCACATGGCAGCGAACCTGTGAAGTGCTGCACAGACAGAGGAAGGGTGGGGGGAAAGGGAGAAAGGGGCTGGTTTCCCCCTCATACCTTGCGTTTCCGATCAGCCCTCGAGATTTTCCGCTGTCTTTTCCTTTCCTTCTCAAGGTTTCTCTCCCTCTCTTCAATTTCAGACTCTCGAACTTTTTTAATGGAAGCGGCTGCGTGAGCCATTTTGGCGAGGAAAACCCCAGCTCCGAGGAAGCTGTTCCCACCACACGCGGATATCCAGGTGATTTATTTTTTCCGCAAGGGCACTGGCTGAGAGCCAGAAGTTCACGGCGTAATCCACTCTTCCTCCTCCGGCACCCCAGGAAAGGTCACGGCTCTGCCCCAGCCCCTGCAGCGCCCATAGCGCGGCAGCAGGAGAGCCGCGTCCACACACGCAGCGTGCCAAAGTGCCCGCAGCCACACACGCGCGAGCAGGGAGCAGCCAGAAAATACCTCCGAGCAGGCTTGGCTGTGGCTGCAAGAGAAGGCGGGCTTCAGACTCAGCTGGGAAGGAGAAAAAAAACCCAGGGAGGGAAAAAAAAAAAGAAAAAAAGAAAAAGAAGAACCGGCCTTTAAACACACATCACCAAATTGGGAAGGTCTTTAGGGATTCCTCCGGAGAGGCTGCGTCTTCTGGCTGGGAGGAGGGCTCCACTTCAGCATCCCCAGCGAGAGGGGGAGGGGGCAGCTCCCGTCAGCTTCTCACATCGCCTTTCCACAGGGTGAGAAGAAAATGGTGCAGTCTGACTTACTGCTGCTGCGACCGGCTGTGCCGGAGCCCGGCACACGCCTTCCTGCTCCTCTCCTCCTCACGATCTTCCCTCACTGCCGAGGCAGCCCACAGGAAGCCGGGAGGAAAATGTGCGGGGCTGGGAGAGCCCCGGCTCGGCCTGCTCACCTGCAGGCAGCCGGAGAGACGCCTGGAAAGAGCTGGCAATGCTCAAGTCCTCATTGTGCCTCTCTGCAGCCACGTGAGGCTGCATCAGGAAAGCTGCATTCAGCAGCGAACCGAACGCAGCGAGGAGGGACAGCACAGAGCACGCAGCGTAATCTGGGCTCAGCCTGCCCGCTCAGCTCAACCCCACCACAGTAAAAATAATACCACCAGGGGTGCTGCTTGTAATTTTTCAACCCCTAAAAGCTGCATTCAGGCACTTCCTAAAACAACTTCTGAAGGCCTGCCTTGAAGATGGACATTGCTTGCACCCGTGGACCAACAACGACCAAAGAAGACAGTGGCAATATGTTGCTAATTAGTCGCCCCCACTCCCCAAACATAATTTGGGTTTGGAACACTAATTACTGGCATTAATATCCGAGACAGATGGGTCCATCATTTCCTCATTGCTTATCCCCTTGCTAAACCAGCACATCAAATTCGACTCCTGCCTCCCTGGGTAACTCTTATCACTATTAACATCAAGATTTTATCCATCAAAACAGGACACAGGTAGATCAAAAGAGACTTTGCATTAGTTGCTAGCAGACAACTGATCCTATTCAGCTCCCCCCAACACCACTGCTCCAGCCTCTTCAGGCAGGTGCTGAGGGAGAGGCAGGATCTGACTCCCCAGTGCAGCAGAGCCATCTGCATCCCTGGCTTAGTCACCACCCCACAGACACAGGGACGCGGCAGCTCACCGACACCAGCACTAAACCCCACCAAAGCAAAGAAACAATTCCCTGTGCCAAGTTTCCCCCTGCAGTATATTCCCTGACTCCAGGGAATTGTACTGAACGGTTCCTAGAGCCAAGCACCACAAATTTCTCTGTAACACAGCCCCACCACATGAGCGACAGGCACACGGAGAGCTCTTCATGTGACAGTAGCTCATAAACCAGCCTGAATTCCCCCCTCACGTTGCGTTGCCGTGGTACTCCCAGAAATTGGTGGTCTCCAGTTCATGAGAAGCAAGACCATTTATTGTCAGCATGGAACTAATCCTCATTGATGACTTCTGCTGCCACTATAAGGTTTCACTTTGAGAATATTACGGACCAAATTTTTACAATGGATTATATATGAATACTACAAAGCACTATAAAAGCGTCTTCAAAACAGGGATCTATTTTGTATTTGATCTGTGCATTCAATCAAAAACACATTTCCCTAGTGGATGGAGGCATGGGAAGCAGCAGGGCAGGGAGTGCCAGCCAAGCTTTTTCTGGCTCCTCTCTTTGTACAGGCTGACTTTCTCCCAGTTGTTCCCATTTGTGGAAAACTAGGCTACACAAGGCTAATGGCTAAAACACAAGTGGCTGCAATAACTGCCACCAGAACAGTGACACAGGTGGAGGCAGCCGTGGGAATAAAATAAAGGGGGATATTGGAATACCTGATAGGATTCTGGCATGCCTTGTCTTCTTCACATTGTATGAACCTCAGAGGTACCATCACTTGTAAACTAGAAATTAACAGCTGGTAGTCTAAACTGAACTTTCCTGATACCTTTCCAACCTTTTCGTGGGATCTTAAACAAGAAGTTTGAAAATAAGACCAAATCACAAACTACCACACTTACAAATCCCAGCCTTAAGGTTTCCCTAGATCATGGTTCAAAGTGTCCAAGCCACTAAATGCTTAAATCCTGCACAAAATAGGGTTTGATACACAGGAGGGTTTATGGCAGTCATTATCATTAAACAATCTGTCATCGCTTGATGATTAATACATGCAGGCTTATCACCTCAGTATCAAATAATTGTTCTTTCAGAAGACTCGCTTAAAAGTTAACCAAGGACTTGATGTACTTTCCAACCCAGGCTACACAAGAGAAAAGCCTCAGACACTGGAACCAAACAACTGGTACCAAGTAAAATCAAATGAAATAGCAAATATTCTTTATATGATTACTGGTAAAGAAGAACTTCGGGCCAGTTCTATGAGCTCACTACTATGTTTCACAAACATTTTCTCCCTAACCTCAAAGGGACAAAAATTCATCATTTGGTGGCCAAAAAAAAGAAAAAAAAAAAAGGTGACTTTCGATGGATTATTTTGGAAAGAACATATCTTGTCTAGGGAGAAGAACATAAAGTATGTATCAATATTTGACTTATGTCCCTGCAGGAAATAACTGTTCTAAGACAGATTTTCCTGAAAAAAAGTAGAAAGAGGCTTGTCATCGCATTGTGATTACAGATCCTAACAAAAACAAATCCTTCTGCAGACATCAGTCTGAAGATTACATTTTCATGTAAAAATGGAGACTGAGCAATTTCCCCCTAAACATAGAAAATGTATTGTGGAGGTACTACATCAGAAAAGCAGAATATACAGCGATGCTGTCACAAACGGTGTGTGGGAAGGGAGTGGGAGAGTGGGCAGATGCACAATAACAGAAAAACACAGTTCCAGAAAAAGGGTGGGTTTTCTCTGAAATGCATGTGTCATCCTCAGCTTAGAATGTAGAAATACAGAACTCGTGAGATTCAACAAATTCCCATTTGGGATAATAAAGCTTATAAGGCTTCAACCTGTACAGAGCCCTGTGTGATCTGAGAACAGACTCCAAGTGATGAACCTCACCATGAGATAGCAAGATGGGGATGCCTAGCTGGGGTTCCAGCTCCTGTCTGCCTGTTCACAAACTGGCATTAAGCATCAGCTTCCTGACCTGATCTGCTGATTTCACAGTGTCCAGGTTATGTTCTCTGACCTGCCCCACCAGCAGAGACACTCAGTGCTGGTGCTGCAATGGCCACAGCTATGACCAGCACCAGGCTTTACCTGCCAGGTTACAGACAGACAGACAGACTTGATTTGCTGAGCAAATCAGCATTTGTAGTCTATGAAAACCTAGTGGGTGAAACCCAATAGTAATTGAGTACAAAAAGAGAGAATGTAAACAAGGGATTATCTTCCCTGAAGCATATCCACTCTCAGGGGTCCAGCTCACAAAAATGAGCTTCTCTCCATATAAATCATGTGGGCAATGCAAAAACAAAGTTAAAACCAAGCCTAAAAACCATGCAGAGGAAGCGTGATTCAAATTTGTTCCCAAAGGTACAGAAACAAAACAAAACAAAACAAAAGACTGATGGAGTGGGAAAAGCCTTTCATGCTTCATAGTCAGAATAGAGACTGTTGTTTCCAGTTCTAAGCTCTAGTACATTCAGGAAACTGCCTGGAAATCAAAATCAGTTTCAAACAGCTAAAAAATGGAAAGGGCTGTCCTAGGCAATAGTTGGCCAGGATGAAAACTGGACAACTCAATATTTTGTCTGCTGTCATGGAAAACTCTTCTGGACAAGGCAGATTACAACTCTGTGGGGGAAGTAGGGTCCCTTCAAAGCAATGCCCTGCCTAACCTGTACTTGATAATGCACTGGTGCATCCATGGTGTACTTTGTAAAATCTGCAACAACTATCATCCCTGTCCCCATGAATCAAGCACTGATTTAAACTTCTGCTCCTTGCTGGGAGGCAGGATGGGTTAGGCCAGGTCTGGAGGCGTGCACGAAGCCATGAGTGGCCTGATTTTTTAAGGGCCCTGGCTCACTGAATTAGCTCACCTCCACCCACAAGCAGGCACAGATCTCCCCTCTGCTGCTATTCCAGCCAGGCTAAATGGCAGAGGTGGGCAGCCTCCTCCTGCTGCTCAGGAAGCTCTTCTCTCAACACCTCCTCTTGACAGATGAGGATGAAGGTGATGGAATTGTTTTAATAGGCACAAAAATACTTGGAAATGCCAGGGCAGAGTAACAATGTACTTAATTCAACTATTTAAGAGTATTCAGAAGGATTTTATATATTAGCATATCCAGCCATTTCAGTACCTACAGGACTATCTATTCCTAGAAAGGCAGCAAAGTAATCCTTACAGAAAGTAAAGGCACAAAGCTAACTGTGGAAGCACAGGCTACAGTTCTAAATTGCCTTCTGTGTCACTCATTGTTTAATCCACACCCTTAGTTACTAATCACATACTAGTTATTCTACAGTATGTAATTCTAAAAGTACAATAACTCTGGAAGTTAGCAGTCATATATCCATGCTGTATAGGTTTCATTTTATAGTTCCTGAGAGAAAATATGTTCAGGTTAAAAAAAAAAAAGCTCTACATTCTCTCATTCTACTGAATATGCAAAGATAACATATTCCTCAAAGTTCTGTGCTGGAAATTCGTGTCATTGAGCTGGAACTGAGAAGATTACATATAAAATCATGTCCTGCCTTTTTCTGTACCTTGAGTACATCTAGTTTATTAAATGAAAAGCAAGCAACACCAAAGAAATGAAAAGAGGCGAGTTGAGGTAGGAATCAGATCAGTTTTAACATCTTTCCCTTCTTTTCTGTTAGACCACTGGAGTATCAATCACAGCACTGCTACCTTTAGTGGTCATCACCAAGAACATACCTCAGATGATAGAGTAATATTTCAAATACCACCCCCTCCACACACAGCAGGTTTCTGTCTTGAAGGTGCTCAGTTCAACACTGACAAACAAAGCGCAATTAATAATTAACCCAGGGGGGGGAAGGAGATACTGCTTAGCTACTTTCATCTTGAGAGAGTTACTGAAAATAGTAATCTGCTCTTATAAAATTATTTTTCCTATATTATGGAGAAAGAAAGTGGGATAATATGTTCCTAGTAAAATAAGAGCAGTCACTGTGGGGTGAGACCAAAGTCTTCTGGCTCCAACAGCGGTCAAAAATTGGGTATCTGACAAAGGGTAGAAAAGGACAAACATGGAAGCTAATTTCAAGTACTCCAATAGCTTCTGGTTATTTCAGACTGCTGGGCACCTGTACCAGGCATTTCCAGTTACACAGCCATCCTCACTGGCTGTTTTCCATGAACTTGGGCAGCCCTCTCTGAACCTTTGTGAATTTCCAGCATCCACAACACATGAAAGTGCTAAGATGCTAAGTTCAGTATCCAAAGTACCACTGTCCCAGGCAAGCTCTTACAGACCAGCAAGGAGCCAAGATAACTGCCATTATCACGAAATCATGATAAATATTATTAATCATGAAAATCCTTGCATCAGCCTTTGTTGCTGCGCAAGCTGTGCCATGGCAAAGAAAGGCTTTGCACACACCAACAACTTCCCAAACACCAAGGAAAGGATGTGGAAAGGCCTTCCAGAGACTGATGCCTCTGGTTTAAAGAAATGCTTCAATCATGAGAAAGAGGTAATCCCAGCTGCATCCAAGTTGGCAATTCAAGAAGCATATTTGGTTCATCAGAATCCAAAATAAACTACAGATAGGTATTTCTAGCCGGCGTGCCCATCCTGTGGTTTTCCAACGATTGCTAAGGTGCATTAGCTCCAAATATTGCTCCACTTGTATTTGTTTTCATATTGACTGAAAATATTGATGCCACATTCTATTTTAACTAAGTCAAACAGGGCCTCTTGCAATAGCTCACTAAGGGCAACAGCAGAGGTTTTATTGATTTCAATGGGTTTGGGACCAGGACCTCGTTTATTTACTTCAACATTGCAATATGCCTTTCGTCTTCCTTCCTGCCCTGCCTGCTTTCACCTTTGGTTACTGAGATTGGTTCTGGTTTTGTTAGGGCAGAAGCTGCTATTAACACAAAGAAGGGTCCAAGGGACCATCCTGAAGGTGCTTCAGGCCTGCCGGTCTGATTCCCAAACTGCACACTGTGTTTCCCAGGCTCACTTCTCTCATTCCCTCTTCCCTGCTGCTACATTGCTGGATGTGCTGCAAAGGGGCAGGGCCCCACCTTCTGCAGGTGCAGCTTCCCAGCCTGGTGCCTGCTCCACTCACACCACCAGGAAGGTCACCTGCAGCCAAGAGCAGGGGGGCTTGCTGGGGTCTGCTTCCATCCTGCTGCTCCCCTGCTACACCTGCTGCCACAGACAAGTGCTCCCACAGCCTGAGGGAATGCTCCTTCTCTAATCCTGCATCCTGATACAGGACATACTTCGAGCTTAAGGGTAATTATCTGGGGAAAAGTCACAAAAAAGCAAGTTACATGCTGAAAGATACCTGCATATTTTTCACTTGTGTCCCTGATGTATCAATTCTACTACTTGGAATTTAAAAGTTCTATTGCTTGTTTTCCAAAAAAAGGGGAATACTGCCAATGACCAGCCTGAGGAGTGAAAAGGAGGGCTCTCTGTCCTAACCTCACTGACCTACCTGATGTAGTAGTTTAGTCCATTCAGAAATTACTCTGTTACAATAATGTGGTTGAACCACAGTGCTGCTTGTAGCATAAACAGGTTAACAGAAACATCTGTTGATCTGGAAACAGAATTCTGTTCTCTCAAAGCCAAGAGGGTAATGTAAATAAAAATATTTTTTACCAATTATAATGATATGAAAAATAATTATGCCAGGGCAGCAAGAGCTTGTAACAGGAAAACTGACTTGTTTGTTACTGGATGCCTTAAGCCAGTGTGACCCCACATCTCATCCACTTTAAATCCTTTCAGTTGTAACCTCACTGCTGCACATAATCAGCTCTGCTTAAGCAGCCTTGCTGTTACGTGTAGAAATGTACCTGCACTTCAGTGTTGGACCAGGTGACAGGGGTTCACGTTTGAATGGGCTCTCTCTACCTCGAATTCAAAGGTTATCTGCCCATAGCGACCCAATCAAAGGTTTGACTGATTGTTACTTACACAATTATTATTTAATATCT
Organism: Phainopepla nitens; assembly: GCA_013400175.1. NCBI lineage: Eukaryota > Metazoa > Chordata > Aves > Passeriformes > Bombycillidae > Phainopepla > Phainopepla nitens. Next base: position 168,908 of record VXBQ01005788.1, read on the forward strand.
ACACATATGGACTTTCCCACTGTTTCTAACAAGATCTGATCTGCTACTTGCCTGCAAAACCAGAGGATAATGTTTTGCACTACCGATTCTCAAAAGCTCTCAGACACTGTTTAAAATACACCCCAAATTAACAACCATAGTAAACACAGTAACATATAAAACGTTTTATTCTAAGCTAGATGTTTTTCACCTTTGCCTCACCAAGGAAAAGACGATGAGATTCCTTTCTTTTTGGAGTCTCTTCCCCCACCAAATAACTTCAGTGGTCCCAGTGTGTGACCAAACCAATACAGACACAGTAATTTTGCCTGTGGAATACTGAATTCCATATACGCAGCCAAACGATGCCTTTAGCAGACCTTTATTTGGAAAAGACAGTAAAAGAACATATGCAACTTGCTACAGAGTGAATCCCAAGGTCGAGTGCTTTGTGCTCCCCTCGGGCACTCTCGGCAGAGGTGTCCCGGTGCCTTTGGCTCAGCACCCTGGAGAGGGCTCAGCACCCTGGAGAACGCCTGGGGCGGGGATGCACCGAGGCTCGGAGGGAAACACCACGAACGCAAAGCCGAGTGGTCGGGAGCCGCTAGGGACGCGTCCTGGTCCCCCTCTGCAGCCACTGGAAAGTCAATTCTCAAAATCTAAGAAAGGCAAGCGTGCTTCTTGTGGCCCAGGCTTGTTCGTGCTGGAAACATGGAGGCAAGCGAAGCGCGTCAGTGTTGTGCTTCCCACCCGGAGTGCCTGGGGAATGGATGGCAAACGATCCCCCTCTCCTGGTCAAGCCATGCTAAAGCAGCCTTGGATTCACATTTCTTACAGTCACAGAACGATTTGTGTCGGCGGCACTCTAAAGCTCATCCAGTCCCACCCCCTGCCATGGGCAGGACACCTTCCACTACCCCAGTCCCTTCCACTAGCCCCATCCAACCTGATCTTGGACACTTCCAGGGATGGGGCAGCCACAGCTTCTCTGGACAAGCTGCGCCAGGGCCTCCCCACTCTCACAGGAAAGAATTCCTCCAGGATACCTAGTCCAAACCTACCCTTTTCTCAGTTATTCTAGCCCTACACACCCCACTCCAAAGCCCCTCTCCAGCTCTCCCGCAGCCCCTTTGGGCTGAACACACCCAGCTCTCCCAGCCTGGCTCCAGAGCAGCGCTGCTCCATCGCTGAGCATCCTCATGGCTTCCTCTGTGCCTGCTCCAGCAGGTCCGTGTCTCTCCTGTGCCGGCCCCCACAGCTGTCCCAGGAGGGGAGCAGAGGGGAACAATCACCTGCCTTGACCTGCTGGCCACGCCTCTCACATGGCCTGTGACAGCTATTTCAGTTTGAAAACAGCCCAAGCACAAAGTTTTGGGATGGCTGAAACACAGCCCTGGCTTAGGGTAAAAGACAGAACAAGATGCTCCTAGTAGCACAAACACTGTGAAATCCCTGGTGTGTTCGTGAAGTCCAAAGATACAGGCTACAGGGGAATTTCTAGAGGAAGCACCTGAGAAGATCCAAACACCCAAGACAGCAGAAATGAGTATTTTTCCCTACATGACTGATAAAAGCCAGAAAGCCAGATCTCAAAACCAAACCCAGCAAGAGGCCATGGGCCTCTGACCAGGGTCCAGGGCACTGCTGAAGGGCCCTGCCTCCTTCCTGAGCTTCTGTTGGTCTTGGATCAATCATCTACACTCTTCAGTAAGCATCTGCCAGGTGACCTTTTAAAAGCATTTCATAACCTATTACAAATAACTTTTCTAAGTAGTATCAATTTTAAAAGTATTTTTTGAGTCAGCTAGATACACAGATTGCTGAGAAATCACAGAGGATATAGCTTGTCCTTCTATGACTTAAGAACGTTATGCAAATCTCACTTTCGAATGCTAGCTTTTTCCTTGTCCTTCCTAAAAGTAATACTGTAGGATAATTTTTATGTTTTGGCTTCCAGGCCTGTGTTTATGGGACCATAAATTGAAAAACTCCTCAAAGACACACACAAAAAATATATTTGATGCACAGTGTTTTCTTTCATTGTGAACTCATCAGATAAAAGAGCTTGTCCATACCAGTACACCTTCAGTTACGTGAAACAAAGTACTCCCCAGAGTCAGGAGATACATCTGACACCAAGTACATATTACCATGAATCTGTTCCCCAAGTGCCTTCCATTTCCATTAATTCCTGTGGAAGATGAGGATGAAGAATGTCTTTTTAAACAGCTAACAGGAAGCCCAATTCACAGAACAGAGGCAGCGCTCTGTTGAGATTAATAACCTTCACTTTGAAAAGTAGTATCTTTCTAACAAGAATAATTTCTAAAAAACTCTTCGTGACTTCTTAGGAACCTTGGGAATAAAAACCTCACAAAAACGAAGCTGTCTGAACCACTTTCCCAACCAACCTCTTACTATTACGGAGACATGAACATGCACTGCAGAGAACATTACCAAAAGCATCTCCTGGCACAATGTGATCTGACAGGCCTGATGTAACTGGGAACCTTGCTGGAACTCAGTGTTGTAGGGATAGTGAAGTGATGAATACAGCTGAGTAATTTAACATTTCACCAAGACAACAGCATTAAAAATTATGAATAAAGACTACAGCAATTTACCCATTCCCTTGTCTTTACTCCAAAACTCACAGAAGGGATGCTCTCACTTGGAAACCAGACACCTGGCTGACCAGGGTTAAACTGATTGTGAACTGATTGTGGGCATGGACTGCAAATGTTTCTGATTAAACTGATTGTGGGCATGGACTGCAAATGTTTCTGATTAAACTGATTGTGGGCATGGACTGCAAATGTTTCTGCACAACTCCAAGCAAAGCTGGTCCTCAGCTGCCAGAGGTTCAAAGCTGAGCTGAACATATACTTTGTACATATGTGACAAAAGGATAGATGATTCATTCACACAGGTTAAGGCTGAGCTATGCATTAAAAAGGGATCAAGGCAGCAAGTAGAGAGTTAATGTTACAAAGATGGACAAAAAGAACTGTAAATATCTCAGTCTAGACCGAAGATATACTTCATCCCAAGCTTTCCCTCAGTTTATCATCCTCAAGCCTTTGCAAAGAGCAAAACAAGCTTCTGTCTCCACAACAGGCAGCACTGGATTACGGCAGCATTTTAATCCCACACTGCCCTCTTCATGCTCCTGGAGCACCTGTGAGCAGAGTGTATGACAGAGGTAATCCTCCCTCCTGGCTCACAGAGCTGCCAGACTAAGAATTCCTTTCAAGACAGAGAATTTCTTTCAAGACAAGCTGATGGCACAATTACACAAGGTGAGTTTCACAGTAGGAGTTAACTGGCCTGTATGGAAAAGGCAGAAGCTGGACTTTCCAGTGAGGGATAACCAAGACAAACACTAGCTAACATTTAACACATCACCAGGGATGTGAGAAACCTAGATTTAAAATCCCAGGTGTCCTATCACCTCAATGAATTAACGGCCCAATTAAAACATTTATTTATGTAAAGTAGAACAGCTCCCAAAAAAGAAGGAACAGACTAGTCAGGCACTAATATATTCATTTGGGACTTCAGAAACCTCTCTGAGTCCAAAATCTCCAAGTAAAGCCACAACCACCAGTCTTTCGACAGTGATTTGACACCGTGCAATGGAGCAGGCTGTCAGAACAACACATCCACATGGCAGAGCATGCTGGTCAGGTGTAAAAGCAGGAGAGGCACCTCAGCACTTTGTGCCCCATCTTTCAGCTGGGTTAATTTGTAGCCTTGTGCTCTCATGCTAATCTGGTCTTTGTCGGTGCTGGCTTGAAGGCCACTGCATTGTCCACCCTTCCACAATGCAGAGATACCCCGAGACATCATCTTTTCCGTACTGAAGGGAAACATTTGTGAACTTTTCAAAATCCTAAATAGAACAAAACAATCCCTAGGATTCACCTCTCTGTAACTGCCACCAGCCAGCAAACAGGATTTACAAGCCCCTTTCCCTCCTTTAGGCATCTTCTCTCTTCCTTGAGGACAAAAAGATACACAGCAGAGGGCTTTCTCAATAAGAACCAGTCTTTAATTCAACATCTGAGGAGAGGGAAGGCATGGCAGAGAGGAGCCACTACATACTGTAACAGCACAGCATCCCCTGCACTGCTGCAGAAGTGCAGAGGAGCCAGAAGCCAAGGAGCAAAGCCGAGCCTGGGGAGGGGAAAGAAAGGTTTGCTTAATACTTGAAGATTTTTTTTCCCGCACTAAAAAATAATGCTTTACCCGAGTGTACTGGCAACGCTGGCGCTGAGCACCACACGGTGGCACTGCAGCCCTGTCTGTCCCCAGCCGCCTCAGCTCTGCCTGCTCTGAGGAAAAGCAGATGCCTCATCTTCGGGTGCCAGCACTTCACTCTGCCTTGAACTGTGTTCTCAGGCTTTGACACAGTTAATACTGGTTAATGCAGTTGAGAGATATAAAAAACTGTCCACTGGGCAACTGGTTTTTACTGCTTGAAATAAAAAATAAACTCCTTTCCCACTAATTTTAAACTAAAGGTGCCCTCCACGTTGTCTGTTCCACAGCAGTGAAATGGCAATTCTGCTGTCCTGAAACACTGCTACAATCACAGATTCTTCTCTTACCATAACCAACCCTGGCAGACAGCTGCTGCCAGTTCTCACTTTGGAGCAAGCAGAGAGGAAAATGAAACAGCAAACCATTCTGAGTTCCTCCTTACAGAGAGCCTGCTATAAAGCTAAGGAGAAGAGTTGATGATGTCCCTGCCTGTGTCAGGGGGTTTGAACAAAAAGGCCTTTCCAAACCAAAAGTATTCCATGATCCTATGATGACACCCAGGGTATTTTAACACACTAATTCTAAGGAAAATCTGCAGGCAATGCCCTGACCCCCGGGCAGTGGGGCATTGCCGTTCTTCCTGCCTACTCCCTGGAGCTCTCTCTGCCTGGCAGAGGCCACCCAGGGCTCCCTTTTCCTTTCTAAACACTCCACACTCCAACGACCAGAAACAGTGGCACAACTCAGCAGTGCTGCTGGGCACAGCCATCCCTTACATTGACCCTTAAGCGTTAATTGTAGTCCAACAGGTGCTCACAGACATGGACAGACCATATGACCCTGACATATGTGATTTCACACTGCATTTAAGATGAACCACCCCGCTCCCACAGCACCTCCTGCTTTTTGCACCATGATAGCTTTTCTCATTTCCCCAGATTTGCTGCTCTGTCGTGGTTTAACACATCGAGGAGGTTACATCCTACAGTCTATGGTGTAACTGCACAGAGTATTCACAGAGTTTCCCCATGGGATAGAACAACACGGAATTTTTCACCGATCATCAGCAGAAATGCCTTTGGGATTTAATGATCCCTTTCAACACACAGGAAGGACAATCTTTCACTTTCAAATGCAGAACGAGTTCTTTTCTGTCTTAAGCACAGGTGCCTTGGAGAACAGTGCTTTCTACAACCTCATCACCCTCCAGGGACAGAGTGAAAACCGTACCCAGTGAGGACAGAACAGCAAACTTTGCAAAGTCTCCTGCTGGCTTTTGCTCTGTATGATCTCAGATTAGCTGCTGCTGTGCAGTCGTAAGGGGACTATTTCTGAATTAATTACACATCAAACTGCATGTGTGTGCAGGAACAGTCACTTCAGCTGCCAGTCTATACAGGATGGTATAAGAAACCTGATTATTGCTATTTTGTCATTTCTTCTCCCAGATTCATTTCCTGTTGCTGTTTTAACCTATTCTTATGCTGGGAAAAGGAATTTCTGCAACAAAAATACAGCTGGCAGGATTTTACGTGTGGTCTCACCTCCTACAACATCTTAAACTGCGAGATACGTTCTTAACCTTGCACCATATAGAAATGCACTCAAGGTGAGACGTGTGGGGGAAGATGCAGCTGGTAGCCTAGGAGAGGAGTGAGGGGACTGTGCAAAAAAATGGTATCAGATGGGAAACAACACTAAATCCTTGTCCTTTTGAGGAGCACAAAGAGGCATGCCTACAGTCATTTCTCTTCTCTTATCTCCTCATCAGCACAGTCTCAAATAGGAAATTAGCCCTTGTGATCTGGGAGCTGAACTCTGAGTGCTCACTGGGCAAAATGATGCCACAAGGAGCCATGAGGCTCCTCTTGATGAGAACCCTCAAGTTACTCTCTACTCTTCCTTCTTCAGAGCCTTTCAGCAAGTGCAGGGAGTCAACTGCACCACAAAAAATCCTGATATCAGATCCAAAGTCCACACGCACCTCTTCACTGTAAAGGGCATTGCTAGAACAGCTTGTTACTAATAACAACTTCTTATGGACTAACACAGGCACTAAGAGAAAAGTCACACTTTTCGCATCACATCATGCAATGTGCATGAAACCGCACACAGTGTAAGAACATTTAGGTTGCAAAAGAAGCATTTAAAACCTAACAAATTCCTCATTAAGACCATAATCTTTATTCAGCCCCATTACACACATGTCCTGTGAGATAGTCTGTAATCAAGGATCACTCACTATATATTTGTGAGACCTCTGCCCCCTTCAGTGAGCAGGTGCAGGCAGCACACACTTAAAAAAACAGCTTTGATGACTTTTCTCCTTGATGCTCAATGGGTGGCAGAATATCTTTCTGTAGTTCTCCCTGTTTTATATGTGTGTGAATATATATATATATATATATAATAAGTACCAATGCATTTACTTTCAAGAACAGCTTTGGTACATGAAAGGCACTTAATCTTCAATTTACAAGGCCAAACATAGCCTCTGCACCAACCAGAAACACTTTGAACCTTATTTTTCAGGGTATGTTCATTACATGTAATATTTGAACTGCAAAAATGACATTTCTGTGGGCTTCATTTGCCATAATGGATGCTCAGAATTTGGACAGGTAGACCATGAATCACAAGCCAAGCTGTGATTGGAGGGAACACAATGCTGGCTGTCCTTGGAAGGCCAAGTTTTCCCATGTGAGCAGCATCACACAGGACCTCTGAGGAGAACAAAGTCAGAATCTACAACTCTGGGGCAGTGCTGAGTTGCCTAAATGTCCAGTTCTGCTCTGTTCCTCATGATCCCACCTCTTAGACGTTGCATTTCCAAAATGGCCCAACAAGAACACCACCCTTCCCTGATTATTAAACTCGTGTCTAACTCAGTCTAGCTGTGACCTGTAAAAGTCATATTTATCACAGAAAAACAGAACACAATGTCACCACCAGAGGCCTGCATTGGAGAACACACTCCTTATTTCTGGCCCTTCTTCATCTTTATGCATTACTGTTCTCAGACTTACTCCTGGGGAAGTCTGGATGCTCAGAAATGCTGTTGTACTGACCCACAGAGTCAGGCTACCGTGCCACCAGCCAGCATCAGCAGTGTCACCATTTGTAGCTGCACCAGGCTGCACCTGGGAACTGGTGAAATACAGAACGTGCCTCAGGTAAGACAGTTTAAAAACATACAGAAAGGGAATAACCTCCCATCAGCAAGAACTGTATATAATGCCAGTTTGGCACCTGCCTTCCAAATCAGCTCCTGGACTCAAGGGTCACCTACTGACATCTCCTTATGCCTTTTGGCAGCAGTCTCCTCATCCCTCTCCCTCAATGCTTTTTCCTTGCCACACACTGCACCATTTCCCCATAGCCCTTCTCCCCGCCCTATTCCACCCAGGGTGTCCCTGTTCCACCCTCCCCACTGGCTTTTTGACAGACGTCTCCAGGCAGAACTCCGTGTTTTGCCGACGATCAGAAAGCTCATCCTTCCTGAATTCTAACACCTGCCCTCTTCCCGGCAGCAGCACAACAAAGGCGGGTCGCGGTGAGGGCACCTGGGGACCCGCAGCGCAGCCGCCTCAAAGCAAAGGCCCCGACGAAAGGCAGGAGCCTGTGAGCCGAGGGCACGGGCAGGCAGCAGGGATCGGCGGCGGGGCTCGCTCCCTGCCCGCGATCGCCCGGCACCGTCAGGGCGGATGCTCACTGCGGAGAGCCCGGTCCCACGGCAACAGAGCCCGCGATCCTGCGTGAGCACAGCCCGCTGCCGACACGGCACGAGCCGAGCAGGATGCCCAAACTGCAAGGACCTGCACAGAGCAGGATGCCCAAACTGCAAGGACCTGCCCAGAGCAGGATGCCCAAACTGCAAGGACCTGCCCAGAGCAGGATGCCCAAACTGCAAGGACCTGCCCAGAGCAGGATGCCCAAACTGCAAGGACCTGCCCAGAGCAGGATGCCCAAACTGCAAGGACCTGCCCAGAGCAGGATGCCCAAACTGCAAGGACCTGCCCAGAGCAGGATGCCCAAACTGCAAGGACCTGCACAGAGCAGGATGCCCAAACTGCAAGGACCTGCACAGCGCAGGATGCCCAAACTGCAAGGACCTGCCCAGAGCAGGATGCCCAAACTGCAAGGACCTGCACAGCAAACGCTCTCCCACATCACTGTGCCCGCACTCCTACGAATTTTGCAAATCTGCCTCTCACAGCAAACACTAGTGTAGTATAAGGAATGAACACAGCAGGGAGGGACTGCGGTCCAGAAGCTGGAGAGGGAGCAGACACTTGCAGGGTATTTCTGTCTCATCTGCTGATTTTCTATTTTTCTTCAGACAAAACATATTGAAATTCTGCAAAACTGTGTAGACTGCTACATTCTCTGTGGTTTTGCCAAGCACTCTGATAACTTTATGCATACAAAAGCAAGAAACCTCTGACAGCAGATATGTTACTGGATTAATGCACACAGATAAAAATAGAAAACTGAAGTTCCACGCACCTACCATCATGCAGATTAAATTTTTTTAGCAGAAACCTTCACTTTGCACCACCCTTTTCCCCCTACTCTCCAAAGTGGGAAAAAAAGTGGGTTTCCCCTCCATCCACACATTCCAAGGCATTACAGTACCTACTGTAACATTTGCATTGTGTAACAAACCAGATACATTTCTCCTCTCCCTTTGCTTTGCCCACTTTCTCACCAGCAGCCTGAGCTACCATGCAACTGCATTATTGCAACACCATAAAACAAATTGCTACATTGATACTGAGTAACAGCACAATCCCCCTTCCCCAAAAGGCATGCAATTCCTGGAAACCCTTCTGGATAATACTGATTTAGACACTTGTTGTACTCTGGATTCTCTTGTCTTAAATACTGGGTAAATTGTTTTGTTTCTTTACTCACAGAAGTCGCTTTCTGTCTATACACACATAGACATCTGCGTTCACACTGACTTAAAGCCTCTGCTAAATTAATCACTGATCAGAGAAAAAAAAGCAGTGGAGAGATGCAGAAATTTCTGAAGGATGTTGCCTTGCCAGTTCTTAACAGGGAGCTTCCTTGCCCTGTCATGGACCCACCTCATGGAAATAACCAATTCTGCCAATGCTGGGATGGATAAAGATCCATCAAAAAGTGACATCTTGAAAGTGTCTAAAGAAGAAGACACTTGGGGTACAGGGCTGTTGTAAAGTACAATAGATAAGTAGGCTTATTTCTAATTGACCCAGGGCTCAGTGTAGAAGAAAATGAGCTCTTGCAGCCTCACCAGCTTTGTTAAACTCTATTTCTACAGAAGCCTCCGGTAACAAGAGTCTTAAAATGCATTAGTAAATTATAATTAGGGATTTCTTATCTCTTTTACATGCTTACAAATTAAAACCCAACTAAGTCAAAGAAAGGCTCCCATTGACCTAGAAGGCTTTGGAAAATGTCCCTATAATTTTCACTGGTGGTAGCAGGAATTGTTTGCAAAGGAAAATTAAGCAGCTAATATTTTGCCAAGTGAAAACCACAAAGCGTGGGGAATTCTTGGTGAGCACCATTTTGTAAACCAGGAGAGCATGTGGAAGAAAGACAGTTTTGACTCGCAGCAAAAAAATGAGAAAACCCCGTTTCACAGTCATCAGTGACATGGGAGCTCAGAGAGCTCAATTAAAGCCAATCCCAAAGCAGCCAGGTCAAGCACTGGCTGTGCACAGCCATATCACTCACCTGGAATAAACAATCTGCCCAGAATAGTTGGCTTATGGTAAATGTTTCCTAACACACACATTACCTAAGCCTATTTACCTTAACCATTAATGGCAGGACACCTACACACACTCTGGTGTCCTCAGCGTTAGTGTATCATGGCTTAGTTCTTCAGGACAGAAAGAGCAAGGCTTACATTTGGGAAATAAAATGAAATTAATCATCTATACCATGATAACAATTTTTTCTAATTGTGATAGGCTGCATGGCCCAGCAGTGGGATGGCTTACCAGGCTCTACCAACAGTGCCAGTGCTCAGTCTCTGCAGGATTTCTGTGCATTTCTGTTTTGTGACTGGACACAAATCAGTTTTGTTTTGTTTTTTAAGCCAATAATTTTTTTTTTTTAATTCTCAGAAACACACATATAATATTGAAAAGTAAAACTAAAAAGTAAATGCATGCATCTTCTGGCTCTTCTTATGCTCTTTGAAGGAACCACCCAGAGCTACTTTCAAAACAGAGATATCTCTTTCACTCTCTTTGAATAATAGTACTGCAAATGATTGATTTTGTATCTCTAGCAACAGGTGTGGTATCACTTCAGTTAATTTATCTGCTTAACAAATAAAACCCTCAAATTTACAAGAATATTTTGTAGCAGCCAGCATCAGGATACTGAGCTATCAATGCCATGGAGGTGGAGAAGAGACCACGTGATGCTCAAAATACACGTCCCTGATGAGGAACACAGTTCACTGCTGTGTCCTGGGTTCTTCCCTCGGGAGTCAACAGCTCTAGAAACTCCTACAAAAATCACAGAATCATGGAGCTGTTCAGGCTGGAAGGGACTTTAAAGGTCACCTGGTCCAATTCCCCTGCAATGAACATAATTTAATGGAAAGTCAGACACCTTAAGACCTTGCCCGCTTTTAATCTGAATTGTGCTCAAATCATTTATTCCACCTACCAAAAATTAAACATACTGATTCCCCAATATCAAGGGTAAATATTTATAAAAATAGCGAGTAATTCATTACAGTAAACAATCTCTTGCTGCCTGTCCAAGGCTCCAGCAGCACAACAAACCCACAACTGTTCCAAACACAGACAGAAACAAGCACTTCTCAGAACAGAACGCAAAGTACTTGGTTTCCTACCCCTGCCTCCAGTCTGACACTTGAGCTAAGCCAGAACACCCATCTGGGTGTGAGGCTTTTGGTGCTGAGGAGAAGCAAACTGTGGGTGCTTAGGATGAGGATTTGCACCCTTACGTGGAATCAGATCTAGTAACTCCCCATAGAAACTCAGGAGTGTTTTCGATAACCTACAGTGAAAACATCTGTCTGTGGTTACAAAAAATTTCTAAGTGAAACTTTTTCAGGTGCATAAAGGCTTGTCAGTACAGCACTCTTAATAAGGCATCTTAACAGATCATAAAAATACCTAGTTTCCACTGTAAAAGTTGCCTTTGCTTATTATAGATGGGAAGAAAACAAAGACAAAAGCACAAGCAGTAACTTCCATTGTGCTGAAACATCTTTGCAGAGGAAACTCATTTTAAACAACAACAATCACTGTCACTCAGGACTCAAAATTAATGAGGAACCTAGGGATAGAGGAAAAAAAAAATCCCCAAGCTAAAACTATTTTTGGATGCTAAGCACCATGCAGCACTCAGGAGAGCAGTCTGCACAGGGGTGTAAACAGCCACCAACAGGAATCAGTTTTCCTGCTGGCTGATTAACCTGCTCTAGATGACCTGTTTTGATGTTTTACCTTCATTTGCCTCAGGACATCTCTATAAATAATTTTAAAAACTGTTCCCACACTTTTCCGAAGAACTACTATGCCAGAAACTCGCATCATGCACAATGATGCCTCTGGCTCCAATAAACATGCTGAGACATCATGAGATGTAAGGTGCAAAATACAGCTATTCTCAGTATTTATCACACAATTAACATATTTACAAATACATATATATATATGTATGATTTACATACGTATACATAACATTCCAAATTAAATTCCAAGGTGAAGATACATCTTGAGACAGCTATAGAGTAAAAACTCATTTGTAAACGTTACAGTCTGAGTGGCTGTCACTGGTGTGACGTATTTTTGCTTTATTTTAAAATCACACTGCACCAAAGGTCAGCCCTCTGTTATCACCTGATGTGTACCTGGTGGACAAGCCAAAGGAATCATGCTGATTGGAGCTTGGTGAGGATCTGTCCTTGGAAATGGTCCTACAGTAGAAGGAATGTGGTAATTAGGACAGCTTCTTTCTATATCAGTATATGATATCCTCTATCAGACCCATTTGATCACTTACAACACAGCACCTTAGCAATTTTCTTCCACCCCAGGGTGGGAACATCACTGATGCAAAAGCTGGCCAGGCTGTTTCAGAAGGCTCATTAGCTTTCTCTGAAAGTCTGGGCTAATTATTATAATCCCCTGCAGTGTTACTGAGGTGGCAAAATCTCAAGACTGGAACTGGTGATGATGGAGTGACAACAGGCTTAGGGACAAGGTCTCTATACTGAAAAACTGTCTGTGCTCAGTACCAACAGCTGTTACTAATATTGATTTCCTTTGTTTTCCTTTCTTTTTCTTATATTCAGAAGGTATAAGTAAGAGCAGCAGTCAGATTGCTAACCAAGCTGTGGAAAATAGTTACCATTCAAAAGGAACAAAATACAGCCAAGGTTGCATTTTGTGAGTTCTACCAAAGAAAAGAGTTCTACCAAAGGAAAAGGAGAGGGGGAAAAGAAGGAAAAGTCAGACTCTGGAACAGGCTGCCCAGGACAGTGGTGGAGCCACCATTCTCAGAGATGTTTAAAAGATGTACAGATGTGGCACTTGGGAACATTGTTTAACGGTGGGCTTGACAATGCTGAGGGAACAGATGGACTTAATGATATCACAGGGTTTTTCCACCCTAAATAATTCCTTGATTCTATGCAGAAGACAGCAGAGAAAGAAGACTTCTTGGCTGATCCACCAAAATTTTGATCCTCAGAAAAACACTAAAAAAAAAAATCTATTAAGACAGTCAAATGGTAAGGATTTTGAGCAAGGCCCTGCTGCCCTAGCTAGGAATATTTCTGCCCTTTGAGATCCCAAATAGACAGTGACTGCCACACTGCCACAGGCCCTGCTCTGGCTGTGTGTCCACTGGGCCCCCCAGGCAGCTGCAAAGCTGCCCTGGTGACACCTGCGTGGCTCAGCAGAACGGGGACTGGAAATGGTTCCCTGCTGACTGGAGCACAGGGAAAATTGGATAACCTTCACAAAACTACACAGAGGACTTCCATAACAGTGAAGCAGCCCTGACATAAAGGGAATAATGATCAGAAGGAGCAGACAAAGTCAATTTGTTAAAAACCTAATCATGTCAAATAAATTACAGTTTCTGGAGTGTATTTTTTTAATAAGTCCTTTCAAATGGACCTGCATAAGCAAACTGGTAGAGGAATAGATGGAGAGAAAATTACAAAAATAAGGTTATTTCCTATTCTTTGCTATGCATCTCTGAACTGTGAGCGCTGGAGGTGAGATACTGGATTTGTAGAAATTTCAGCATCTTGGAGGTAAAACACATGTAGGGAACACCCTCAGTGAGGAGGGGATGGACTCAGATTTTCCCTACTCATCACACTGCCCAAAACCTGTTTAAATTTAAAAAATCAGAACTAAGTAAAATAAGAAAAAAAGTTAAAACATACCAGTCAAGAATTCTACCCATCTGAGTGAAGTTTTTCTGGTTTTCTGCCAGTAGAGATGATACAGAAATACAGCTCTACACTCACACATTTCATATGTTCTTCAGCTCTAATTGCTAGTGTTCATGCAGGAACCTACTAATTGCAGTACTTGTTATTTCCAACACACATACAGGACAGAGCTATCTCCTTACTCCATTTGTCTCTACAAAAGCATTGCCTGGTTGTGCAAAAAAAGCCTTCAGAGGAAAATAATCAGAGGAAAAAATGCCAAGCCTGCTGCAGATAAAGCTAATTCCAATGTACATTCTAGTTATGAAGATATGCCTTTGATTTGGACACTTGTTTCAAGAAAATTAACATACAAATCAGAAACTATCATAGATAAGACAAAGGATGAAATTAATTTCACTATTTCTGTCTTTTTTCTTTTTCTACTTTATTTCAGTAAAAATGGGGACTGGTGCCTTTCATAAACCAACTGCAAATTTGTCAGGTGAATTTTGGTACCACCTAAAGCAGTCTTTGTCAACCAGCATAAAAACTGACCATCCCTTTGTTAATGTACTCCCACTCCTTTGTTGACACACAGAGGGTGTAACAAAGTCATAGAATCATGGAATGGTTTGGGTTGGAAGGGATCTTAAGATCAAAGTGAGCAGCAGAGGTTCATTAATTTGCAACCAGTTATGCTTTAAAAAGCCTAGTGAGAAAGTAGGTCTTCCTAGTCTGAAATATGAAGGTAAAATAATGCTTGGATCAAATTACCTAAAATTATTTCCTGCTAATTCTGTGCATGTTATTGAAATTACTAAAATTTATGTCAGTAAACCATGAAGCAGATAGTCTTAATGGTCGTTAAAGAACTGCACAGAGAGAAATGCTTATTTAAAGCTGAAATGCCCCAGTATGAGATGCACAAGTGCACCTAGGGGGAAAAAAGCACACACACACCGCATCCCCACTTAACACCTTTTTTAGAAAAGCTGTTGATTCTGTGTCAACCTTTCTCAGCCTTCCTCATCTGTAACTTCCATTACAGCTATCTAAAGTCAACTCTTCCACTTCTTGTCTGCAAATAACCACCAAAATGGGCATGTTTATCCTTCACGCTGAAAGTCATTAACGAAGAACAGAGTTTATCTCCAAGATTCACTTTAAAAGCAGCACTACTCATGCTAAAATGGCACAGTAAAAGCACTGAAATGTCTTTTACCAAAGGAAATTATAAGATTGCAGCCTGGGATTTAAGAAAGCCTCAGTGACATAATATCCTTTGTAAACTGGCTGCGATGAGCAGATTACCCTGAACGTTCTCAGCCCCTTCAAATATACATTTCTGAGGTGACATACACACAGACTCATACTGACCTAGGAACGTTTAAATAAATGCAGTCAAACAGATACAAGCCCTTCTGAAAACACTTTTGCAGGCTTTTAAATATTAATTACTTTTTAAAAATGTAAACTATGAGAAATAAATATGTATAGGGTTTGAAATCAATACACAAATGCAAATACAAAGTAGATGACATGAAGCTGAAGTGTCATGCCCAAGTTACTCTGAACAATAACACCCTGAGAGCTGCAATACAGAAATACAAAAAACTAGTGAACCTGAGAGAGAATTAGATACATTTCAAACTATCTACTCATTAAACACCAAAATAACTAAAATACCACGCTGCTTGATAGCCTTTCACTTTTTTAAAGCAGCAGTCTAAATTCATTCCAATGCTATTTGCCCTCTTTGGCATATCCTCAACTAAAACACCACCTGGCTTAATTAAGCACAATTGAAAATATATTGCTCACTGTGGAGGAGCTGAAGCTCCTGTCACCAGTGCCAGGAGGAAACAAGAGTCTGGAGCTTCCAGATCCAAAGTTTTCTAAAAATGTACTACACAAATTATTGATGGTTCATTTCTTTATATTCCAAACCAAAAGGAGACCTTTTTTCAAGAAGAAAGTGTGGGAATGCACCTCTTCTGCTAAAGATTGGGAAGGTTGTAGGGAAGCTGCTCTCATTAATCTTGGCCATGCCCAGGCTGCCAGCACCTGCTGTCACACCCCCTCTTGGGGAGCCCAGCACCTGCACAGGGGTGACAATGCCAGGCATAAGGACAAGAGCTTGAATAAACTCTGAACAAAATGCTTGGCTGGCAGCCGAGGACAGTGAGACAGAGGTTTTAGGCATATTCTCTAAAAATATCAAGAGAAGAAATGAAGGAACGGAGTGATATACAGTATTTTCAAAATTATGTCTATAGAATAGAAAGATGTCGATAAAACTCCTGTATTTTTCAGAATCAAAACACAATTATTTTTCCAAAAGTTATTTATTTTTGGCTTTCTAATTACTTTCCCTAAAACATTCCCATAATTTCCTGTGAGTTTCCATTTTATTTCACAGCAACTATATTACGTTCCAGCAATCCAGTTATGAAATCCTTGCAGTTAATAAGTTGCCAGAGGCTACAGAAACATTTATTGATTTAGAACAGCTGAAGAAATCATTTTTTATTTGAGCAGATACATGGTGGCATCTAATGACCTAAGACAAAAAAAATCCACTGAGCACTGCATGAAGTGACAGTGGCTGGAGTGGACAAAGGGCTTCAGCAACCATTTGAACCTTTAAGGCCAAACCTAAAGATTCAGATCAACTTTAATAGAGGTGAAATGAGATCAGTGTAAAGAAAGTATATTTCTTTCACTTCTCTCCTGAAATATTTTGTAAGACAAAAAGTAACTAAAACAGAATAAACCCCTAATAATCCCTGCTGTTCTTTGTAAAGGTTTTCCACACCTGGAATTTTGTTCATAGCTCTCTCCTACCAGAGCTCACTGTGCATATACAGCTCTGGAGTTCCTTCTCTCCACTCTCATTTGACTAATAACTGCCTGCATTGCCCTCCCCACTGCTCTCAACCACAGGCAACTGGAGATCGAAATTCTGGACAACAAAAACGTGTCACAGCAAGTAAAATTTAACTATATTCTCTGTTAGCACATGCGTCCAATGACATCATCCTTACCCCTTGACATTACTCCTGCACTGACAGAAATCTGTCCCAAGTGTGCTGTTCCCAAGGCCATCACAATTAATGTGCCCTCCCTGCTGTCCTTGGAACACTACATGGGTGTGCCCCATCTGAGATCACCCTCAAGGCTGTACTGCCTGTACACCAGAACTCTGAGGAAGGCTTCCAGCAATGCACAACTGTGCAACAGCCTGGGTGAAGTCACCTTCCAACCAGCCACACCAAACCTGCCACAGCCTGGGGGCTTTGTCTGATGTAACAGGGCAGTATCTGAGTGTTCAGATGCGAGCACAATAAAGAGGAACCTCACTTCGTATTTTGGAAACAAAGACGCAAACTGATTTGCAAGAACTTCGTCCTGATTTCCAACAGTACTAGGAGAAACAGAACTCTGAAGGTTAGAGAAAATAATACTTAAAAAAAAAAAAATCAGTGAAAGTAATTCTCTCCAGAACAAACTGTGGTAATGCCATCTGGAATAATCCACCTATACATTTCACCACCTCAAGGCAGTATGTGATAGACTTATCCAATCCTTACTGCTGAGATACAGTAGGTCAGAGCTGAGAACTGACTTTAGAATTTAAAGATGAATTGAAATGTTTCAGGAAGAGAAGTAGCTGCATGTTTCCACAGGTATCTGCTGGATTTTGTGGCACACCCTGGGACTCAGACTGATAGTACTACCTGTTTTCCACAAACATCAATATAGACTAATGGCTGTCATTACTACTGCAATAAAACCAGCCAGTAATTTAACTGGGTAACAAGGAAAAATTGTCTAGAGAAGGCTTAAACACACGGACCCAGAATGTATCAATCTAAGCTCTAAGTATATTGAAAACCAGTCCTCATTCAGCTATTCATGTGGCCATAAATGTCAAAGGTAAATAGGAAAATATTCAACTTGTTCCTGATGCTGTGAATTTCAAAGGCATTAAAAAGCAGTCAAAATTACTGAAGATAATAGAATCCTTCCATAAAGTTCAGCAAGCTTTGACTCAGGCTCTAAAAATGAGCTGTTGTCATAGTTGCAACCATATGTCATAGTTGAGATGGACAAGATATGCTTTGGAGAACTAGACCTTTCTTAGGCAGCATTACACAATTTTCTGACTTCTTTCTTAGAGGACTAAAACTTGTCTAAGCAGTACCATAGGACTAAACTTTGATTCTGCTGTTATTCCCCAGGTCCAGGAGTACAAAGCACACGTTAAGTTCAGACCCTACCCTCAGGCCATAACACAGTCTTCTGTTTCCCTCTTCCTTGTGCACCACCAGCTAGTTCCTTTCTGTCCTTTCACACGGCCACTTAACTTTGTTTGTCCCTCATATAATAGCTTACCTTCTTGTCCCTTGCCCAGCCACCCGACCCTTCCCCTCTCAGCAGGGCCACAGACTCTGACGGAGGCAGGACCAGCGAACCCCTCCTTTGTAGGGCTCGTCCTGATTGGTTTCAGCTGTGGCTGGTTAAGGGTAACTTGTGTAATTAGTGTAGCTGCCCACAAGCTGGGGGTTTTATTTGAACACAGCTGAGCTAAGGGTCCACTTTCCGCAGCACATCCAACCTGAAAAAGTCCCTGAATACTTTGAGCAACCTCTGAGAAAAGACCTTAGGCTGAGAAGGTCTTTGGGTGAAAAGTAAAGGGCAGGAAGAACAGAGAGAAGAGGCAGGGTTTTAAAAAGAATGGGTGTGAGGAATAAAGGCCCCTGGAGATGGTCCCAGCAGTAGGAAGGATGCAGAAGAGCTGGATCCCTGGATCCTCAGCCTTGTTTTGGCACTTGCACCTGAGGCTGCCCCAGGAAAACCACTGCAAAGCGACTGCCTGCAGTGATACCAGTTTTCTCCTGTAAAGCACATTAGCTGCAATAATGAAAAACGCTGCTTGACAAAACGAGTTCATATTAATATCACCACCATCAGAATGGCAGCCCAATCTCAGCTGATCAAACGAAGCATTACAGCAATATAAATCACATTCTCATTTCATGTTCCTGCAAATCACATTTTAAAAACAAGAAAAGCACTAAATAATTACCTGATTTTCAAGCTGTATCAATAAAGGGGTTTTATAAGTACATAATAGTGAAAAACATCTCCCTAATGATCTAGTCAAGCACTGAAACCACCCCAAAAAAAAAAAAAAAATCAGCCTCCCCTTCTCTATTCTCCCAACTGCTCATTTCCACTCCTTCCTACTTGTATCCTGTACAGGGCAGAAGAATGGAGCTCAAACCTAGATAAATTTCTTATTCTGCTTCCCAAGAAGAATATTCAACTGGTGGCAATGTTGCCTCACACCATTTGTCCAACTGTGGCCTCAGGCTTGGAACACATAGACCCAAACCCACAACCCAATCACTTTCAGAACTTATTTCTAAATACAATTACAGATGCCACAGCTGCATTACAGCCTTTGGAGACTGGGAAGACTGGAGGATTTTCAGACTGGAATCTGAGGCATTTGGTTTCCTCCTGTATTAACTAGGGCTTCTCTTTTTGGGAGATCAACTATATCCATTTTCATAGAAAGTTTCAGTAAAAGCCGAAGTGTTTATTCCCTCCTTTGGGAAAAATAAAATTCATCATCACATTAATCCTCCCTAGAGGACAGATGAGAGAAAAGAATTGAAGGCCCCAGCTCAAATGTGCCTTCCCATGTCAATCATCCCTTACTATGGGCTTCACCATCAACGTTCAACACATGAAGCTTCCCTTACTCCAACTTACAATAAATCAGTTTGTAACCCTTATCTTCATCACTATGATTTTATAAAAAAAATTAACTTCTTTAACTGTATTTACTGCTTACATTCAGTAATTGTTTGGTTTGAGGTTTTTTTTTCAAAATGTGCCTGGTTTCCATTTAGATGAAACTACAATGTGCAGAAGAGATTTCCAGCTGGACTTTTTTCCTCAATCACTGAAAGAAATTCGGATACCATACACAGAAGTGCTGTATAAGTACAATTCAGACTCTATTATTTCTGTTCAGAGGTAATACCTGGTCTTTACAATGACTTCTAGGAAAGGCATGCTGTACATCACTATCCTAATTGCTGTCAGCCACATCTCGAATGGGCCACACTCCTAAGCTCCTTCTGCAAAGGAGCAATCTTGAATCTTAAAGTGTACATTAGTGCATAATGAGTTCCTGGCAGCTGTTTTCCAACTGAAAGCCATCGCCTGCTGCTTCTGTTGGGGATGTGGCTGTGAAAAAAGCAGTTCTGCTGACGAGCAGGGGGGAGAGAGGCATGTACAAATACACAGCATCACGTATAATTAACCACAAGCCCTCACACACTTACACCTCCAAACACAACTGCAGTGGCTGCAAGGGCTGTGGTTTCCTTGAGAAACACCTCCTGCACTATTACTAGAGACTAATTAAAAATGAATACAACAACAAAAGCCTGGCTTGTCCTTCAGGCAGGGAACACAAGGTACAGGAAGGAATATTCTCACCTTTCCTACCCAACTCTGAAGGCAACTGTTACCAAAGAAAATAACTCGACTCTACACTTGACCCATTTAACTTGGATTTCACACCAAATAAGAGGCTAACAGCAGATCCAAGGGCTGAGTGGGAGGCTGTGATCTGTAACCAGGGCAGTGACCTTCAGACAAGGCACAGAACACGCTTCCATCTTTCTCTTCCCCTTGTTTTCATGAGTACTGCAGTCATGGTTCTGTCTTCAGCCTGGGTAAAGCAGTTAAAGCACAAATGGAAATGCCAGCTCATAAAGCGCCTTTCTTCAGTGTTTCAAAGCTAATGAGCATGAATCACAGATTGATTGGAAAATCTGTGCCATTCCAGAGCTTCTGTTTCTGATATTCACCCCGCTCTGCTCTGTCAGAGGTGCACAGCAGCAAGAGCCCAGCTCCTCAGCTGATGGCAGCTGGCAGGGCCCCGCTGGCTGTAGCAAACCCACGCTGACGTCCAGCCCAGACTGGAGCCCACTGTGCTCCGTTGCCATGCTCCGGAAGAAAACACAAACAGACTGGGACACAGCACCACACCATGCACCCAAGTGTGCACACACATATACCAGGGCCTCCTTCTCCTGGTGTTTATGCCCATTCATTCACTTTCTGATTAGATCATACCAATGTCCCCACCAGCACAGTCAGACGAGGTTTCTAATGGCTCACGCCATGAATAACTGCCACTGTTTCTTGACATTTATACACTGACATCTGCTCTCCGCTACTGAAAGCTGCCAGATGTATTAGACATTTAAAATGTTTTTAAAAAGGAGGACCAAAAGCAGAGTCTTTTGATCACAAGAAAGCAGCAAAATTTTTAATACAGGGAGAGACAAAGTTTAGAATAGTCATCCTATAGAAGGGTGTAAATTGTTTATAAACACCAGTTCCCACTTCCATTAGCGTACTTCAAAACTATCATCAATGTTCTTTGCTGCCTCCACTACCCTGACAAACCCTGCCTTACAAAGGAACCTTGGGAGTGGAGTGATTAGCAGATTTAATTGATCATGAAGCTGTACTGTTGCAGGAATCTGTGCATTCCTGGTGCCCATTGAAATCTATATGTTCTGCTTGCTGAGATCCAGTCCTACAGCCGAATAATATAAATGCACAGCAGCCGAGCCTGAATGAATCAAATAAAAGCAACCAGCCCCTTCTGAACCACTCAGCTTGTAGCAGAAACCTGTATGCTGTTTAACCTAGAAAATCACTTCCAACTGCAATTACTGCCATTTACTCTATCCTTTCCTTTGGAGCTGATCCTATTCCCCAGGGAGCACTTCATTCATGGGCTAAATTGGGGTGGGTGCGTGTGTGTGAGCTAAACCCAGAGAAAACAGAAGTAGGTTACAAATTGTGTACCTGCTTGTAATCCAAGTGTAGCCAGCTGGAAGGAACCACAGAAGAGGATAACGTGGGTTGGTGTCTACCTTTGCTCTCCCTAAATTGCTGCATGCCCAAGGAACATTTTTATTTCAAGAAAGCTTGGAGAAGACAAACCAATTCCCAAACTCTCTTGCAATGCCCGAAAGGATACACTGCCTTTTTGTGTAAAAGGTAAAGATGTAATACTACCTTTTCTATCCTCCAAATTCATATTTAAAATAGAGAAAGATGAATTTGACAATTAGTTACATGTCCTCTCAACTACAATTTTTAATCAAAATTGACTTGAAGTAATTCACTGTCTCTCTCACACAATTTTAAAAACTGCTCTGAGGGAGCTTTAACATTGGCCCATCTCTATCTACTTTTTAAATATTTTTCCCTCCTATATTTGGTGCCAGAGAACAAAGAAATGAAGTGGAAATAAATGAGAAAGTGAAAAGCTACTAGGATCCCAATGAATGAATAATAGTACTGCAAATTTCTACTGAAAACAGAAATATTGGATTATTCCTACACAGTAGAGGCATAATGACAGGAAGTTCAAACTTTCAGCTCAGCAATTTCTGTCACCAAGACAAAAGAAGCCTACTTAATCAGCTAGGAAAGATTTTGAAATAATTAATTCCTGAAAATAAATGAGAATGGAAAAGCCTCTGGCCATCTTAGTATTTTTTTGGCCCTCCCTCTGTTCCTTGCATTTCAGAGCTCCAGGGCTCCCAGTGTCTAATCTAAATATCTACGTGCTGCATATGTCAGTGTCAATTTGTAGAGTGAAAAAACATCCCTAGTCAGAGATGTCATCAAAAGCATCAACACAGCACGCCCAGTGCCGACAGGGACAGAGCGCCACAAAAACCGCAGCTCTGGGAGCGACAGGCAGGTAAGAGAGGAGGATGCCATGAGGGCAGGGAGGCAGAGGGAGCACGTGGCTGCCTCCAGCGTGGCCCGAGTGTCCCCAGAGAGGCAGGACAGGTGGCTTTAAGCCCAGCTCAGCCTCTGTCACCGCAGGAACACGGCGCGACAAGGCTGCGAGATGCGCGATACAATTGTGCGATACTCGACGGCCCCGGGCACCCTGCAGGGAGAAAGGAAAGCTGGCTAGGGAAGAAGGGACTTGGCTTCCCTGACTCAGTTCATGTTTGCCAAACATTCGTGAAAATGAGCAAGAACTGAGAATGCTAAATCGGGAGCCTGGAACGCGCGGCAGGCGGATGCAGGCTCAACCAGCCACAGCATCCCCTGTAACAGCCACCGCTGATCCAGATCATCTCCTCCCTGTTATCTTCACAGTATTTCATCCGTGAAATGCAGCACTGGCACAAATCTGCTAATATACTAAAACAACTCCATCCCTTTGCAGACTCCTATTACTCTGTTATAAAATCAAGAATATTTTAAAACAATATATAGATTACCTTTAAAGGCCACAATTAACAAATTTAACCTTCCAAGTAGTTGTGTTAGACCTAAGACTTGTTCATTGCTCATTGCATCGATACAATAGAGCACAGTAACGGCTGAAGTGACCCTGTTACACTGGAACACAGAGACCTAGAAAAGCCAGTCCAGCCATGGGGCCCAGACTATGTGCATTCTCTGTCTTACACACTTTATGATGCTAAAAAAACAACCACAAAACCACAAAATGCTCTAGTTGAGATGTTCAGCTCTAGCACACATCATTATTTTCCCAGTCTTCTTACTCTAAGTAAATGGAAATTATTTCTCCAGAGTGTCACTCACCATCGAGCTACTGTGATAGAAGCATGGAGTGTTTGCTGATGCAATGAGGGACACAGAGGTGAGACATTCTTTCCCATAGTGGGAGAAATACATATCATTTTTGGGATGCTACTATCACACAAAAACTAAAGCTAAATACAGCAAAGCATTTGCAGCTACAAAGTTAGTTTTACACCTGGCACAAAATGTGCTGGAAGACTCGTGATAGGAATAAAAGGCAAAGGGAACGAGCAAATCCTGATTTCAATAACGCAAGAATAGCAGTGGAGTTGCATCAGATTCACTATAGTGCAAACCATGTTAAAACACAGGGCAGACATTTAGGAATACAAATGGTTTGACCCTTAACATTCTAAACAAACCTGTCCATGGCTTAAAAACAAGTTTATTTTTTTTTCTTCTGTATATTCTCTTCTATAAAGGGCAATTCTAGAACCATATATCTGTCTGTTTACTTTAACATAAATTGGATTATAGCTCTTCCAAAAGCAAAACAGCGCCTGTTCTCTCCCACTGGTTCAGCTGAAAGAAGAATAAGACCTTGCAGCCTTACAGCAGCTGTGTTACCAGTAAAACTAGCAATACTGAACACCAGTGAGTTGGGTTGATTTGAAACTGCCACTTTTCCTTTGTGATAAAGTCTTTTAGACATCCACTGCTGAAAAAAAGAAAAGCCTGTGTTTTCTCATTAACTCTTTTCTGTCTGTTCAATTTACTGCTTATTTACTGAAGGAAAACCTCCTTTCTTCTTAAACTAGAGGACGTGATGTCTCTCAGGTGGCACACTGGTTTCATTCCAGCTGGATCACCAAATGGCACAGCCAAGAGCATTGTGGCCACAGCTATTTGTCTGTCACCAGTAATAACAGCAGAGTGGGGCAAAGAGCAGCAACTAGAGAAGGCACAGTGGGACTCTGCAAGCGTGGAACGAGGGCAATTCAGGGAAACACCACCCAGAGGATGGAAATGCTGTCCTACCAGTCCCCACATCGATTTCAGGAGAGATGGTCACTGGTTCAAACCCTTCTTTGATGACATTCAATTTTCTACTAAACTTAGTAGTTGTGAGAGTGAAATAACCAGGTAAACAAGCATTTTGAAATACTTAACTAGTCACATTTACCACCAATTAAAGTGCTGTGTCATATTATTATGACACTGTAAAAGACACAGAGGAAAGCACAGAAACACGGGAGCAAGAGGGACCTCCTCGAAGGAGTTGAATCCAGTCCAGTGATATGTTAGAGAAATCATATTTCATACATAATTAAGTTTCTCTTGGCATTTTATCTCATTAAAACTATTAGAAGGCTGCAGAGGAGCCTCATTTCCTTTTCCCCTCAGGTTGCCTCTGCTTGAGCACACTAAAGCCAAGCTCCTCTAGATTCTGCGTAGTTCAGGCTCACTCTTCATGCTCCCTCTGCATGTTTGGTGTGCATTGGGATTCTTGCCCTTGAACATCAGTGACCAATATGATACTTGTATTCCAAAATGGGTCTCAATTACCTTATGCATGGAATAAAAATCTTAAGTAATTGAAATTAAACAAAAGGATTAGCTTGTACACTCTAACTATACAATTAGCAAGCATACAGCTTTCACTGGAAGTACTTCACATAACAGCCAATTCTATTTAAAATAGGAGATTCTGCTTAGGTTAGAAAAGGAAGTCTCATTTCTGTTCCTTTAAATCAACATTACAACTCCCTTCAAGTCTTTTCCTACTATGGGCCTGATTCCAAGGTTTTAATTTTTCTTAAAGAATGACCAATACAAGCAACAAGACTGGAATTCTGCAATATGCCAAAATGGATTATTTCTGCACTGATCCATCAACAGTGTGGTTTATGAAGAATCTGTAAGTTTGGGAAGAACTTGTGGTTCCTAGAAGCCTCTTTGCCATCAGTGCTTTCAGTACTAGATATAGGAACATGCTTCATTTTCCATATGATGACCAACAATAGTTGGTTTTCATCTGAAATGCTCTAGAATAAAAAAAAAATCCTTGAAAAGAATTCTAGGAATTGAGTACTTGAGCCCTTTGCAAGAGACTTGGCAAAAGACACAAGGAAAACACTATTACAAATTCCATATCTCTCACTGCAGTACTCCTTCAACACCAATCTCCAGGAAGTTACACCAACAGCAGAACGAGTTCTGTCCATGATAGCATCCTCTGCTCTCCAGTACTAGAACTGAATGAACACCGACTTTTCCTCGGGAGCACAAATTTCATCATATCCCATATCTCAGGAGAAAATACCACAGGAAAGCTGGACGTGACTCTGCCATTGCATTTACAAATCTATTAAGGCAGCCCACTGACTCACAAGAACACACAAAGCCACAGCCACCACCACGAAGATGAAATCTGGCTTGGCATAGGTAGTATTTTTCTCCATTCTATGAAAGCTCCAATCGATTTTTCCCGCCCAGTATTACGACAAAACTGAAGCCTTCTTATTTTAAAGTGTGCACACATTAAAAAAAAAAAAAAAAAGAAGGGTACTGCTGAAAATTTGAGCAAGTCCTACTTGGCTTCCTGGCTAGGACCCTCCTGGAACACAGAAGATCCAGCTGAACGCTGTATCCGAGACGAGCCGCTCTCTGTCTCTCCCAATACATAGATCAAACTCATCTGGGTCAATTAATATTTAATTATCCACACAAAAGGGATCAACTTCCGCAGAACACATAGAGGGCATATTGGCTGGTGCAATGCAGCTTTGTTCAGCAAAAGTAGTTCAGGACCTGAAAACAGGCTACATTACTCGGGATTTTGGAGCTCTAGCACATGGCACTTGTGCCTCTCTTCCCAAAATAAATCGTGCCTACCTAGTCAAAACACAGAGGAATTCAACCTGGAATTCTTGTACTCTTGGCTATTCCGGGGTCCATCTCCCTCATCAAGAAAGTTATCAATTTTGAGCTTTTCAGAAAATATTTTGTAGAATTTTAAAAGAAATATCAAAGGCAGGAGCTGTAGTTCCTCACGAAGTCACTAAGGGTGAAGACTGGTGAGAGCTTATCTAAAGCCAGACCTGAGCCACCAATATCTAGTACATCCAAACTCAGGAATTCATAATATTTTTGCTTAATATTTGTCAAAGGAAAATGCCCCATCAAGATTTTCTTGTTGCAAAAGACTGATAGTTGTAAAAGACGATACCCAAGCATTTATTATGCTTTTGAAAAATGAAGACCAATCAGCTATTGGAAGACTCTGAGTATGGAAACTCAATATAAGAGATGTTTTTCAAGCATTCATTTGGCAGTTGTTGCAACCTTGAAAGGCTGTTGGCTACTTTACTTGGAAAACAATAGGAAAAAAAGAAAGCACAAAGAGATTAAAAAAAGCAATCCAAACATCCACTTTGACTCCTTAGACCTTCAAAACCTCTCTCCTAGCGTGATTTTGTTTCCAGATAACCTAACAGTCCAATTAAAATGTTGGCTATGAACTTAATCTTTTGATTCTTGCTTCCTTATATGGATTTCCATACTCCCACAAATAAGCCTTTCAAATTCAGAGGTGAGATGAAGCAGATATCCTCTTTCCTACTAGGTTCTGCTTAAATATAAGGCCAAGATGCTGTATAAAATCCCCCATTGTGTGGAGATCCAGGCGACATTCCAAGCACAATGGAGTGGGGTGAGGGTGTTTTTGTTCAAATTCTCGTTTAGACTGGATTCTCTCATTCCCTTTTGGTTATAGATACAGAATCTCCACTCTGTGATTAAAAGGGGGCAAACAACGTCACCTATTGCAAAAGGGCTTTTCCTCACCATGTCCAAGCCCATGTAGAAGTCCCTGAACATGTGTCTGCGTGTTATTACAATCTGTGACAATTTATCTTGCTCATGTACAGTGTTGGTTAAAATGCAAATTCTACGCAAAATGAGGGACTGAAGAATTCATCAGTGTATGCTGTGCATGGATTAAATCATTCTTCTTCATTCTGCAAGCAGTCCCCCACATTTCAGTGGGGTAACTCAGGTTATACCAATTGACATAAAAGAAGGGGAGGAGAGAGTAAGTGTAGACCCGTTTATGTCATAATTATGCAGCACCACAGGCATCTCTTCTCCTAAAGGGGAGAGAAAGCCCAAACAGAAATAAATAGCTGCCTGCAATTAAAGCCATAAAGCCATTAAAAAGAGATTACCTCAAGCAGGGGGTTGAAGGAGCACGCACAGCAGGCTATACCTTGAAAATCAACCATTCGTGACAGAAAGACTGGACACACATAGAAAGTACCCTGGGAACTGGGTGTGGCTGGACAAATTCACGTTTTTACCCGGTTATTTGTCATTAGCATCACCGAATTACCGCGGATGGTACAACAGCCAGCAACGGATTTCTCTGTTTACAATATGACCTTAAGAAACATCTCTGGAAAAATAAACCAAAGGTTTATAAACCTCCACCTCTCTAGACTGAAGGAAAAGGGATGTGTGGCAGCACGAGCCAATACCATCTTCTGTCAAAACAAACCACCCGCTCTCTTAAGGGCAGCCGAGGGAAACCTGCGCCGAGCAGCATGCACTGCCAAACGACACCAACTTCAACACACCAAAAAATACGGAAAACCGCCTCGGCTCAGCCATCCGGCTCGGCTATCGCAACGCAATCGATTCCGCATAGAAACAGATGGGGAGAGACCCCTCGCTCGCGGAGGCAGGGCAGGAGCATCCCCTCGGGTCCGCGACCCCAAGCACCGCTCCCCGCCCGGCTCCGCCGCTGGTCCCGGTCCCACCTTCTTGGGTCTCTTCCTCCGCTGGCTGCCGCCGTTGCACTTCTCGCCGCCGTCGCTCTTCTGGGCCGCCTCCTCGTTCATGCTAGCGAGCGGCAGTGCCGGCGCCGCGCCGTGCCATGCAGGCTCCGCGCCCAGCCCCAGCCGAGGGTGGCACCGCCGGGGCAGGGCCAGGGGCGGGCACAGCGACAGCGGCGGCGTTGCCGTGGTGGCGGCGGCGGGGCGGGGACAGGCGGGGACGGCGCAGCCAGGCAGGGGGTGACGCTCCGGGGGAGAAACGCACTTGGAATCACAGAGCAGTTCAGGTTGGAAAAGGCTCTTAAGGCTCATCTCCTAGTTCCAGCCCCCTGCGATGGGCAGGGACACCCTCCACTAGGCCGCCCCAAGCAACCTACCCCGTCCAGCCTGGCCTTAGACACACTTCCAGGGATGGGGCAGCCCTGCGGCACGAGATGATGCTCACACACCTTCCTTGTCCCCAAACTCTTTCACGTGAGCGAGGTATTTGGCCACAAGTGTAACATCCAAGAGATGATTCACTGTCACTATCAAAGCAGACAATGGCAGCATGATTGGCACAGCACAAGGCGTTAGATTGTACTACTAAAATAAATCACCTCCTCCTTGGGCTGAAAGACCAACACAGCAACATTCACATGTAAATGTATTCTTCTATTTCTTCTGATGAACACCTTAAAAAGAAAAAAAAATCTATACTGTTCCACTTACAAGTGAAAAAAAAAAAACAGCCATGAAACTCGTCCTCCTTCTCANCTCCTAGCGTGATTTTGTTTCCAGATAACCTAACAGTCCAATTAAAATGTTGGCTATGAACTTAATCTTTTGATTCTTGCTTCCTTATATGGATTTCCATACTCCCACAAATAAGCCTTTCAAATTCAGAGGTGAGATGAAGCAGATATCCTCTTTCCTACTAGGTTCTGCTTAAATATAAGGCCAAGATGCTGTAAAAAATCCCCCATTGTGTGGAGATCCAGGCGACATTCCAAGCACAATGGGGTGGGGTGAGGGTGTTTTTGTTCAAATTCTCGTTTAGACTGGATTCTCTCATTCCCTTTTGGTTATAGATACAGAATCTCCACTCTGTGATTAAAAGGGGGCAAACAACGTCACCTATTGCAAAAGGGCTTTTCCTCACCATGTCCAAGCCCATGTAGAAGTCCCTGAACATGTGTCTGCGTGTTATTACAATCTGTGACAATTTATCTTGCTCATGTACAGTGTTGGTTAAAATGCAAATTCTACGCAAAATGAGGGACTGAAGAATTCATCAGTGTATGCTGTGTATGGATTAAATCATTCTTCTTCATTCTGCAAGCAGTCCCCCACATTTCAGTGGGGTAACTCAGGTTATACCAATTGACATAAAAGAAGGGGAGGAGAGAGTAAGTGTAGACCCGTTTATGTCATAATTATGCAGCACCACAGGCATCTCTTCTCCTAAAGGGGAGAGAAAGCCCAAACAGAAATAAATAGCTGCCTGCAATTAAAGCCATAAAGCCATTAAAAAGAGATTACCTCAAGCAGGGGGTTGAAGGAGCACGCACAGCAGGCTATACCTTGAAAATCAACCATTCGTGACAGAAAGACTGGACACACATAGAAAGTACCCTGGGAACTGGGTGTGGCTGGACAAATTCACATTTTTACCCGGTTATTTGTCATTAGCATCACCAAATTACCGCGGATGGTACAACAACCAGCAACGGATTTCTCTGTTTACAATATGACCTTAAGAAACATCTCTGGAAAAATAAACCAAAGGTTTATAAACCTCCACCTCTCTAGACTGAAGGAAAAGGGATGTGTGGCAGCACGAGCCAATACCATCTTCTGTCAAAACAAACCACCCGCTCTCTTAAGGGCAGCCGAGGGAAACCTGCGCCGAGCAGCATGCACTGCCAAACGACACCAACTTCAACACACCAAAAAATACGGAAAACCGCCTCGGCTCAGCCATCCGGCTCGGCTATCGCAACGCAATCGATTCCGCATAGAAACAGATGGGGAGAGACCCCTCGCTCGCGGAGGCAGGGCAGGAGCATCCCCTCGGGTCCGCGACCCCAAGCACCGCTCCCCGCCCGGCTCCGCCGCTGATCCCGGTCCCACCTTCTTGGGTCTCTTCCTCCGCTGGCTGCCGCCGTTGCACTTCTCGCCGCCGTCGCTCTTCTGGGCCGCCTCCTCGTTCATGCTAGCGAGCGGCAGTGCCGGCGCCGCGCCGTGCCATGCAGGCTCCGCGCCCAGCCCCAGCCGAGGGTGGCACCGCCGGGGCAGGGCCAGGGGCGGGCACAGCGACAGCGGCGGCGTTGCCGTGGTGGCGGCGGCGGGGCGGGGACAGGCGGGGACGGCGCAGCCAGGCAGGGGGTGACGCTCCGGGGGAGAAACGCACTTGGAATCACAGAGCAGTTCAGGTTGGAAAAGGCTCTTAAGGCTCATCTCCTAGTTCCAGCCCCCTGCGATGGGCAGGGACACCCTCCACTAGGCCGCCCCAAGCAACCTACCCCGTCCAGCCTGGCCTTAGACACACTTCCAGGGATGGGGCAGCCCTGCGGCACGAGATGATGCTCACACACCTTCCTTGTCCCCAAACTCTTTCACGTGAGCGAGGTATTTGGCCACAAGTGTAACATCCAAGAGATGATTCACTGTCACTATCAAAGCAGACAATGGCAGCATGATTGGCACAGCACAAGGCGTTAGATTGTACTACTAAAATAAATCACCTCCTCCTTGGGCTGAAAGACCAACACAGCAACATTCACATGTAAATGTATTCTTCTATTTCTTCTGATGAACACCTTAAAAAGAAAAAAAAATCTATACTGTTCCACTTACAAGTGAAAAAAAAAAAAACAGCCATGAAACTCGTCCTCCTTCTCAAACAGCAGCGAAGGCTGGGGAACAAAAGAAAAAACTCCCTTTAACAGCTTACTCAGCAGAGGAGAGGCTGGAGAAAGTGGAAAGGACCCAGTGAGGCATGAATTCACTCTCCCACAATCGCGCAGTCTGTGAACACAACGAACATCTGCAGCACAACAATGTGAGCAGTGTAACAATCTCTAAATCTTTTTTTCTTTCCCTTACTTTAGGAGTGTCTTCTTTGTTACTGCGAGCAGTAGTAAATTCTAGACTAAAATGAGGAAACTCATGTAGAAGTAAGGGGAGCTACAGATCTTGAAGAAGGCGGGTGCTATACAACACTGCATCTGTTATGCCATAATTAGAGCTACAATCACAGTCACAGCAAGGATTTTGGGGAAGACATACAACAGTCATTTGTTATCAGCGTCAGACATCCACGGAATTCATTTGGGGAACCTGTGGAGATGCAGCTATTCTTTTAATCTACAAACACACATGCTGGTATTAAAGAGAGAGGTCATCTCCCATTTCTAATTTTAGTCAAATTTTGCACAAATTCATCCCCTGCCCAGTCCTTTCTCATACCAAACTAAGCTATTTACAGTCTTTGTCTGGCATTTGTTAATTCTCAATAAGTGATTCTTGGGTTAAGCACATTGTTGAGGTACGTGGCAATTAAGTATTGTGTTTTCTTCTTAAAGTGTTTCATGCCTTATTAAAAAAATTAAATCACTGATATATCTCAGTGTAAAGATGAAGTAAACTTCAATCACACATGATGGTTCTCGTAACTAACAATCATGCATGATGATTCTGAAAACCTACAGATCGTGTGATATTGCAGTAATGTAAAGAGGATGAAAAACAAACTCTCTCACTCTGCCAAATCCATCACTTGTCCTTCTGTCCCTAGAGATGGGCCTTTTTATTATATTTTCAATTCTATATTTACTTTCAGTCTTCAAACTGAAAAAACCATGGAAACAGGATTGCCAGAGACTTCCATGATAGCCAGGAAATAAGCAGATTTTCTCGAGAGACTTAAATGATGGAAGGCTTGATGCCTCATGAAAGGAAGAATTCTCTGGGAGCCACTGTGAGTAGCAAAAGGGCAGCACTCTGGGAGGCAGCCAGTGATAAGCGCAGGCTGGAAGGTGTGAGGGAGGAGTGAGACAAAGGCATAGTTTGAGGATTTCCAACTTCCATCCCCATTTCTCACCTGACCTTTCCTTTTTTTCTATCAGTGCATGGCAGTTGTACTGTCACATAACTCCCTGGTGAATCAAGGGTACAGTGAGACAGTGCCCACAAACAAAATACTGGAAAAGTCTCTTGTGACATGTATTCCAGCTAAAAAACCATCTCAAATTCACAGGTACAAGTTTGCTGAAGGATGACAACATCATTAACCTGAACTGCTCTTAGCTCCTCTCCCCTCTCTCCTGGGCGTTCACCTTTGGCAGTGCAGCTTTAGGTATAGTCAAAGAAAACAAATGCCCTTGCTCAGTAACGACACATCAGTACTCTTCATTTCCCATGATCCCAGAAATCCAGCATGAAACCAAACCAACCGACCCTAACCAGTCAGGGAATCATAGCTGGTGTCAACTGACAACAAGTCTAATAACAGCACAAAATCATCCCTAAGAACCACACAAGCTGCCTCAGAAATGCCCAAACAACCAAGGAAGTCCTAAATATTCAGAAATGCTGATGGCACTCATACTAATTCAAAGCAATTAGGAAAAATATATTATAGCATGTGTATTCCATTTCCTTCACATAATTTATTAGCTGAAAAAAATATGTAGACATAGACTTCCAACACAGGGAATTAGAGAGAAAGTAATTTTTAACTTACTTGAAACAGGGCTGCAGTCACATACCTGATCAGCCCTCAGCAGTTAAAAAGGGGATACCAGATCTCCAAACCGTATCTATGAACCCACAGAACCAGGAGCAATGGCTGGTGATTTATGATGGGACAGTTCCCATGAATGAGGGTTTAGGTGAGCAGGTGGATTAGTGTGTGGAGACTTCCCACAGATATATCCCATCAGTTATGTTGTTTCCAGACTGTCTTCATTACACCTAAGTCCAGCTGCTTAGCTCGCCTTAATCCACCCCACATCTGAACTTCAGCCTCCTGTCACAGCCTGTCAGGTTAACAACATAGAATTACCTCTCTTCAGACAACTTCCATCAAGGGGATTTCACCCTGGCTTAAATTTACTTTACAAGCTGAAAAGAAATGGTGCAAAAATGTGAAGCAGCTCCCTGAAAGTCCTTCAGCGACGTGCTGGTCATTCTCTGTGAAGCACTGCCAGAAGCTTCCTGCAGTACATCAGCATTCAGGGCAGAGGTAATACAGGAATCCCTTTCACTTGCTAAGTGCAGTCACTCAGAGGGGCTTCCTTGCAGAGTTTTACTTGGGTGTTTTCCAGACCCAGGACCCTCGCTCCCAAATCCATTCCTATTGTCATGTAAACCCAAGGCAAAGGAGAGTGTCCTGCAGGCAGCTGCTGGCAGATGGCTCCAGCCTGCACCAAGCAGTGTGATGGTGCAGCTGGGTCACTACTGCTGTGCAAGATAGCAGGTTTATCACCACCTCAGGCATAACTACACTGTCAGTCTGACACAGGATTTCCCAGAGTCATCGCTTATATCAGCAGTCTAGGTGGCTTCCACAATTAAAAATTTAATCCTACAAGACCAGCTCCATTCCCGCTGAATTTAACAGCGGCAGATCCATGAAGATGTTTGTTGTAATAGCCAGAATTTACACAATGAAAATTAGAACTTTATATTCTAGTTAAACCACATTTTCTTTCCACATCCTGACCTTACTTCATATTCTGCACCTGTACTACCTATATATTAAAAAAAAAACTGAAACAATGTTGTCAGCAAATGAGAACACTCTCACATTCACATTTTGGAAACTGAATACCAGGGGTGTTTTATCAGTGTGTCAAATACAAATGGGAGAGAGTAAAGACCAAGAGAGGCTCTTCTCAATGGTACTTAGCAATAGGCACAAATTGAAATGCAAGTAAAGAAACACTTCAAAAGTAAAGAAATGTATCACCAAGCTAGACTATGAAATCTTAATCCTTAGAAGATACTCAGCTATGTACAAGGCATGGTCCTGAGCAACATGCCCTGGCTGACCCTGATCCTAGACAAGGATTGGACTATGATCCCCGGAGACCCATCTCCACTTGGCCTGTCCTAAAAGCAAAGCCTCTGCATTTGTCAGCCAGCAGTAGTCGTTACAAGCATTAAAATCCTCAGCTATTCCAGCTGGGTAATTGCAAATACTGTCATTGTTAAAACAGTGACACCTATATTCTCTCAGTTACTTCAATGTTTATAATAAAAGCCCCTCTAAATACCATGTGTGATAAGTGCTCTGTGTCTACTCAGCAGTGCACCACAGATAATCATGTGGGATTTTATCGACCCACCACTATAGGAGTTTCTGCTGGTTATCTTGAGCTGAACATCAGCTTCCATCTGGCCCACCCTGATAAGAAAGTAACACCAGAGCAAAGCATAGAAGGGTGAAAGAGCTGCCTATGGTTTACCACTGAGTCATTAAACTGAGCTGTAATAGCCAAGAGAAACTATGCATCTATTTAATTACATTTAAAAGTGTGAACAATTATTTTTCTGATGATGAAGAAAAATAACACTTATTACCCAAATAAGCATTCTTGCACACTATTATGTAAGTGCTCCCTATTTATTTCCTCCCCAATATATAAAGGACAAACAAATTACTAATAAGCAGATTCCCCCAACCATGTCATAGCTTTCCATTAAAAATCCCAGAATTCTTACAGACTACCTTGTTCCAACCCCCCTGTCTTGGGCAGAGACATCTTCCACTAGATCAGGTTGCCCCAAGCCCCATCCAACCTGGCCTTGGACATTTCCAGGGGTGGGGAAACCACAGCTTCTCTGGGCAACCTCCTGAGCCAGAACCTCACCGCCCTCAAAGGGAACAATTTCTTGCCAATACCCAATCTAACCCTGCACTCTGTCAGTTTGAAGCCATTCCCCCTTATCCTTGTCCTTGTAGAACAAGTGTTTAAGAAGTAGTGGAACACTACAGAGTTTGAATCTAAAACACAAAACGAAGTGAACTTGGTTTAATCTGGATTTCTGTTACACAGCCATGATTGACTTGGTACTGAATCATCTCAGGACAGCAGGATAGCCAAAAAATAGGCAGCCAACTTGCAGCAGATACATTTGATATGTCCTTCCATTGCTTTAACAAACCATGTTTGAAAAGGAAAACCAGTAAGAACAAAATAAATGAGGAATCCCAGCTCCATTTTACTCCTTATTTCAGAGGAAAATAGTTCCTCAGAACTCTTCAGTTCAGCACCTGTGCCTTGGACAGCAGGAGCAGTCGAGCCCCTCTTCCCATGCCAGGTTGGAGAGGATCTCTGGGGATGGACCCCCGACAGCTGCACAGCACAAACACTTCACGTCACTGGTTTCCACAGAGCACGGAGAAAGCAAATATTTCTGTGGCAAATACACATGGGTGACTCATTTCCTTGGAGGAGTATCTGTTGCTGGTAGCAACCTCAAAACAAAGAGGATGTCTCTGCATCCTTGTGTAAAGAACAATAGGTAGTAGTACGTGTCATCATCATCATCATCAGTCACGTATGACACAGTTGACAACGTACAGTCATACTGAAAGTGCGGATTACAGAAAAGGTTTTCTTTCAAATGTAAATATTTCCAAATAATGAAAACTTAACATCTGAGTTCAATACTGTTAACAACTCCTATATGTGTTTAAAATATATATATATATTTAATCACTTGGCTCTATTCCATGTTGTTTCTGTCCTCTAGAAAAGCATTCTTCCATAAAAGTGGCAAGGAACTATCAATATTTAACATAGTGGGATTCTCAACAGCATTTAAACACTGATGAAAATCAAGTCAGCAGTGCCATATGCTGGAAGGAATCAGTGGCTGCCTATTCAAATATCCAATAAAAAAAATAAGTAATGCAGAATGTAAATTTGATATTCTTTCCTTTCTAGAAAGAAGGTCCTCTATTTTTTTCTCATTATTGAAGCCAAGCTACTACACTCACTAGATACAGGGAGTAAATGTGAAAAGAAAAAATTAACTTTAAAACAATGGGTTATTTTAATGAAACACTAAGTTATTTTGTCCCTCAACATTAACACCTCTGAGTTGCTGGAATTCTACTGTATTTCTGCATTAAAATTACCAGCCAGGTTCTGCAGAGATAGGGTTGCCTTCCTAGTTCAAAGTGCTCCACCAAACACATACACCGCAATCAGTGCTACACAAACCAATAGTTAAAATGTAGAATTAAAACACGCTGGATCGGGGGAAGAAATTCTTGCCCTCAGTTGTGGTGAGCTGTATATCAAACAAATTAAAATCCATGAACTGAACGCACCATTTTCTGCCCAGTGGGAGCTGCAAATTGATCGTTTGCATTATCCATCCATCTGGGAGTCAGGATTGCGGGATGTGACCTCATGTAACACCTCTGTTGAGAAGACATCAAACTTGGGCAAGAGAAAAGGCTCTTAAGTCCCCTGCAATTATCATGCTGGTCACATGCTCCGTGGTGATTGCTATAGTAACCAGACACTTGCCATGGAGACTTTCTAGCTCAAAGCATTCTTCTCTTACGCCTTCAATTATTTTTCTTCTGATAACTGTTAATTTATCTTTCATTTTGGAGTAAAGGAATTTACTTGTTTTTGTGTTTATCTGGCAAAGAAAAGACTACCAGAAATGAAATCTGAAATCATTTATAATAGAAAGGAAAATTAGAATAGAGTTTTGTGTCATGGGTTGATAAAATATAGTATTTGTATTATTTAGCATACAGAAACTACAAGACAAATGCATCACATTTTCTGCAGAATGTAACAAAATTGAGAATAATTATTTTTTTTCTTCCAAGTAACCGAATAAGCCTCTAAGGTTGCCATTACCTTAGGCTTGGCTGTTAGTTATGATTGCTATATAGAACCTTCTCTCACTAGGTACCACTTTCCTTTTCCCGTGCAATATTCTGATCAAATCTCCCTCTCTTGAATTTAAGGTTTTTGATACTGTCTCAAAAAGAATTTGAAACGCTCATCTGAAAGAGTTCAGCTATTAAAGGTTTTATATCCATATGTTTTGGATCAAAAAACACAAAGAGGATTGCCAACACTGTTGGCCAGAGGAACCACCAGGACTGAATCTGGGAATGGTACTGGTAGCACAGAATGGGCAGAGAAATCACCCTGGAGGTTGAAGAAAGGGAGATGGACAAAAGAGTCAGTGCTTCCTAAAGCTAAGGTTTTCCAAGACTGGGGAGGAAAAGGTCAAGAGGATCAGAGGGTTGTCTACTGTTCCAGAAGTAAGGAAAACTAGCAAAGGCACCCACGTAACTTTAGTTCTACCTGTCTTGATGCTTTACATACTCTAATCATACAATTTCATATCTGTTATTTCACCAGAGCCACCTGGCTCTCAGGGCTGAGACGGTCACACCAAGGGATCCACAAGAGATTCAGAGCAAGGGCATCTGGTGCCTGATTTGCAGATGGATTTAGAGAATTTGGAACACATAGTGTAGGACAAGGAACAGGACAATGTCTTCACAGCCAGAGCAACCCATCAGCACAGCAGATAACAGCACCCATGCTGCTCCATCTGTCCCCTCCTCATGCTTCATACAAGACAGGTGCTTAAAAACAAGCTGTTCACACAAAGTTTCTCATTTTGTGGATGCTCCTCATTCACCTGATGATCTTTTCCTCCAAGGGTTAAAAACTCTCAGGCATAATCACAGTCACAAGGACAGTTTCGACCTGGGATCAATGAGATGAAATACACTAACTTGAAAAAAAAGAGAATCCCTGTTTTCTTCAACTAAGGGTCCAAACACTGAAAACTTTTCAGTATCATTTATCTCCCTGTCTTTCAACATTCCATCCACTGAACAGGAATAATGGTGTCTCTTCACTTAATGGAAACATAACGAAAATGAATTAATTATTTTCCACACACTGGATAGGACTTTAATGAGCACGATAGATGAGCCCCAAGGGATTAATAATTCTGTCTTCAAAGAGATGTTTAAACAACATGTTCTAAATAAGGCCTGGGGCCACAAATTGAGGAATGAGTGGGAAACAAGCTTTGGAATAGCTGTTCATTAAATGTGTATCATTAGTTTGTTCATTGAATACAGCAGGACTGGTGGAAAAAGTATTAGAGGCATGTGCAATTGAAGCCTGTGTGGTGATGTTGGGACATGACTGGGTCAAACAGAGATTGCAAAAGCCTCTCCTAATTCTGCACTCTTCTTTTACTCCTTCCAGTGTCGTTTTCAAGTGTGTATGTACATGTATATCTATACAATGAGTAAGGACTCAAATATGACATGTGAACAGAGTGTGAGATTTCCTGACTTGACAGCCCTTGCCATTTCAGTGATCTCATCTCTTAAGGATCAAAGGTCAAATCCATCATTAGAAAGGTGTCCAAAACAGGAAAGGGCTTGCAAGGATTACTTCATAAGCAAAAGAAAAAGTTAATTAACTGAAAATATATATTCCAAAACTAATCACAAGCTCTTCTAACTTAATCCATCACTGACACCAGCTCCTTTGGCTATTAGCAAGCATCACCAGAGCCAATCCCTTGCACTCCAGGAGTGGCTCTGAAGTTGTCGTGTCCAACTGCTCCACACACCAATGCCATCAGGGATATGACCAAATACATCTCACTACCAACTGATTTTGTGAAGGCCAGAGAGGAGGATGAGCACACAGCAGCAGTTTGAGTCCAGCCACAAGCCAAGGAAATGATTCACGCAGTGGTCACTCACAGCACAGAGCTCTGCACAGCAGTGAGGACCTTCTAAGCCATGACCTCTTAGAAGATTTTACTGCTTTTCACAAGGTTTTATTTTCAATTATTATTATTACTGTTACGTGACAGATTCCTTCAAGCTGTTCCACAGTCCTGTTTCTTCAGACCCAAGAAGGAATCACAAATACTGCGACCTCGAATGATAACTGGCCCCTAAAAAGCTTCAAATTCTATGCCTCACTATACCGGCATCTCCCCGCACCCCATTTTTTCCTGCCACAATGTTCCATTTTGAAGTGTCATAGTCAAATATCTGGGACAGTTTCTTGCCTTGAGTGAAAAAACACTTCCTCCAATTTCCAGAGAAAAACTGCATGTCTATATATTTAGCAACAAAAACTGGAGTAATGTTTAACAAAGAATTTGTTCTTCCCTTACTGTAAAAGAAGACGTCGGCTTGTCAAGCTGACATTCTTCTACTGCAAACCCATCTTGTTAGGAAATATTCTCTTTGGAACTGTACCAACATGTACTTAATGAAATACATATTTAAAAAACAGGAAGCACTTCCTTTTTTATTTTCATCTACAGGTGGTATTGCAATTTGCAAAAAAAAAAAATTAAAATATCCACTTTCACAATATTAGAAAAAATAGGAGTTATAAGATGTTCTCTTTGTGTTCAGATCAGATACGGTGCACAGAGCTGTTTGGGTCCTCAGTGCAGGACTGAAGACAAGCTCAGGGCCGGGCTCTGCTGGGATTTTCTGCAGATGTGCCTTGGTCATCCAAGGCCAACAAGAGATCCCTCCCAGTCCTGAGGCTGCCCTGAGCTACTCTGGCAAATGACACAGGAGAAATTGAGTTTCAATGACCCATTTGCTCTGTCCTCAGTCAAGTACCACGTTTGGTGATCTTTTAATTCAGCGAAGCATTTAATCACATCTAAGTGCTTTTCTGTATCGTGATGATCTGAAAATCCATGCTGGAGGGGGTAATTATAAAATAAACTCCCACAGCAGCCTGTAAGTTTATCTGTCCTGCAAATTACAGTGTAAAACAATGGCACACCATTTCTGTGGAGTTTTTTTACCTTGACTGAATCATCTTTAAACCATACATGTTTTTAGGTGAAAATTCTTAAAAAGCATGAAACAAATGCCGTTCCCGCTTTCCAAGTTGCACTGCAGAACTTACTATAACTTATAACTTGAAGATATATATCAATTTACAAGTAAATTATATTTAATAATCAAACCAATGATGAGTCTTAAATAAAAACATCAGCTTAACATCAGAACACATTGCCCAATAGTGAGGTCCATTTTGGAAACACACTGGAAGAGACCATCTTTTATAGCTGACACTTCCTCCAACAAAAATTACTCCATGTACCAGCCTCTCTCAGATTCACCTTAAGAAGATGACACTGCTCTTACCATGTGGCAATTAACACTCTCATGGTGAGTAACAGGATGGATCATTCTAACAAAGGCAAAAATCCCCAAATTTTTCAAGGGAAATGGCTACACTGTCTATTCCTCTACTTTCAAACAGGTTTTTCCTTCACACACTGTACTGTGAACAGCCCTGGCACACCGGATCTTAGAATCACTTTGCTATTTTGTGTACCCTAAACCAAAGTATATAAAGCAACGAATGCCTTTATTTTTAACTCCCTGTCTCAATAGGAAACTCTGACAGTGAAGAGCAAGGACTGTCTCTGGAGTATTGTTTACTCCAGAGCCAAGCCTGGGGATGGCGTGGGACCCCTGGCTTTGGGAAACCTGAGGTCTGGAGCCACCACCCGCAGCAACCAGAGATGATTTTCACATCATCTTCCTCAATAAATGCTCTCCCCAAAAGCTGTGTTGGTGTCATTACTGCCCACACAGGTACTTGAGATGACCTAACTTACTCCATCTGATCATTCTGGCTACTGGGAGAAATTTTCTCCTTGTGTAAAATAGGAAGGGGGATCAGAGGGAAGAGAGACACCTCTGCTGTGGACCAGGAGCTCACTTCAGTTTAGAAAATAATAGTAACTCAAAAAATAATACAAACACAGTGCTAGAGAAATGTTCATCTGCAAAGCTCTGGAAGATGAAGGTCATCTAGAAGATGTGTATATCATGTAGGATAAATTTGCCCAAAAAGAAAAAGTTGACAATTGCCACGGTTTGAGACACCTGCTCTGGGAAATGGAGGAACAGAGTACAAACGTGGGCTGGCTCTCAGACAGTATGACTGAAAATCTTTCCAGAAGTTACTGGCTGTGAGGAAAACCCATTAACTCCACAGCGGCAGAAACAAAACAGACTTGGGGAAAAAAAAATGCTATCCAAGTATTTTTTCAAACACCTTTGGTTTGCTGAGCTCACCCTTTATCCAAAAAGAGTTCATTTTCCCACAAAAGCATTTTTCTGCTGACACCTACATTAGTTCAAGAGCAGGGAAGGTGACCTCCCTTCTACTATTTTTGTTCATCATATTCCGAGTTTTTTCTTTGCTTCCAAGCCATTTGCTAAACTTATTGCATTATAACTAGCTTTCAAATAAAGAAAAAAATCCACACTTTTGGGTAACATATACTATTTATCACTAAAAAATATTTTGGTAGGTCCATGTCTTTGTCAATAAAAAAAAACCCTAAAACACCCCTATCTTTTGAAGTATTGTCACTTTTTCTTTAAACACGACTTTGGGATAGCAACTATCTTGGTGCATTTCTGGTGGTATTAGAGCAGAGTGAAAAGTCCAGCTTGGAAAGTCACTAGAAATAAAATCTGGGAAGGAACAAGGCCACCTGAAGAGCCTCATGGCACAGGGATGGTTCTGCTGCAGCCACAAGAACCTCTGCTTCACCTGACCTTGAGACACAAGACTGGAAGATTCTGGGGTCAGTCCAAGCACAACAGGAATTTTTCTACTGGTGCAAAGAAACAAAATAGAGAGGAAAGAAAATAAACCCAAAGACAGCTCTAACCTCATCCATAATTGATAAGACACCATGAAGTCGGTGAAATAAATGAACTGAATCCAACTTCAGAGAGAATCCAGAAAACTCTGAAGAAAGATCTTTGCATCCATAAACTGTGGGTTATAAACACACTGTTTCCAGATCAGCAACTAACATATGCACTTATCTGGGAAAAAGCCTGAATTGTTTCAGCCCAACAAAAGGAGGATACAAACAAAATCAAATAAATTTGGGTGATAATATTACACAGTAGCTCCCACTGAAATAGGCAGTGTACATTTAGTATATGTTTTGCTGCATTTTTACAACAGAGATATATTAATGGTTTCTTTGCCTTCTGCACTAAAGTCAAGATTCTTAATGAGCACAGACAGAGCATAGAGCGGCTTTAGCATTTCTCTCCCAGAAAACCAGCTACCATAGCACAGACAGTTTGGAAACCCAATCTCATTTAAAACATCAAAGCTAATAGAACACTTCGGGAAACTGGTTATTTTAACTTTCTGTAATTGCACTTGTGAATTTTCATTCTGGAAACACAGGCAAGATTTCCACACGCAGAATAATCAGAAAAGATAAACAAAACATTTTATGTAAAATAAATGGATGCCTTATCCTGCAAAGACTTGAAAATATTTCCTGTTGCCAGCAAAAATACTCATAAAATTTGGAATGTGGAACAACAGCTGGGAACAGTTAGCTACGGGAAAACCAGTCTGGTTTGCAGTCATTTCGGAAATCAACGCACAGAGCAGCAACCATAGGTTTTCATTTCCTTTGTGATAAGCCCTTCACAGAGAGAAACTTCAGCACCATCTTTCCCTACCATACTTTGAAACCTACTATGAATTTCATAAGTTGGTATTTGAAGGCTCCAAAGCAGACTTGAAAGCACAATAGTCAGAACAATCTGGAAACCACCGTGCAAGGGATGAAAAGGATCCCTAGTCAGGTGGGAGCATAAAAACCACCGGGGAGCACCAGGCTTGCCCACAGTCACTGCGCTCACTCCAGGCATCTTTTTAAAGACTGGTTTCTTGATTCTAGCAGAGAGTCAGAACCAGTTTATTCAGCTGCCGGATTAATTTCTTCCTGCAGCAAACGTACATCTTTTCTCTCACGGCTTTTTCACTCATTGTTTCCACAAACACATTCTTGATTTTTACTGCACAGGATGAGAATCAAAATCTGGTACAAAAAAACTTTCAATTCCACAAAAACTTACACAGCAAATAAACCTCATCGGTTCTCAAAAGACAGATTTGCTTCCTACCAGAGAAGATAAACATTATTCAGATGTGTATGCCCACAACTGTTTTCAGATTCTAAATACAGAGGTAGAGAATTGCATCTGAAATACGAAGAAACCAAAAAGGCTAATGTCAAATATGCAGACTTTGTTCCAGCAGAAAACTTTCTTTAATTTCTCAATGGATAATGAGTTTTTGTACCTTCACTGCAGTATCTGTAATGTTAGAAAAAACACTCTGTGTTTTGATAACATTTAAGAAACACAAAAACTCAATTTTGTAACTCTTTCTAGTTTTCAGTTTTAATGGAAATATTTGCGCTGCTGACATTGGCATGAAACCTAGGTAACATCTCTGAATGGAATAAAGGCTAGGGTGAAAATGGTGAAAATCAACTGGTAAACACTATTTCTCTGTATAGAATTGGGCTTATTTTACTTTTAAAACATAAAACCAGCCTGGGTTTTAACACATACAGCTGCATTACTCTAGCTGCACATTATCATCAACAAGCAAAACCCAATCATTTCA
Organism: Phainopepla nitens; assembly: GCA_013400175.1. Classification (NCBI taxonomy): domain Eukaryota; kingdom Metazoa; phylum Chordata; class Aves; order Passeriformes; family Bombycillidae; genus Phainopepla; species Phainopepla nitens. The sequence goes on from VXBQ01005788.1 coordinate 212,527, forward strand.
CATAAGGCTTCTAATAGAGAAGTAAAATTGCTCACTTTACAGAGTGCATATACAAGTTCAACAAAAACAAACAGTGCCTTGGTGAAGACTTTTATTTCCTCTTTTTCAGCAATCTCTACAGCTTAGGGTAGTCTGCTGAATCCATCATAGATGAAGGCCAACTCTGCATTTTTATATTGTTGTCTGTGATTTCATAAGTTATATGACTTATTTAAAGTGAAGTCAAGGACTGGCATTCAACACAAGAGGAAAATTAAACTTCAAATCTTTTCATTAAGGAGAAGGATCCTAAATACAGATAAAAGTATTACCTTTACATATTTTTATCTCCTGTTAATACACAGAGTTTAACCATATCAAAGACTGAGATATAACTGCTATTATTAGAGGCCTGGAATGAATTCACACAGAATTCACACTGCCAGGTCAGTTCTCCCATACCCAGCTCTAAGAGGATCTCTTCCCTGCAGAGCTGCTTTCTGTTGTCGCTCTCCCCAATCAATAGCACTTCAGAGCATGAACTAGATCTGTCTCCCTGCCCACAGCTGCAAAGGCTAAGCTGGTCATAAGACCAGTGTTTTAAGGAAGAATGGATCCAGGGATTTCAACATTCAGGAATGGGAGGAACTCCTGAAAGAAAATCCACTTGCAGCAGACCTTGTGCCACTGAAGGCAGGGGAAAGCCCGAGGTCTGCTGGAGAGCCGTGGCTCACACTGACATGCAGAGACTCAGAAGGGTCAGTCTGGAACTGCTGTTGTTCTCCAGCACATTTCCGTGAGCACCATACATTTTGAACACATGAACTCCAGAAAAGTGTGGGAAGCTCAAGCCAAACAAATTCTTTCAGAGGAAGGGCCACAGAGGCAGGTCTAGGGGCTTCTGCAGGGACACAGGAGAAAGCTCAACTTTCTCAAGAAGACTGAGAAACTGCCTTGATATTTCCTTCTCACCATATGGTAGCTTGTTTCTATACAGTTGTATAGCTGTCTGCTGCAACTCCTCCCTTGGTTTGTAATTTCAAGTGTTATTACTTTTTACCCAGCTCCTTCTGTCCTACATATAATTTCTTCTGTCCTGTTTTTTCCCCTTCTCTTCTTTCCCTCACCCCATTCTCTTGTGTTTTCCATTCACAATTCCCCTTTTAGCTAAACTGCATCCAAATATATATGTGTATATACACATGGGTATATGTATATTTATATGTGTGTATGTTTATTAATAATAACACACTGTGAGTGTTTACCAACCCTCCTGCAATTTGTTTGTTTTAGGTCTTCTGTTGCCCTGTGTATGAATCATCCATTTAGGCAGCGAATTCTTCAGGAGAAGGACCGCTTGTTGTTCTAAATCCATACAGTGCCTAGTACATACAGCCCCCATTCTTAATTATGTTAATAACTGTACCAGTGCTTTAGGTTTCCTCACTTCTAGAATGCTGGATGCTTACTTTGTGTGCCTTCACTTCTCTAACAACCCCCTAAGAGGAAAACTACATCACGAAGAGCACGTGTGATACAGCAAAGCTTTGTGTTTGACATGGAAACGCTGAGAGGAGCACGGCAGTGGCCAAACAGGTCCTGCCCACTCTCCCTGAACAGGGCATCATCCACAGCTCCCAGCAGAACCCTTGATGCACCCTCTTTTCCCAGATGAAATGCACAATTCCTGTTAACATCCGCACCAATTTCACATGCAATTTGTGGGGAAAATCGAGCTCTTTCCACATGAGTGTGACCTACTGAAATCCAGGCCTGGCAGAGGAGCAGTGCTAAGAGGCAGGAATGGCATGTTCCTGTTCCAGACACTGTAGGACACTCTGAGCTCTGCCTTCCCTAACAAAAGCCTCTTTTCATTAAAGGGTGGAAAAAATCCCCTTTTATTCTCTAGCTTTTGAAGGGCTTACATCATTGCTTCTTCAATTTCAGGATTTTTGTGAAAACAAGCTTTCTGCAGCCCTGATCAAATGACTGTTAACTAAGAATTCCTGGGAGTGTTTAATCTACACTCTCTATTAATTTATCATTAGGCTACCTTCTAATAATGACTCATCTAATGAAGAAACAAAACCACAGCAGAAACCCTCCCCACTCCTACAGTATTAGTTACAATGAACCTGGGCATCTCTCCATCAAAGCAGTCACCATACCTCTTTTTTTTCCATCCCCCAATTAGCCTCGAGGTTTCCAAGGAAAAAATGCCACGAGCTTTACATATTGCAGAGAAAATATTTTAACAGTGGCCTTTCATCACACACACAAAAAGAAAATCAAGGTTGTGTCCAACAGCTGTCTTGAATGTGATGACAGGAATTATTTGTGAATAGGAATAAGATTAATAAGGAAAAAGAGAGTTGCACCAGCCTTCTATGGTTTTTCCCCTCACATTTAAGGAAAAGAATTTTTTTTTTTCTCCAAAGATGTTTCCATACATGGGCCTGTGATTCATTCCTTTTTGAGAAACCCATGTAACCCAAAGTAATACAGCTTCGAGAATGCAAACATATTTAACCTTCAGCAGGGAAATCCTGTACTGAAGACCAAGGGAAGGTCCAAATCAAGGAAAATTTGGTTTTATTTTTATTAGGAACAAATAAGTTGTGCTAGTGATTTTCAACAGAAGGCTCCAAGTGTGATTCCTCCCATGAGCCCTTCCACCTGTGTTTTACTATTTCTGCAGAGGCTGCTTGAAAGAGTTAAGTGTACCCAACAGCACCAAGTCAAGGCAAAGTCATTACTTCACCTACTTTCTCCATCGCCAGGCAAAGAAAAGCCACTTGGGCTAAAAGGTATTTTTTATACCTCAAACAACACAGGGCCTTTAGAGAACTAATAGCAATAGTTTTAAATTTCAAGCTAGATGCTGTGCTTTTAGTTATGGTTATACTGAAACCTGAGAGGGAATTACACCAATCTCTCCCCAAGCCTGGGCAGCAGTTTCCATCTATCACCTGTAAATAAGCTAAATTCATGAAAGGCTCTGCTACCATGAGCTGTTCACCTACAGTCAGTCTTTGTCTTGACCTGTGCATTCATCAAAACTGCCTGCAAGCCGTTCCTGACCAAAGGTTGCAATGCACTAAATTCTAATTTGCTATAGAGCTTTCAATAGAACGCACCATAAATCCTGAGCCACTTCTTTAGACTAAACAAATGTCAGTTCTCTTGGGTGACACAACAGCCTGGCTCAGAGCAAAGCCAGAGAGCTGGTACAGAAAGGGCCCACCACAGGGATAGCACCAAAAGGCACTGGGCTGTTTACAGGTCTCTGCTGTTCAACTCAGAACTCCAGCACCACACAGACTTGACCAACCAGACCTTGGAAGATCAGAGAGATGTGCCTTGGAAAGGTAGCCATCCCCAACAGGCAAAAAGAGCCACAGAAAGAAAAACTGTGTCTGAAAAGGATAAGTCAGAGATGCATCTGCATCCTCTCTTTAGAGAATATGTATCAGCAAACAACAAGAGAATGTCACTGGCATAACATAGCAGAGTGCATGAATCACAAGATGTGAAATACTTTATCAGTTAGGTAATTGCTCAATGTACAGGACACTCACTAATACATGTCAGCTATGATTAACTTCAGCCTACCGAGTCAAACAATATTCAAAAAAAAAGCAAGTCAACATTCACAGACACAGATTTAGACATTCTTCATCTATTTTGTCTGTGAAATTAAATTGCAGTACGAATGATTATCAGAAGTGAACAGTAAAGCACCAGGATTTTTTACAGTTTGTGTGCGTATTGTCACACCCCACAAGTGCTCACAATCCAAATCTCTCAGTGCTAAACTAGCAAAGGAGACTGAACATAAAATGGACCTGAAGGAATCTGCAGTCTTGTCCCAAAACCAAGAGGGACTTACTTCATCTTATCAGCTGGAATAAAAATGTGAACATCCAGCCAAGGAGTAACACAAATGTAACCTGATTATTCATATGCTTGTCCCTGCAAATGTGTCTCTGACTTGACCCCTCAAGCACTGATTTCAGACAGATGCTTTCTTTCCCCCCTGCACCAGACTACTTAGCACATAGAGAATATGAATCCTTAAGGATTTAATAAAAGATACCCTTTGGATCAGAAAATTGAGGTTGACTTCCCAATGCGTCACAGGTAGACACTGGTACTTATGAATTCAGATTGATTGCAGGGAAAGTTTTTCATCCTGGCAACACTGTTGCCATAGTGATCCAGGCTGATCCGATATTCTTAGCAACAGCTCCTAAGTCTCCCTCCCCAGCACTCCCTGCTTTCGTCCAAGGCTGAGCTGTGTAACCTCGTTTCCAAAACCCCACTGCCCACCAGCAGAACCACTAGAGCAGCATGAGCTCACAAATTGGAGTGCCTTCTCCCTCAGTACACCTGATGTGTACTTGACACACCAGTACAGTGTGCTTTGCAAATAAGAGGATATGGAAAGCACACTTGGCCTCGGGACACTGAGCAGGGGAGAGTCATGCTGGACCTATTCTGCTAACACTTTCAGATCCTGGGGACACAAACAGGAGAGCAGTGAGGGTCTGCGATGTTCCAAGACCACAAAAATTCAACTTATTATTTCACACACATACCTAGGTCATCGTCATTCCTCCGGGCTAAAACAGTATTTGATACAGTCAATCCGTAGTGCATAATTGAAACCACAAGAAGACGCATATAAGACATCACCTGAGGTTTTACACCACACAGCAATAGAGCAGTTAATTATTACACTACCAACAACTGCCTCTCTTGCACAAAACTAGGCACGCTGTACTCCGACAGGCTTCTGAGCCAGCTGAAGATAAATCAGGACCTGGCAGACCACAACACCTGTGTTACTCCAGCTACACACAGTGTGCCTGGCAAGCGCCCTCACTTGCTGCCGGAGGCTGTGCGCTGCCGCTGCTGCCTATGGCTGCGCTTCCCTCCGCTAGACCCAACACAGAGGCCGAGTTCTCCCGCTGACCCCGTGCAGGACCGAGTGACTTACAGCTCCTCGGGCAGGTAAAGCTTATGGACTTCACCTGGCCATGCACAAAGGAATGGCAGAAACTGCTGTTGTAGCGGAGGTGAAGAGGGTAGTGGAATGAACAGAGCAGCTGTTAATGAAACACAGGTTTGTGCCTGCGAGCCAGTACCAAGTCCAGATGTGCCACCACTAGAAGTGCTCAGTTGTGCCAAGAGCAATGAATTTGATGCGACTGGCAGCTGCACCACAAAGCCTGATGACCCACCTGCTCTGTTCTGGACTGCTATTCACTAAACATATCACTTATAAGAACTGTAACAAAAAATCAAAAACCTGCTCGAAACAAATAATCCATTACAAAAGAGTAACCACGCACCCAAGAAATAAGAGAAAATATTTTGCAAGTTTTAATGCATGTGTTAATGTTTGGGCTCTGATCTTACAGGTCTTTTCCAAACTAAGTGATTCTATGGAAGCAGACCTTCAGGGAGGTCTCTCCAAAGGAGAAATTTGAAAGCAGCAGGCAAACAAACAGAAAAATACTATGTAATGGCACATTCTGAGGTAAGAGCACTAAACTACAAAGAAACATCATTTAGAAGGTCTTGATTGTATTTTTAAAAGCCAAAGGATGGCAATTTTCAGATATGTTCTCAGTGTCAGATTACATTTTTTCTATCACTATGGTAAATTGCAAGTTTCAACGAAGATTAAGAACTCCAACACATTCACACCACAAGTGTGGAATAAACTATTGCCTCTAAATGAGGTTATTCAGTGTTCCTAGACTAGAAAGATCCTGATAAATTTTTGGCTCCCTTCCTGAACAGAATCCTCTGAGTGTTCCCTGCTGTAATAATGAAGCAGCCCTAATTTGACACATGAAACCTACAATTTGTGAGAAACTCTGCAGGAAGACAACAGCTGTTTGGCAAATATCCTGATCTTGGCCCCATACCAACACATACCAAGGACAATATTCCAGAACCACAATGGCTTGCCCTCAATATACCCAAATAAAATGGAGATTTGCCTGGATTTCAGTTTTGCTACTTTTTATCAAGTGCAAGATAAGCAGAATTCTGCCAGATGTTTAGTTAACACGGAGACAATTTGATAAATATCAGTTAGTGCTTTACTTCTCCATTTGCTGCATATTTCTCTTCAGAGGGATACTGGGAAGATGCAAGCCATAGCGTTGCAAAGCTCCCAACAATGTTGTATTTACTTGGACAGATTTTGTGGTCTCTTTCAAGTGTGCTATATATAGCTGATTATTTTGCTTTCTAGTCTAGAAAAGGAAAATCACAGCTGACACAGATTTCTTCTCAGCAGTCGCCTGCAAGCCCTGGCTGCAGATCTCCTCCCTCAGTACAGAACAAGCAGCAGAGTCCTATGGCTGCAGGTGCTCTGAGCATACACTGGACATCTACTTTGTTGTTTTCTGTCCCAGAATTAAGCACAAATAACAAAAGGGAAATGTTAGGAATATCAATGCTGCAGGTCAGTTACCCGTTTATTGTATTTGCAACTTAATCCAGCCATCAAACAGATTCCACAGAGCATATCATATTAGCCATTTGGCTTAATATATTCTGGAATCAAAGCTAAGGCTGCGTATATTGCAGTATCCAGTTTATATACACAAGCTTCTTTTTCCTTTTTTTTTTTCCTTAAGACCAAAGAAATGCCAATTGACAGCCTTTCACAGTTATGTCACTTTGATGGTGCTAAGCCAGAGCCCCCTTGTGAGGAATCCTTACATAATTTATTCCAGTCATTTTCATTTTGAATAGGTGACATGAAATATTTTAATGATTCTACCTAAAGACAGCAAATTTCCCTTTTTAAACATTTTTAAATGCTTTTAATAAATAAAAAGAAGGTTGATGATACCACAATCTACCCAATAAAATTTATCCTCTTAACTTTCAATAATCTCTTTATAAAGCTCTGTTTTTCAAGGTGAGAAAATGTTAGTAGCTCTCCATCCGTAGCATATGGTGCATTAAACAAATTTGCTCATGTCACACTGAAAGAAACAGTGCTAAAAGAACATCATGACTGCAATTCCATAAACTCAGGCAGTAGGACAGCCAGAATCACAGTTTAAATCTGCTCTTTTTTATACATCAATGTTGTTTATCACAATATTATAGAACAAAGTCTTTTTTCCGAAAGATCCAGTACTAATTAGGGGATGCCTCATCCAATCACCATTCCTTCTCTCTATTTTTGGTCCTGTTCTTTCTTTTATCTGTTGGTTTTTGTCAGGATTTTTTTCTAACAACGTGCCTTTGTCCAGTGTCAGAGCTGTTATTGCTCCTCACCCAGTCCATGTGTGCCTCCTCCCTCCTTACCCACTGCTGGCCCAGAATGCCCAGGCCACCCTCTCTCTCCCAGGCAGTTCTCCCAGCTCCACCCATCAAAAGATGGCAAAATCAGGCCTATCACTGCAGGGTTTTTAAAGCATGTTTTATCCATGCAGAAGAGAAGAACTAGGAAGGGAAGACTCTCAAACCTTCAGCAATTCATGTGTGACACAGTGAGGCAATACTGATCCTAACAAAGATTATTTGGCAATTTTTTCGATAAGAATCCAGTAAACCTGACTCCTCCTGTAACTTAACATTGAATGCATGCAGCACAAATACAAACAGCGTCAGGAAAAAAATCTGCCAGGAAATATGCTAACAGCAAAAGCCAGCAGCAGCTGAAGCAATATGGCCAGAGAGCCAGCCAGGTACTGCACCCATCTGCGTGCTGGGGTGAGAAGGGCACACAGCACATAACCACCACACACTCCCCAGCAGAGCACCTGTGCAATGTCATAGAATCCCAGAACGTTCAGGGTTGGAAAGGACCTTAAAGATCATCTCGCTCCATCCCCCTGCACCCCACCTCACACATGAAAATCACTGCCCAGTTCTAGGACCATGCTCAGAGTGTGATCCTGCAAACCTGCACAGCTTCCTGCGCTTCCCTTGGAAGACATACACGCTCGCAAATGTAGCTCCACCCGTTATTAGTTAGCAAAGAAATAGGTTAAGTCTTATCCCTACCATCACAAACCTTAAGCTGTAATACAATAAGAGGTATAGAGCTCCTAAGAATTTCTCCATACACTAATAACTTGGAATAAATATTTTAAACTGGACATAAGCCTGAGATTTATTCCCTGGACATTCCGTGTTTGCAAAAAGACAACAAATTACCTACTTACTGGATTCTTTGGAGGCAGCTGGGGATGGTGATGTTAGTCTAGAATGCTTGAGTTAAAAAAAAGGGAGCCAAATGAAAATATTGTCCTGCAGCACCTGATTAGCACTTATTTTCAGACTATACTTCTCAGAAAAGTAAAGGGAGAAGATCGGGTTATCCTCTTTTTTATGTGGGTTTTTTCTGCGCATTTTAATTTTCAAGATATCAGTTTTTCAGAAGCTATTAAGCCTTGAGCTCTAACCCAAAGCGAATAAAGAAATATACAAATACAGGAAGATTTTTATGAAAACCCTTTAGGGATATGCCCTACATAGCCGAGAGAGGCCAAGACTTTACATATATTTAGCTGAGTTACTCTAAAATCTCCTTGATAACTGAGATGCAATGCTGGCCTGGGCACTGGGGAGGCTCATGGCCATGGCACAGGAGTCGGAATGCAGCAGGCTGTAACCAAAGCATCAAGGCCATAGCAGGAAGAGGGGGAAAGCAAAGAGGTAAGAAATGGGAACACCTGTTAGAAGGACAAAGAAAATCAGACAATAACAATAATTGTGTGGAACAATTAGATGTTTACAAGGGAAAAGAAGAAGTTGAAAGGCTAACCCAGAAGAGAGAAGTTACAAAATTAATTCTCAGGACACTGGCTATATGCTTATTAAACCAAGTATAAACATTAAAATGACAACTCAGCAATCCTGCAATCTTTTTGAATCTTCCAACTATTAAAAAAATACATTTAAGGGAACAAAAGTGGATTGCCCTTCATTTTCTTTATATGGAAAATACCACCAGGCAAGCAAAAGCCACATACCTGCTATTCCATAAAATATTCTGTAATGAGAATATTCACTAGTTCTATTATTAACATCAACAAGCCGTAACTCAGATGACCTAAAAATTTAACAGTAACTCAATCCTCATGACAGATTTGTTGTTTCCTCATACAAGGCCACTGTTTCTGATTATTTTATTTGGTTACTACTAGCAATACTGTATTTAGGAAGATTAGGCAATAAATTATACAGCTAATCATGTGGTCACAGGAATCATACAAACGTCGTATTACTGTGTCTAGGAAACTGCCTGCTGCTCTGCTTGGAACTTAAGGAGAAAATGAATAAAATCTGTCACCAGGCAATGAATGTTGGTGTTATTTTACCATTGATGCCTCGTTTAGCTCGATGCCCTGCAGGCACGACCCGCTGAGAGCCAGCTCCTAGCAGGGTTAGTCAGAAACAGAGACAGCAGAGCCAACCCAACAATCCAGGTCAGGAAAGACCCCACTGCTGCACCCCTGGGACAATGAGGAAGGAGGGAGGATCTTGGACCTCCTGTCCCAGCACTTCCAACTTCTTTCCCTCCTGGACTCATACGAAACAGGCAAGCCAGATTCCCACCAAATCTCCACCTGCTTACCAGCTGAATTTCCAGGGCTCATTAATAACACAACGCAATAAGTCAATAAAGGTGAAAATATTTTACTTGTGGGTATTAATTGTGATTAATGGGATCATATCTCTGCCACAGGGCAGAACTCCCTTCCCACCCTGCCCTAAGATGGAGCTCTTTTAAGGAACGGTGCAGGAAAAAAAAAGAAAATTCATCAAATGTGTTGGGCTCTGTTCTCCCTTCCCCCAGCTTCCTCTTCCCACTCTAATTTCTCTCAAGACATTGAAAAGGCTTGTTGAAAATACAGCTGAGTGGGTGATATAGTATATTCAGGTTTGGTTCACATGAGATTTGACTGGGTCAAAAGATTTCTTCAGTAAATTTTCATTTCCCTTGGAGTGAAATGTACATACTAATGGGGAAGTCCTGGTGTTTTTAAGATGAGAGAGATTCACATTAATGTTATTCTTTTTTTTTTTTAATATATTCTTTCCACTGAGTTGTTGCAGGGAACTCAGGCAAGAAAATACTGTTTAAAAACAGGGTAAAATTTTGCTATCACAGAAACAGAGTAACTCCTGAGAAAAAAAGGAGGACTTGTCCAGTACTCCCCTCAGTGCAGACTGAACTGATCCTGAGCCATGTCATCTGTCAGAGGATGGCTCCTTTAGTTACACATGAATAACCTAAAGGCTAATCTGGCTGTACTTTAACAATTTCTAGCTAAAACTTAACAGCAAAGTTTGCCAGAATGTTCTGTGACGTGTAACTTAAACTCGCATTGCTCCACATAAATAGGTCAAGGATCTAATTTACTTGTTTCTAATTCATCTATTCAATTGATGAACAATCTTCCAGCAAAACTTTTTACCTGAAATATGCCTATGAGGCAATTTTAGCCATTCTAGTCTGGTGTGAGCTCAAGTTAACTGAACTTTGGAATTTCTGTCCAAGTCCAAAGCCAAGATGCTCAGAAAACAGAAACATGAGCTGAGATCATGAGAACAACCACTGCCACGAACGATTCCTCCTGCAAACAGAAAGCACCTCTAATTCTTGTCTTTGTTATCCACCCATGGTACATCCCATAATCAATAGCTATTGGTTTACCTTCTGATTATAGAATCCTAGAATCATTTAGGATGGACCAGACCTTTAATACCAAACTTTCACAGAGCACTGCCAAGGCCATTGCTAAATCATGTTCCCAAGTGGCACATCCACAAGCCTTTTGAACAGTTCATTAATTCTGCCAAAATGAGTAACCAGCTAAAATTAATTCCACTTGTAAATATTAAAGCATTGTCCAAAGCAGCTACACTGTGGAACGCTCCAAGCTTTGCCATGGCTCTTTCCTCCCTAAGGAGAGAACTGTGTGCAAGTTAATTTTTATTCATGCTAAAACCAGCCCTAAGTTATGGAGCAAATACACACAAATTCCAACCACTTATTCCTCAAAGTCAGCAAATTTCACTCTGCTGCTTCTTTGGCCACTGACATGAGAGTGAGAGAAACAGAACATTTTCTATATTAATTTGTAATTAATTAATTCATTATGAATTAAAAACTTATATTAACACACCACATCTTTGCAACTTTTACAGTGATTACATTATTGGAAGTTTATAAATTTATAAGCAATTATTTCAGAATTATATATAAAGTATATCTATATGAAAACAATAATGTAACTACCCTGCAAGCATGAAGAGACACCTCTCTTCTCTTCTGCTACCCTAACTTCAAGAAGTTCACAACCCTAAGAACTCTCACAAGGAAAAAAATTCAAGTGATGAACATCACTATAAAGTGAGTAAGGTCATGTCGAAAAAGAATCCAGAACAACAAAAGCCTGGGAGGTACAAATAACGCACAGCTAATACCAACATTCAAAGGCTTGTCAGAAGCCAGGCAAGCCCATGTTAATTTTGCAGAGAACAACAGCAGACTTGTTTGTAATGACAATAAACTCATAAAATAGCAACATACAAAATAAAAAGATACAGCATAGGAAAAAATTAAGTAGATTAAGAAAATTTCAAATTGCAAAAAATTAGGAGTTTTAACACAATGCCACTACACACTATTTAATACTGCTGAGTGGGAGCACCAACAAAGCAGAGAAAAGTATTCAGGGCAGAGAAAACATTATAGTGGGCACTGGGTAAACCATCCGAGTCCTCCTGATAGCTGCACCCCGTGCTCTCCACAGGCTGAATGTGTTGGAGGGAGCCAAAGAGACAAACTCAATTCCCTCCTCTGCAGCTCTGGTAAAATCTGAGGAGCAAAAGTTACAAAGCATTGTTCCTCCATGTAGAAACTAACGTACTATGTGTAAGAAGATGGTTATTCAACTAGGTTAAGGCTGGAAGCCTGCACTCAAATCTCCCAAATCTCTGACAGAAAAAACTTAGCAGGTTAAGCTTTCTCAAGCCCCACTAGAATGATCCTATACTGAACTGGGGCTGTATTACTTTTCTTCCTCTTGTTTTTATAAATGTTTTGTATTGCTGGGTTGAGGCAGCCAGTATACATAGCCTTGCAGAGTTAATACACAGGTATCTGTCCTCAGAAAATGCTTTTTCTTTAATTTTTTCTTAATACTAACAATACTGAATCATGAGAACCAAACAATATGCTGCAATGGGAATTCAAGGACACCTGTGTTACTCATAGGGAGTCATAATACTGAGTCTACTCCACCTCACACCTAATCTTTAGGTGATGCACTGTTATAAATCCCTCAGGGTAGGTGCTTTCAGCTCCAAAATCGTTAGAAACTGCTGGGTTGTAATTCAATGTCTTGCCTCTCTACTCACTGGATATGTGCCAGTGCACAAACTGTATTGACAGGTGAAATGAGTGGCAGTCAGGAGCTTAAATAACTTCAAAAACCTGACCCAAGCACCACAGCGAGATGCTTTATCGTATAGTGAGATTGGGAGCTCTAATAGAAAGGTACATTTATTAAATTGTCTTCTCAAATTCTTCATTCACCTAACACAAGTGTAAAGATCAAATACCAAAAAGCAATTTTGTATCTGTTTTATACACTTCTATTGGAGCACATGCTAAATCATTATGTCATCATGAATACAAATAATGTTCAGCAGAGCATGTTGTGGTGTAGTCAGAGTTGATATTCTTCAATCTAGTTATTCCTTGTTGCTTTTAACACATCTGTTTCTCTCAGCTGTCAAACTTGGGCTCAATTTTCACATATTGGCCTGTGCTACTGCTCCAAATTAAAACAAATTATGATCTCCCATACCTGGTATTTGCTTTTCTCCAGTCAGCTCACGGCATACTCCAATGTAGAGTGGAAGGTGCATCATTAAAATCCAGCGAAATTGAGCAAAGCTAAATGCTCTATGCTAAAATAATTTTTCCCAGGGTGGACAGACTGCTTAACATATCAGCTTTTTTCTACTGACATTTAAAAGTATCATATTGTTTTGTTCTTCAAGCACCTGAAAAGCTCACCAGGTGGGCAGGAAGAGGTAAGTCAAAATGTTCTAAGCAGACTCTCCCAAACTCTCAATTGTTTGGTCTGTATTTCCATTTCAATACATACACTTACTTACTGGATACACTAGTTTTTAAAAAAAACAACTCTGCTAAAGTGACAACATGTAATTCAATCCAAAGTCCTCTTCAATCAACTTGTGTTTTAAGTTACTCCATGATAATTCAGGACAAATCTACACCATATTTAAAGTTTGCTTCAAGTTTGCTCACCAAACTGTTGGAAAATGGTGATACACAATGACTTAGTCACTCAAAACTATTTCTACTCCTTTGTTTTCTACACAAACAAAACCTATAAAGGCCTTTAACAGTTCCTCCATGCTTTTAAAACAGCCCTGATGGCAGGCTGCTGCTATAGGATTAAAAGAAAGATCTATGTCATACTCCAAAGGGTTTGTCACTGCTGTTTTGACAATAGGAAGGATCTAGAAAAAATTTTTGCAAAAAGGACATCAAAGGAATCAAGCAGGACAAATGTCACAATAATCAACTTCCTTAAGCTCCTTTATAATCTACAAATGGTTGTAGTTTCTGTAACAGGGGAGTCTGATGTAACACATCTTACATAGAATACTGTTTGTAAAAAAAAAGTTTCAATAGAATTAGTTGCTTGAGCTAAAGGTGTTGAATATGATTGTCTAAAACCACCTAAGCCTCTAAGGTCAGTGGCTTCACATTGGTAAACCCTTCTGCTAATTATATTAGCCCAGGCAGTTATTTGACTTACACACCATACCAACATTCACCACTTACATGTAGCTTAAAAAACATTTCTAGTAATTTCTCCAAGTGGAAGCATGCTACTTAATATAATACAGGCTTTTTATTCAACTTAAAAGTTTGAAATAAATGCTACTTCCTCAAAATACCAAAGAGCTAAAAATAGTTCCTACTGAGTAGCTTCTTTTCCACACTAATTTGCAGCATGATGATGAAATGAGACAATAACACAAGGGGAAACCCATATAATAAAATACCAAAGCAAATGTTAGTTAAAAGATTCTCAAGTGGCAGCATTATCTCACACAGAACGAAGATGAAAACAGAATCAGACCAAACTGAAATAGAAACTCTTTCAATTTTTCTATCAAACATTCAAGTGATAAAAAGTTCAGTGTAGATCTCTGAAATGGGTTTTTAATCACTTGCTTATTTTATTTCTCCTCTAATGGTATAATTATTCTCCACATGATGAGTGAAAAGGCAGAGACCTGTCAGAGCCCTGTTCATAAGCAATCTTGCAGGACCAGATATGAACATAAAAGAGCCCTGCAACACAGCAAGTGTCAAGAGGACACAAGCTGCGGGGCTGATTAGCTATTTTGATTCTATATCAAGAGGATCTGATCCATTAGCACGAGGAGATTAGAAATCACTCTGCTACAGCTGTGGTTCTATACCCCCTCCTTTTTTTTTTAATTATTATTTTTAAACTTCAGGTTAAGTTCTAGCTGATCCATGAGTCACCAGCTGCAAGTGAAAAGGCAAAGCAATAAAAAGAGAATTGCTCTAATAAGACAGGAATACATGGAGGAACCACCAGAGTTACAGATCCTTAGTCCATTTACAAATTAGGGAAACCAACAAAGCCAATCCAAACAACAATGCTCAAGAGTTATTGCATTTAGGTTTCAGCATCAGAAGAAATATTATTTATGCAAAATTAATAAGAAACTTGGTCTCACTGTGAAATGCTACAAGGGAATTTCTTTTGTGCTGCTGATGTAATGGAATATTTATGAGCACTGGGAATCAGGGCAGTCAGAATTACGATGAAGAGAGGTCACAGAGGGTAGGATTGCAAGGTTATATCAGTTGGGGTTTTTTTAATCTTTGTTTTTTACTGAATTTGTGCAACATGCCTCTTCACAGATAATTTTATCATCCTGAACACAAAAAAAAAAAAGGCACTGTTGTGAATTTGTCTGGATGTGACCTGGATATATGTGGTGCAATAGCCATTTTTATTTCTTTTTAATAACTATCTTCATTTGCACCAGTTTCCCAACACATACACAAAGACCCCACTGCTCCAATGCACCTTGGTTTTAACCACAAAACTGCTTGAAGCAAAAATCAAAACTAAAGAACAATGAAGGGATCATACTGAGGCGGGCACAGTATAAAAATGTATAGAAGGAAATGTATAAAAGGTGGATGGACACAACAGTAGTCACCACAGGAGGAATGTTTTAATGCTCTTTTTGATTCTATATACAGTTAGCAAAAACTTTAATACAGTAACCAAACATATACTTGCATAGAACACAAAAATGCCTTGACCTTCAGCAATGTTTCAAAGTTTTGTTCATAAACTGGGGCAGAATCCTTTTACTACTAAATTTGTGAGAATATACAGAGTTTACAGTACTACTGGAACATACACTCATGTTCTGTTGTTTTCTTTTGTGTCCACACAAATGACCCAATTTGGCAGGGCACTGAGGGAATCTCTCCAGATGGGCAAAGTTCATGAAAATATTCATAGGAGGAAAGGTATGTCATTATCCCCAGGCTCTGCTGACTGGATTGTAATTAGAAAGATCCCTCTTTTTTAGCAGATGAGTCTCCTGGCCTCTTTCCAGTCTGTGCTTCATGTTGTCTATTGTAGCAAACCAAACTGTGAAGGAAAGAACTAAAATAAATTGTTTCCTAGTCTAGCTTTGGACAGAACCAACTCTCATATGTAAATACGATTTCTTAATCCGTTTCAAATCAGAGGCACAAAGGCTCAGTAAATAGCTAGCTGGCTGTAGGATTACCCAAACAAGGATAGCTGGATCAGAGCTTGTTCAGCACTGCAGGGACAGGGTCATTATTCCATGACAAGCTGGTGATCTCTTTCCAATTCCTCCAAGACAAGGAACTGTCATAAGAAATATGTGCACAAACACAGCCTTTGTCAGCAGCCCTAGCAGGAAGATCAGACAAGAACTGAAGGGCCTGTTCACTTCTGTAACAGCTTTGCCAAGTCAAAGTCAGCCTGGAAGCTTGTACCAGAGCTATCTGCTGTCCCAGTAAACAGAAACCTTCCAGGCTGTTCAGTTTACCCTAATCACAGATTTTCTCCCAGCATCACCAAACAAAGCAAGCAGAAAAGACACTGGTTCCGTTCTGTCTGGAAAGTAGCCAAGTAGTGAAATAGAATCACAGAGCCTGTGGAGAAATGGCTAAGAAGGAAGGATACCATACCAGTACCCATAAAGCACAGACCATTTTTAGGAACATAACAGCAGGCGCAGTAGAAATGGCATCATCAAGCTTTGTGTGCTGTTTGAGCAGCGTTGCCCAGGGAGCTCTGACAAGAACCAAACCGCGCGTGAGAACAGCGCTCGGGGTCCAGAGCCGCGCTGCTCGGTGTCGGCAGCGAGCGTGCCTTGTCAATTAACGCAACTGCCGAGGTGATCCGAGGGACAGGAGCCGCTGCCGGAGCCCCCCGGAGCCCAGCAGCCTCATTTTACACAGCCTGCTTGAACAGCTATTAGACGGTGTCGATTTTCCCTCGCTGTTACAGCTGAGAAAATAATGAGAAAAATTATATACAAACATCTCCATGACTTCTCTAGGACTCTGCTCCAACTGTGCTCCCACATTTGCTGTTTGATTATCATGGATCCTCGACATTTTAAGGCAGGAGTTTGCTCGCAGCATCCTCTCAGGACCACAAAGTAAATCTCACTATCAACAGCAATTTTCATGGGAGGAGAGGGAATTACTATGCACAAAATTATAATAAATAACAAACAAGTTTCCTAAAATTCCAATCTGTTTGCAGACAATCTGCAATCAAGAAAGGAGGCTCATTCATCAAATAAATTGTTACTAGAAATTGCCTTCCTCGGCTATAATCACTCACATACCCAGGGCACTTGCAAGCAGAGGTATGAGTGTCCTAGCACCTATTCCTGCTTTTATCTGCTTGTCTCAAAATGTACATTGAATTTAGGGACTTTGTATGTGGAATGAGTAGAACAAAACATGCAATCTCAAGTAACAAACTTCAGTGTTAATGCAGCACACACCCACTAAAGGCTCAGGCCTGTCATATTTATTTGGATTCTGCCAGAGCTTCCCCGAACACAGCTACTATGTATGAGACTCCTACTGCCCCTTGGAAGCTGGAAAAAGCTTCTGGAATGATTTTGGAGGGAGATCAGTCATTTTGGCAGAATCTCTTCTGTCTGGCATGTAATTAGTTTACTTGGGGAAAATAATTTGCTCCCTATTCTCCCACAGGCTCTTCTGTGTGCACAGAGCATCCTGAGAGGAAAGATAGCTGGAGGTTAAAATTAGCAAAGAACGCAGATGCCATTGTCTCCTCTCATTACCTCCTCCCACAGCACAGTCTCACATCCAAACCGAGAGGGGCTGGAAAACACAAATCTAAAGCAAAAAGAAAAAAAGGAAAAGAACATAACAAAATAACACCTCTTCAAAACAACAGATACATCAGACTTTTCTGATCAGCAACAACTCAGCAGATAATTTTCCAAGCAGTAATGAGAGTATGTGGCTTCATTAGCATCTTAGGGTTGTACTTGCCATTGCCTCATGTCAGGATTAGATTCCATTATCTCAAGACAAGAAAATCAGGAGTTTATGACAATTAACACTTCAAATGACTTAAAAGAAAACAAGGAATCTTCTGAATAGACTGTTTCTAGAATGACATGCTGTAAACAAGAACATCAGCACTGACTTCAGCTCAGCTGCCACAGAAAAAAGAGCATCTTTTTTCTTTTTGGCAAATATTGATTGCCACAGAAACGTTCTCATATATTTAAGATACACTTACACCTTTCAAAAATATAATTAAAGCAAAAAAATCATTCCTATGGCCACATGTTCAAATAATTTTCAGAGATCTATGTCTAGCCTGTCAAAACAGTAAGAAAGACCAATGAATTCCAGCAATCTGAAAAATATTTCTCCTCAGAGGGTCCCCTCTGTGCATCCAGAGAGCAAATAATATCTGGGTTTAGGACATTGCTCTTTGCTGTCTGCAAATCTTACCCATGTAAAACATGACCAGTGAAACACTTCGGAATGCAAACAAAACGATGCACTGATCCATAATTTGCAGTCATGTCAGGCCATATGTTATTGAGAAAATGGGAAAAAATATACATACTCAAATTTTAGATTTGTGAGTGTCCATAGAAAGAAAAAGACTGGCACTACTGCTGTGGTGAAACCAATTCTAACACATTAAATTTCCTGTATTTTTACCCAGTATGCGAATTCTATACAGACCAGCTAACTGGACTGGCTGGCAGGCAGCTCTCAACAACACCAAGATAATGCTTCCAAAATGTGTCAGGAGCTTAACAGTGCAAAATATTATGACTAAATTAATTCTTATATTAAATGTCTGACAGCAACATAAAGAGTCAGGGTTTATACACACAAAAGGACACCTCTTGAAAAATGACTCAGCCATCTCTTGCTCCTAACCAGAAAACAAGAAAAATGAGGTCTACATTGCCCTCAAATAACCCAAATAAGCAGATCTTTGCTTACCCAGAAGGACTTGAGACACTACCAAAGAAAGGGGGAGAAGAAAAATCCTCATTAGAGGAAAATTATTTCAATAAAGATATGAAAGCAAGCAAGTTCTTGATCACAATGTTTACCCTGAAACTCATAAGCCTCCCATAACATAATCCCTATTAAAAAATTATAAAGATGTGGTTTGTTAATATAAGTATTTCATTAATAATGAATTAATTACAAATTAACATATATAAAATGTTCTGCACTTCTGTAAGCCTCTGGTATCTTCAATTAAATAAATTAATGGAGAATTCCCTTCAAATCCAACAGTACTGCCTATTCATAATTTAGAAAGCAAGGGTAAGATGCCATTCTTGGATGGCATCAGTACCACAAAGTTGTTTAACACAGTGTCACTGGTCACATAAATGCAGGGAACTTCACTGCTCTTGGGTTATCACAGATTTACTACCAACTTGAACAGAATGGGACTAGACCTCATAGTTTTTGTGGAAAAGGCTCCACAGGACAACAAAAGCCATCATCTCACCAGATTCCTTCTGACTATTTGAGTGATGGTGCAGAGAGAAAGGAATGGGAAGCCAACAACTTCCCAGAAAACAATGTCCTACCTTACACTACTGAAGTTATCACGTAAGGAATGGCTACAAAATCATTAAAAACTCAATTACTGGAATGAAAAGTCCAGCATTTTTCAATTCCAAAAGCCAACACTGCTAAGAAAGAACAGCAGTGGCTTTAGACAGGATAGAAAGAGCAATAATACAATTAAGGATTAAACGTTTCCTTTTCAACTAAAGACTAGAATAGAACAGAAATTGAAAAGCAGAGATATGTTGGGATTACGACCCCTGAAACTATATATAGCTTAATGCCAGGCTCTGAATTGAGCTACTGCAGCCTCAAAGGGGCATTCCTCAACTGGCTGGAGTTTAAAGCAGCAAAGGGATTCCACAGGCATTAGTGTTGATGTGGAGAGGAGGTTATAAAGCAAGTGCTCTCTATGAGTAAAAAGGGTAATCAAATTCTGCAGCTCCTTTCTTTTCCTGCCCTCAGCAGATCCTGCAGACTCATTATCAGTGCTTTTGACAGCTGGGAATCCATCTAGGGCTTGGAACACTGTGCTAGAATATCCCACCCCCGTGGCTGAAGAGACACTGGATCTGTCCAACAGTAAACACTGACTTATTTCAAATGGAGGCTAATAACACCCACTAGTTGTGGTATCTGAACCTCTGGAAAGTATGCCAAATTCACAGCTATAGACATGGAATGACCACTGGGACACTATAAAAAGATGAGCACTTGCACACAGCCCCATTACGCACAGGGTCTCATAATGGATTTCTCTACCTGCCCACAAGAGCATGCAACATGATTTTCCACCCTGCCAATCAACCCAGGGGTCACATCTGTTAAACCAGGGAGCCATTTCCTCGACCTTCCCTCATAGAGAACAAAAAGAGTGCTTGCACTAAAACGTTAGGGAATAGGTTTGTGCTCTAACAGCTGATGGCAGCTGAGTTGCTGTGGTCACTTTCCTGCTGACCTTCTTTCATTCACATTCTATAGTGCACATTTCCCAAAGATACAGATTAAGCTGGAAGTTTACTGTTTATCACTGCAACACAGACACATGCTTAAGCAGGATGCACTGACCTCACTTGAGGAAATATTATAAATCTTGGGAAAAGATTCCAATACTTAGATACCAAGCAAATTTTAAATGATTGCAAGATGTAAATTACACCCTTTGCCCTTTATTTAAGGATATGATACATAGTTATCCCAGAGACCCTCAACTCACACCATAATGCACTGGCAAGCAGGAAAAGCCTTATCCAACCTTTCCCTACTCATTCTTCCTTTGTTTTCTCCTGTCTTGCCTCACTCTTCCTCACCCCATTCCTTTATCTTTTCCCTCCTCCATTTCTGGTGTTACTGTCTTTTCCTTGATTAATTTGATTCCCAGCCCCATGCTCCTAAGTCAAACATAGCTCTAGTGCATCTATCCACGTGCCCCAGCTTGTTTTGCCAAAAGATGACAGAAGGGAGCCTGTTCCTCTCCGCACTGGCAAATAGCTCCAGAAGAGTTAAGCACAGGAGGAGATTGAAGGATACAGCCTCAGCAGTAATGGCCATTTACCTCCTGACACAGCCATGACTTGATGAGGAACCCAGGGCACACATGAGAGGACAGGAGCTGCAGTTCAAACCATCCACTGTCAAAGCTTCCTACATCAGACATACGCAGTCCTTGAAAGATTTCTAGCAGCATTTCTTATCAGCACCAAGAGAGATTCCACCATTTCCACTGAAGGGAAACATTATCTCAGTGCTCACCGAAATAAAACCTGGACACACAGTGAAAACTTGCTCCATTTTAGCATTGGCTATCCAAAAACTCCAAGCAGATGTTTCATTCTGCAGCTGATACACAAAAGCTCTGTCCCTCACTTCACAAGGATCTCGATTCACCCTAACAGGATGCTATCCCTGATCAGTATCCTGAGGACATTTCCATTCTGTTGGACAGACTAGAAGTTAACATTATGAACCAAACCAAGATTTCAAGCCACAGTGCAAGACCATCATCCAGTGTAAACCAGCACAGGAAGCAACACATGTGACTGCTGCTGCCACAGTGCTCAGGGTAGAGAGCGCCCTGAAGGAAACCAGAAGGAAGGCAGAGCTACATACAGAGCTCCAGGCAGACTTTTCATGCATTTAAAATCTCTCTGACCATCAACAGTGATTAATTTAATCTTAGCAGGAAGTCTCAACATCCTTCTTCAGTTTTAACTCTGGGAATCTGAGAAATGACTGGATTAAGACACTCAGTCTAAAGTTCTAGGGAAGTTCAGCCCCTGAACTTGCTAAATCCTCTAGGTATCAGCCTTTTCCTTCATTGTGTTCCCAAAGAGGCTCAGCAGCTGTCACCCAATCACATGCCTGTTTCTTTTAGATCCTGACTCCTCAGGGTTAAATACCAGGACACTGAGCAGCCATCTCCTCACTCCAGTTCCCACTACAAGCAACCATCTTGTTCTGCAGATCACAAACACTTCTTTGGCTAAAACAGACCATGCCCTCGTCTGACCTTTGATTTTCTATGCACAAAAATGCAGCTAGGATCCAGCCTCTATGAGATGAAGAGGGAAAAAATCATCCCCACCAGCTCCTTATGGGAGCAAGACAGCAGAATCTGGTTCTTTGCATCTGTACAGCAAATTCAATACAAAAGAATGTCCCACACATTGAGGCAGACAAGTTACATGCAAATTGTCTGTACATCAGCTGGCACTCAGGTTCCCAGAAACAGAGCATTAAAAGCTCATCAATATTTCTCCTACCTCCTCTACTTCCTACACAAAAACTTCTTTCCAAAATAGTTTGTAGAATTTCATTTTATATAGGTTTGGCTTTTTTCATATGATGCAAAAAGATTCTCTAACTTGAAATCTCCATTACTTCTGCCTAGATAATCACAAGGAAGTTTCCCAGAACCACTCAGAAATGCCTTGTGGAAGTGCCCAAGCAGACAATCAAAGACAGGAGGCCTCAATCCAGTTTTCTGACAACTTGGATGAAACAATTTGACATGAATGTGCCCACAGAAATCACCACAACACAGCAAGCAGACAATGATTAATAAACTCTTTGGTTTCTGGTGAATTGCATTGGCTCTATTGGAGCTTAGTGTTACACTACAACCAAAAAGTAACAGGGAATTTTGGAGTTTCAGTCCGTGGAAGCGTTTGACACATCCTCTAGCTCCAGACAGAGACCGAGTTCGATCCTGATATTTCCTTGCCTAAAAGTCAGACGTTACATCAGAAGCAAAGGTGACCCTCTGACTGTCATGCTCTGGTCTATTGAAATGCACCTTCACAAAGGAAGGTTTAATATGTTCCAACAGAAAATGTCAAAGCTTGACTAAATGTCAAGATATCATTACACTCAGAAGCAATCACTTGCTGAAAAATAGTTACAAGCCGGATCAAAATTTTAAATACATTCACTGATACCCTGAAAATAACAGAATTTTTTTAATAGTACTAAAATACAGATTTCGACAAAAATTGAAATGACAGTTTGTGATTCCCTGATTATTTTACAGTAGCCTCAATCTAAATTGCAATTCTTAAGCCTTAAGGAGACCATTTCAAATTACAGACCAGATGCTGATGAGGTTGTTATCTAGTGAACTATAAATTAAAATTAAGCAATAGATGTTGACATCCAAGAAATGCCAAACTTAGACTTCCCAAGCACAAAAGCAATGAAAACTAAAATAGGAACCCCTGAAAAAAAAAGGCTACTGTCATAGTTCGAAAGCTAATATGATAACCACAACAACTGGATGTGTAACCACATAATTTGTGCAAAACAAATAGTATTTTGCACTATTTATAAACACAGGTAAAATACAATGCATTTAGGGACCTGCTGCCCTCCCCTATATCATCACATACTTCCTGAAAGCTGGTTGGACTTATTTCTGCCACAATTCTGACTTCAAATTCTTTATCCTCACAAACTGCAGGTGTTGAGCAGACAAAAGGAACCAGCTATTTGTAGCTTCTAAGTAAGAGGGGAAGAAGAAGAAACAAGCGTATAATGATACACCTGCTTCCTCCTGTGGATCTTGGTTTCAAGGTTGATTCTCTTTCTATCCAATTCTCCTGGCTACAATTACCTGTTAGGAACATCACTAAGTTTCCCCTGTTCCTTCTCTATCTCAAATTTTACTAGAGAATGAATATGCCTTTCAGCTATAATTTAAACAGCACATAATTTCCAGTATCTTAAAAAGGACAGATTTTTACTAGCGGTATTGCAAGGGAGTTAATATTATCTATTTCTCTCTTCCCAAGTTCCAAATGGAACACCAGCAGGTAAAGTCAGTGTTTAGGCCATAGAATAACAAATAAATGCCAAAAGGGTAAACATTCAGGGGAACACTTCCCAGAGACCACCAAGCAGAAATCTTCATAACAAATCAATGCACTTTAAGTAATCAATTCTCCTCCTACAATTGCTTCCATTCCCTATTCAAGTGTCCAAAGGCTAAAATTGCTCTCAGATTCTGCAATTCACAAAGCAATAAACAAATATTGATGCTTCAGTTCGTGATTTGTGAGCTTTTAAGGTAATGGAAATCAGACTGAGTTGCCCTATGCCAGAGAAAAAGCTTACGTCTTAGTTTTCAAAATTATGAAAACTATCCTTCATTTTGCTACAGAAGATGTTTTCCTTGTCTTATCTAAACAGGGTTTTGCATTCAGGAATCCAGAAGAGGAGCTGACATTTCCTTTTGGCATAGCTTCCCTAAAACGCTGTAAAATCAAATGTCATCCCTAATGCAAGCTCCCGGGTGCAAGACGTAACTGCATCGTGAGCGGGGTGGGAAGATGGATGAGCAGAAGGTGGCACTGGAGCACCAGATCTAAAACCACGTACACTTCATCTCCAATTAAATGCTCACTCTCACCACAGCACACACCCTGTGTGTTACGTACCTCCACTGAAAACCCAACAGCTGTGATAACTTACCTGCTGCGTCACTCCTGGGTAAAAGCAAAACTAAAAAGTCTATGTTTCTCCTCAGGTAGGTGACATAGTTACAAGACTTCCATAAGCACTTCAGTCTGCTGTCTATGTGCCTCCCTGCATCTATTGGAAATTTAGAGGAAGGAGGGGGGTTGTGCAGTTTGTCAATAAAGTTATTATAAACCTATGTACCTCCTCCAGCTGAAAAGCTAATTTATAAGCACTTAACTTAAAGCTAGAGTGGAGAAAAGTGTCATGACATTTTACACAATAATATTCTCCTTCATTTCTAAAAAATCATCTCTTGAGCTCTGGTGGAAACTGTATGGAAAACTTCCTCTTACTCTTTCCAAGATTAAGAATACTTCAGCGTAACACTTCACTGTTAACCAGGTTACCACAGAGAAATCTGGCTCATCTGAAGTTTGTAGTTAAGCCTTTAAGGTTCAGTCAGAAAGTGCCATTTCATACAAGTTTGTAGAGCCTAATACGTAAGGATTATCTGAAATGCTCTTTTCCATTATAAGCATGTAGGAGGGACTGAGGAAGGCAGAGTCTTCCCTCTTTCGGCCAAAGGGAGGTGAAGCAGGCACACACTGCCTTTACAAGAGATTTAAAGGCAAATATGATTGGACTTATGCCTCAACATTTCTGATGGAGACAAATAAAACAGGATAAAACAATGGGGGGGGGGAAACTTCACTGATGTCTCATTTGCACTATTCCCAAGTTGTCACATTTAATATGACAAGCAGAAACTGATCTTCATGCAACACAGAAAGCAGTTTTCCTCAAGTTTGATGTGGCATTATTATTATTTTGAAGTTCTGCATAGATTTTCTGGTTTCAAACACCTCGGGGAAAAAAAACGTTTCTTAACATGAACATGTCAGCATAACAGATTTTTTTTCCTGCCCTGCCTTCTCCTGCTGGAGTCCAGGAGGCAGCAGTATTTGCCCAAGACGCTGCCCACAACAGCCAGACAGCAGCCCCAGCCCTTGAGGGTTTGAAATGACCCCCATCTGCCCCAATAAACCACATAAAATTAAAGCCCATAGAACCATGCTGACTAGCAATTATATGGGTTTAAGAGCTAATGTCACAGGTATCTAGAGCAGAAACCTAAGGAGCGGACATCTAGAGTTACACATTTCTGTATTCTACCCCACACAAACGCCACGGGTTCTCCACGTCAACCAGCATCATTCAAGAGTGGGGTATGTGAAAGCAGCCTGATTAAAAATGGACAGTGGTTGAACTTCCCAGCTCAACAATGAACAGAGGAGAACAGAGAAGCAAAACATGAGGGCAAGTCTGCCTGGCTCAATGAGCAGTGCCCGTGGCCAGGACCGGCAGGTCTCCGTGCCCCATCAATCACCTGAGCTGGAAGTCGCTAGGCAGCAGGCAGAAATGATCTTCCTCTGTCTGTGTTCAGGGTTAGAATGTGCTAAATAACCACCCCTGGCCGCAGCTCCAACGGGCTGGGACTGCATCTCTCACCCAGTACTGCTGGCTGGGGAGCTGGGTGAATGCCCAGCTGTAAATACAGCCACGGACTTGGTCGCTGCTCACCCACCACTAGAATGATTCCAGGAGCAAGCCCCTTGCTAGACACATCACTTTCTCTATCACTGCAACAGATCAGGTTTTAAAACACCAACAAAATGAAGCAAATGGAAATAGCCAAGACATCTGACATCCTTAAAAGCCTTCTAGACTTAAATACGTTAACAAAAGTTATCCAAGTGGCAAAAAGAACAAAATTAGGATTTCAAATGATTTAACATTCCAGTGCATCATGTGCAGCTGCCTCATGTACCTGAGAGCAATCTTTAAAGAAAGATTTTATCAACTGACCATTTAACAGTCATGATAAGACACACTGAACAAGCAGCAGAGGAAAAATGAATATACAGAAAAGCTACAGTAAAGTGCTCACGTTTTGCCAAAATAGTAAAGAAACCTCTCTCAGCAGCTATAATTTCAGGGGGTTTTAGGATAGAAATTGTCTGATAAACACCCCTCCTCCACAGAGATTAAGGAATTAAAAGAATAAATCATAGCACAATGATCCCCTCAGCAGCAATTAATAAAATTATTAGTAGACACTTTCTAAAAGAAAGAGTCTGTTTTGCTTAAATATTAATCAGTTTTTATTACTGAGCAAAAAGAAGCAACTCAAACATAACACAGGAAACAAACCGTTAACTACATATTGGATATTCCTTTAAAACAATGTTAACAGGTAAGCTACATAACAGAGCAACCAACACCTAAAATGGCTTAATTATCAGTGTTTTTAAATAACTTCACTTCACTGCTGTCCCAGCTACAGCTTCCTGACTGGTTCACAGATAAAGAAAATTATTTCAATGCTATTTCTTGCCCTGGCTTGTCGCCTGGTTTAGTGACAACATTACACGGTCCCCACTCTCCAGCAGGCTGGCAGGGGACCATCATTCCCTTTTAACCTTCATTCCAGAACACTGGCCTTTGTCAGAGAAATGATGCCCTTCAGTCCCATATAAATAACTTTGCTTCCCCTGGAAACTGCAACTGGGGCATGCTTTGGGCTTTAACTACTTCTTACACTCTAGAGCTATATTAATATGGGACTTCAGTTGAGGAAAATAAGGAGTAAGATACAGTTAGTTCTTTGGTGGTTGGCAAGTATTAAGTACATTAAGCAGCAAAAACTAATTAAGCTTTTTCCTTTTGTTTAAAGAAAGGTACAAAGGACATTTTGTTTAAAACAAAAAAAAAAAATTAATTACACCTAAACATTGTGTTTCTTAATTCTTTGTGTCCATACCTCTCAGTAAGTTATAAGTGAATGACAGGTCATGAAAACTGGCACACACTCAAAAATAAGCTTAACAATTATCTACTACACATATGCCAAACCATGGAAAAACATAATTTTCAAGCTGATTTTATCCCAATGATGTAACAAAAAAAACCCCAAACTTATATATATGTTTGGAGAGAGCATCTCAGCTTTGAGAGAATATCTCAAAGACTGACAGTGTGAGTTTGAAAAGAAAAGTAAGTGATGGAAGAATCACTGTGGTACTTAAATATTTGGACTTGTATTTTACGCAAAGGTACTGTCACTTATGACTCAAATTCAATTCCTTTTATTATACAGATGCCTTTTGGCGGTGTTTATTTTAATAGCCATATAATACTATGATGTGCCAAACCATTTAAACATCAATTCAGTTCTCTGCATTTTCACCATTCCACCCACTTGCAATTAAAGTAGAAATTGTTTAAAGAACAGCAAAACATTTTCTTAAAAGTCTCTGACTAGGGACTAGACAAACCACAGTAAATTCTTACAGCAGCAGCTGGTACTGCTGTGGTGCAGAGAGCAACACTTGCAAACTGTCCAGAGATTTACAGTATCAGCCATGTTGCTTCTTATTATACTATATTTAAAACCCTCCCTGTGCTTGGCATCTATCTCAGGCTGACAGTCTAGGCCTATAAAAAAAACTGTGTGTGCAGAACAGCTTATTTTAAGAAAATTCTCATCACCCTTTCTCTGAAAACCTGTAGAATATTCATGCTTTGGAACACAGCCTTAAAAATCTGGCTGCCATATCAGGGATATGCTATCCTCAAGAGAATTCATCCAAAACTCAAAAAGTCACAAGCCTCTATAACCACGGCTTACATTGAATGTTACAGCCTCTTAAAGCCCAGATGAGTCCTGGTGCTCCTGGCTGTACTGTGAGGAGGGAAATAAGGTGGGATATGTTGCTGAGCAGCCCTATCTCACCAGGGACCTACCCAAAGGGAATTGACTCCATGGAATAACGCCAAATCCCCCATTTTTGATAAATTTTCTAAGTTTCTCTACTTTAACAAAGTTACTTTAAAATCAGGAAGGTACCAAAAAAAAAAAATTCAGTATCAGTGTTTGAAATAAAAGACAGGAACAACAGGTAATGCCAAAAATAAGAAAATCAAGTACATTAATTTGTTATGTTATGAAATCAATAGGGGCTTTTTCACAAAACTCATGCATCACTCAGCACACAAAAATGGATGGAGCTTCCTATTTTATCTTCCCTTTTTAAACCCAGCTGTGACTACAGTTATTCATTTCCTGATGGCTTCCTTTGGAAAGCTAATATTTTATAAATAAAGCCATACTTAGGAGAGCAAGAGAACTGACAAGACAAACAGTCAAGCACTGCCAAGACACAAATGCCTCGTCATTTGGATAAGGATTCCTGTCTTTGGTACATGGTATTCTCTTTCTAAAGTGTTTTGGGTTTTTTCTTGACCATATGTCTGTACTCAAAATAATATTTCAACAGTAGCAATAACTATTCATATTCTGTAATATGAATATTTTCCTCTTCAAACCTTTTGTTTCCTCTCCCTGAACCTAAGAACACATCCTATATTCCAGGAGAGCAGACTTTGTGTATCCCAGCACAGCGGCTAGAACAGAGGAGGTGGCAGGAGCTTTCCTGGGGAAGGGGTTACCTCAGCTCAAGGAGGGACAAGTTTGTGAATGAAAAAGCCACTGAGGGTTATTAACTCACAGAGACAATATATCCAGCTCAGGAAATCCTGAGCAAAAAACAGCTGAAGGCCAGGAGATTTTTTTAGGGGAAGTATCAGATGTGCTTGCCCTGTTCCCATTCTTCCCCAAGAACCAGGCT
The DNA here is from genome assembly GCA_013400175.1 of Phainopepla nitens. NCBI lineage: Eukaryota > Metazoa > Chordata > Aves > Passeriformes > Bombycillidae > Phainopepla > Phainopepla nitens. The sequence continues at coordinate 241,369 of VXBQ01005788.1, forward strand.
ATGGATACTGTTGAGGAGAAAACACCGACAAACAGACCCTCAGGTCTGATCTTGACATGCAGCTTTTATGGATGACCAATGTGGTTTGGATCTGAATGTCCAGACAAAGCTTATTTCATTGTACGTTTTCAGTCCATCTGAGGGACAAAGTAGGCAACAGTCCATTAATTAGTGGCATATTTATGGTTTCAAGACTCTCACCAAAGTAATTTTTAAATCATTATTTAACAAAATAGATAGAGGATTGAGAATTAAATGTTTCATATTTTTTTGGCCACCACAGAGCTCCATATTCAGCCAGAAAAACTGGTGTAGAGTTATGAGAAGATATGGAGCGAGTAGCAGCTCCCAGTTAACCTTCCTAACAGGGGGATATAAACAAACCTTATTGACCTTTTTCCTAACAGGAGGATGCTTTCTTCTTCCCTGCGTTCTGTTGGACAGTACAGGCCTTCCTTGGGAAGTCTCTGTTGTTCTGCTTCCCATACATTTTAGAACACGTGTCCAATCTGGAATACTATTTATAGCGGATCCTACATCAGTTTTTCACTTCAGTATTTTTCCAACTCTTAAGAAGAATTTAGGTTTGCCAGCTGCTACTCCATTTTAAATTTTGGAAGACTAGTGGATCAGTCCAGAAACCATGAACTGCTTTCCTTTGACAGTTACTAAATGTGGATCCCAGCAGCTCCCTCCATTGCACGTTGCCTCACATTCACTCCTAAGCAAATCTGCTATTCAGAAGGTGCAGCTGAAGGCTCTCTGCAACTCCACAGCCACCAGCCTCAGCTTTACAGCATTCCAGAGGCCTTGCTTAGCAGTTTTGATTTCAATGCATTATTTGCATTTGCTCAAAAATCTCTTCTACAACAAACTGCAAACAGACCTTTTAGAGTCTGTACCAAACTCCCATCTAAAAAATGGCTGTTTATGCCTAAGGAAAAGAGCTAAATGTAGCAGAAAGTGTCTATTACCTACCCTGGCAGGGTTTTATCCAAGGGCCTTGAGTTTTTAACTCAGCTACATCAGCTGACTCCCCTCAGAGAATTTTTAAATTCATTAATGTTTGCTAATCTCAAATCATGAATATGATCTTTGCTTTATTTAACATACACTTACACACTCTACACCACTCACATGCATATATACTTATACATGCACGCACACACTCTGATATTTTCTTTTCATTAGAAATGTTTGGGGAGAATACCAATTGCACAGCTTTGATACATGCAGCTTCCTTCCTATCATTTTATGACCATTTTAGTTCATGTAATTACCATTACAGCAGATCATAATTTGTTCTCATGGCTACAAATTCATGAGACAAACTGCTGTGCTGCTACAGTCTGATCAAAACAGGACCAGGCAGCAAAGCAGCCCAACTTTCACCAGCCTCTTCAACTGAGAGGCTAGAGTACAGAAAGGAAATCAAAATCACTTCCTCTACCTTTGGGTTCCCACCTCTGCAGCCATGCAGCCTTTGCACCAGAGATGTTACACACGTGGGTGGCAGTGTTTTTTAAATATGTACAACACACGCCAGCCCTTTTCTTTCTTCTGTTCTGGAGAACAGATTTTGTGGGGAAGTACACAGATGGCTTACCTGGACAGTTCATTTAAAGCTTAGCATTCCTAACCTCAGGTATATGTGGCGGGAAAATCTTATTACCTCAGCTTGTTCACTTTAAATAGATGAAAAAATAGGGGTTATTATAATTTTTTTAATTATTATTTCATACCACTATAGAATAGGGAAGCAAATGATTTATAAGAACAGATGTATTAACTACATGCCACTGACACTTTAGGAAGGAAAAAACCCAGGTCTATCCATTGCAGTAAAAAGAGTGATGAGACTGACCTAGTTTGCCCTCAATGGTGTCTGTGGAAAACTGTCTACCATTAACACTCGTATTCAACGTGAATCTCACTTCCAATGGATTTCCCATTGACTCTTGAAATACAGCAAATGAAACTAATCTTCAGAGAGAGCAGAGCATGCATGAAACACTCAGACTGACACAAGATTAGATGTACATTTTTAAGAGGCACTTAAAGACTTACGAGTGAAAATTCTGCCGTACAAAAAACACACTTAGAAGTAAGCATAAGCTCAAAAGGATGACATTCGACACTCCCAAATCTTTGGTGGCATTTGAAACCCTGGCAAGGATGTGTACATTGGCCCATCTTCAACCTCTACCTGTGCCAGAAACAGCACTGGAACACAGATGGAGAAAAGCAAAAGCAACAATATTCTGCATTTACATCTTATCTGAGATTATCTGAAACATTAAAACCAGGAGAATATCTTTAAAAGCAGCTCTGCAAAATAGCCAGGCCTATGTTCTCATCTCTTCTGGCACAATAAAGAAACTGCAAAAGCTGCATTAGAATGAAGTGTTTTCTGAATGAATGTTTATAAACAGAATGTAAGAAATTTGTCTGGCTGATAAAAACTACCCATTCTCTCACTGGAAAAACAATGTTCTTTTGTCTGCCATGCTTGTAGTAAAAGAAAACAAATAAAATTTTGGCAGAAAGGTTAATATCAACTAAAAAATTTGGCAGCCAACCTGTTGCTCTTTGCAGCCCATGCTTCACATGTCAGGTTTTTTTCTGTCTGGAAAATAAGCTGTGGAAAAGCTCAGGACCATGAGAGACACTTCATCAGGATTTAGACTTTGGGCTCTTTTTTAAACAAAAAGTCACCTTGGGGAATTTTAGCCTATTTGAAGTGGCCTCTTCCTTCTACTTTTATGCCCAGGGAAAAAGAAAAGGAAAAGATCCAAATCAGAAGAGAACAAGCCACCAAAGGACCACATACAATCTGCTTCTTAAATCGTGACTGCTTCAAGCAAGAGTTCAAGAATGACACCATTTCCTTCCCAGCCACTAAAGTGGAAGCAGTTTTCAAGCATGGCTACACAATCTCTCAGGGCAGCAAAGTCTGAGTCACCGTGCAGCGTTCAGCCCTTGGCCAGCGCATCCCACCTCCCACTGCTGGTGGCACTCTAGCTACAGACTAGTGCTGGGCACTGGAATTATCCTCCCTGCCTTTACGGCCCATTAGCTTCCATTTCTGGTGGAACAGAGTCTGTCCTCACTTGGATTTAGCTCAGCTGCTAATTGTCCCAGCATCTGAACGCATTCCATGTGAAAATCAATAGCAAACCTGAAATACTTTTAAGTCTTCATAGAGACTCTGGAATTTCTCCCATTTCGTACTCACAGACCTCAAGAAGACAAGAAGAAAATAACCACCATGACTTCTCCATGCTCATTTTTCTTACCATAAAAATAAAGCTTTTCCTTGCTCTTTGTCGTACAGGGGAGATCATGATGGATTAAATTCATCATGAAGAAAATGAGCCCCTACAAAGAAATACACAGAGGCAAAAGGCAGTGCAAATGCACCACACATCATTCCACTCTTGTTTTGAAGGAACAGTCTAAAGTCAAAGGGTAATTTATTCATTAAACCCATTTAAATTTTCATGTCCCCTTAGGGTGCCAACAAAAACACCAGCTAATGTGAAATGCAATCCTGCTTTTTTTTCCAGATGTAGATGTTCCTTCAAAAATCCAAACAGGCAGACAAGAGCCACAACTTAAAATGATTGAATATCTAGAGGGAATTTAAAGATATGTTCACACATACAAGCATTTCTGACACTGATCTCAAAGATGCAGTTTCACTGTTAATGTACACAAAAAAAAAAACCCTGAAGTGCTGCATCTGTTTTTTTAAAGCAGGAAAATATGATAAAGGTGCAGACATAAGAGCCTTCTGACAGTTCTAAAACTTCCATTGCTCACTGGAAAAAAATCTTAGCACAAGCACACACATCCTCCACTTACAGCCTTTTTCATTACCATGACAATGAAGTTATCTAAAGGAAAATGCCACTACCAGAGTGTGGGACACAGTCAAACAGCCAAGAACTCAGGATCAGCTTGGGTTAAACAACAACTCAGGCTCAAGAATATTTGCTAGGGAGATCAACTGTTCATGGTCAGGAAAAACAAGTTTCTGTTCTTTGGACAACTTCTTTACGTACATGTCACCACTACTTGATGATGATGAATACCAGTCCTTACAAAAATAAAATCACTTTTTAAACGCTTACTGGCATCAATATGAGCAGTATATTGGCAAGCTACAGAATTTGTCAGATGTTTCAAAAACCAAAAAGACACAGCAAACACACAAAGTAAATCATAAGACACAATCAATATCTCCCAGTTAGCAGATCTATCAGATCTTGCCAGTCAGTTACTATTCACAGAGCTTTTTGGTTCTCCAGTACTAATAAGACATGAGAAGGATATTAAGAGACTCCTGCCAAGTTCTCTTGTGAAGCCAGATGTTGACCCCCTCAACCAGTCACCTCAATTTTCCAAGGAAAAACTACTGCTTCTCTCAGCATTTTATCAGGTGCTGTGCAATTAGCCCAGTTCAGGATCACCAGTAAGAAAAAATGTGGCTGGTTACAGCCAAGCCAGAGACAAAAAAGAAAAGAATGGATGACGCCTGTCCGGCTGCCCAGCTCCAGAGAAAGCTGGGGAGACCAGCTGCCAAAAATGCCTAAGTGTCTTTTATCGAAAGCTTGAAGAATAAAAGACATAGCAGCATTTCTCTGCTTCAGAGCACAACACTGGCTGCCTTGTTACCCATCAAAGGCAAATAAACACATTTTCATCTGGGATCTAAAAGAGATACACACACAGAGGTTTGATTACCAAGTCCCTAGTATATTGGAAAAAAGAGAACACCTACCTCTGGAGAAATCTGTGTGAACACAGTCCATGTTTCCACTGGTACCTCCACGGTCATGCAGGCTAGAAACTGGTGATGTTAAAAGGCAAGGCAAAATTCCTGGAGAACCTGAAAGCTTAGAGGATTTTGACCTACCTTTGTGAATGCCTGACCTTAGCATGTTGTTTGGCATTTATCTGAATTAACTGACAACATGACACCAAGATGGTAAAGTCCTTTATTGACAGCTCAGATTCGCACATGAGGCTCAGCAGACAAAAAAGTAATGTACCAACCAAAAATAGAGAAATAAAACAAAGTGAAACTATACTTCAAGAATCAATATTGCTTGAGATGATGATGTAGCTCACAGAGCAATGCTTGCTTTACTGAGATGACCTCTAAAAAACTTACCAAGGCATAATATTATTATTGCCATGAAAAAAATAAAGGAATTTTGTATTCCTCAGCAACAGCCTCTCTGCTGGCTTCTGATGGAAGGTACATAATTACAGCAAAGGAATAACAACCCACTACTGATGGTCATTAAGACAGACAGGACACGACATGTTTCCAAGAGAAAGCTTCTAGTTATGTTTCAGAGACCTGATAAGATGTCAAATGTAATAAGCTAAATTGCCTGAAACAAATCAGTCTAATTTCATCTTTTGATACCATTATATCTGTTTCCCCTCAATGTATCCAAGAGTAGCCCATGGGACATAAATGTATCCAGGACCAACTTGAATTCATTTTACACTTAGCAGCATTCAGCAAGCATTGCACCAGATCTAATGTTGCTGCTTGCTATATAAAACCAGTACACAAGTAATTAATGCTAATTTTTTATGATTTTTTTATCAGTTCCAAGTAACCAGGAGTTATTGGTGCTCAGAACTCCATGTGCAAAAAGCAATGATTGTACTCCACCGTGGGCTTTACCTTCATTGCCAAATTTCTGCAAGTTCTGCCTCCCCTTCATAACTGAAGGGTTTTTTAAATGTCATGGTCCTCAAATAAAAAATAAAATAAATTCGAGAGTGGCCGCAAGCGGCAGCATTTTGTTTTAAGATTAGCCAAGAACTTTCTCTTTTCAAAGGCTAAAATGATGCTGTGGAATTCTCTGGGGAACAGAAAAGACCTTTTAGTTCCCACAGAGGCACTTATTCACTGATAAAAAGCAGAACTTGTACACATTGATATGTTTGTGCTTCTGTTCACAAAGACCTGTGAGACAGTAAAACTGCAGCAAGCTTCAGGAAAGAAACAAATTGATTTGTTTTCTTGCTTGGCTGCAGCACGTTTATACCTCATCTTTCAAAATACTTCTTATTTAAAATGCAAATCAGAATAATTAAGTGCAACCACAATTTCAGTTGGACAGATTTGTTCTTAAACTGAAATATTCCCCAAATCAGTTCACCAAATCAGCTTCAGGTGAGCCTTTGTTTCTCCATGACATTTCTTCGTCAGCAAAATCCCAGTGCAGACAAAGGAAAATCAGGAAAAACAGCAGAGAAAGATAAAGTAGTTACATGCAGCCAATAGTGAAAAGTCTATAAAAGGCAAAACCAGAATTTTTCAGCTGAAACTCTTGTCAAAGAATACTTAATTTTTGTGTCCAATATAGTCTGGGGTTTTTAACTCAAAATTGATGGAAGGAGAACACATAACAATCCATTAGACTCCATAATCTTTTCAGAAGTAGGAAATTCAGGGATAAATCTCAGTTCTGCCTCACTGAAATCAGACCTTGCATCTATCCCCAGACATTTTCTAATCAATAGGTCTATCCTCCTCTTTGCACTCTTTTGTCAAAAAGATTAAGAAGTACAGTTAGTTTCCATTAGTTTCACTCTGATGGAAATAATTAGCAAACACTGACATTTTTGTAAGCCAGAATGCTCTTCCTCTAACCAGCCTTCTTAGGATTCTTCCTAACAGCTTTGCATTACCATGGCTAATTGGCATTAACAGGAATTGCTCTCTGCAGCCATCGCTGCCATCAGCCTACACTCTGCCGAGGGATTTCACAGGCAGCAACGTGACAACAAACACTCTAAAAATTATCATCCATTATCACTGATGTGAAAAAATCATCACTAGGAGAGCCACTGCAAATGACTAGAGCTGGGTTTTCTTTGATGCTTCTGTGTGGGTGTCACCAGCAGAAGCTCCAGCATTTTGTTCACAGAATATTTACAGACATTATTTCCCAATGCAAGATAAGGTCTCACATAGCTCCATATCCATCTGGCTGCCAAGGAAGGAGCTGTTCAGGGCTCAAATCTGGGTTTAGTTTCCTCAGAGTTACTTAGTGGCATCATGTCTTAGAAATCAGATGCAATGCATCTCTCACTTGATAATCAGCATGTAGAACAGACTTTGCAGTGATCACCAGTGCAAAAAGCATTTCAAGAATGACACTTCAATATTTCATTCATCATCATCATTATTATTATTACTACTTTTATAGCAAGTAAAATCATTTTAGTCAACTAGCTAGACCCAGGTTCTTTAATTTCTCTGCCAAGACGGTCTCAGTAGAGAAAAAAAAGGAGGAAAATACTCGTTAAATATGTAATCAAATTAATTATTTGCACATTTCTTATTGAATCTAAATCAAAATACCTTCTGCAACATGCTGGCCATTTAAATGTCAATTCTTCATGTCCCCTTCATGTACTTACCTAAAAAAAAAACACAGGAAAAATACATTAATTTTCCATGTTCTCAGATGTATTGTGAATACATTCCTTGTTCTCCACTGCTCCCCAGTAAGTTTTCAGTGGTTATAACTTAGGTAAGACAATTAGGATAATGGGTTTTGGTTGTTATATTAGTTCAGATGACATGTTCCCCCTTTGCCTCAGCTAAGCATTCAGTAATTAAATTTAAGATCTTTTTTCTTATTGTTGCTTCTTTCCTTCATAGAACATGATTTCTAAATAAAAGCTACTTGATGCCCTCAATAACTTGATTTTCATATTCTCTGTATTTACTCTGGAAAAAGTCATAATTGCAGTCACAGTAATGCAAATACAAAACATTCAGCAGAAGAACCAAAATGTGGTCTTCAGTACAGACATTTGTGCAACTTCTTAACAGCTACTGGCAAAACATATTTTGGGCAGATAGAGCACAGGACAGCACACCTTCAACAGTGCTACACCCAAAATCATAACAGAGCCACATCTTCCAGTTAGGAACAGCAAGGGCAGCAAGTGCACAACAGGCTCACCATTCTCTTCCACAGAAACATGGGGTTTACACCATTATACACTGCACCTGTTTTCTGTAAAATCTTTCCAAATCTAAAAAACCAGCAAGTGTGAGTTCAGAACTTGCTAGAGGTTCTGTCCCCTCCTTTTCATCACCAAGCTCTTGCCTAGGAGCTGAGCAGTCAGATGGAAAAACCCCTGGCTCAGCCTGGCAGCAGCCCACAGTTGCCCAGCAGGGCCAGCAAGGCTCAAGCATCCACACCCAAATCTAGAAGATGGCCCCGCCCTTCCCCAAGACCCGCGCTGGAGGCTGGGCTGCAACCAAACGCCAACCTCAAGTGAACCTCAGCTCCTGCTTCCCCCACCCACACATCATCCAGCACGCTTCTGGGACTGAACTGCATTTATCACTAGTGCCTTTCTATACTCAAGATAATTTTAACAGTTTACAATACATCTGATAAATGGTATGCCAGACTTAAATGGTCCTTAACTACCGAAACTATATCCTAAAAGGAAAGAAAACCATTTCACATTTCATCCATACCACCACTTTCACCACATGCCAGCTTTTTAGATGTTTTCTTAAACAACGCAAGTTGAAAAATTATAAAAATTCCATGTGAAAGCCTTAACAACTAAATACTTATCATATTCAGTAGAGAACTCATCTGAATTTCTTTAAACCCCTTATCTTCCAACATTAAGCTTGCCCAATCTTTCTGACAAATTTCAGATGGAAATATCACTTATTCCCATAATGTGCTCACACTGAACAGAGTGTACAGGCTCAACATTCACTCTGCCTGCATGCAACTAAATTTATTTTAGACTGAATTTTAAATCCCTACCAAATTCAGACATCTCCTGCACAAGTTCTGCTGTTTCTGCCTCCTGTCACCCTACTCCATGATGCCTCTGAATGAACTCTCTTTTTTTAACATGGCAGACCTCTTATTATCCTCCTCTTTCAAAGCAGCATATTTTGGTCCTCTAGTCCCCATGCACACGCAGTTTTAGCCTTTTTCAAGGGCAGTCTAAGTGCCAGCTACAGTTCAGACCTCTCTAGGATATTAGCCCATTTCAGCGTACATAACACTATTGTGCTTTAGCTACAGGAGGTACTAAGCTGGGTTTAACATGCACTACCACAGCTTTTTGTCCTTAAAATGACAACTCAAGGTGTAATTGCCATCTGACTAGAATTATCTGATGAATTATGCTAGTTGTCAGGTTTGATTCATTTTCCTCCCTTTCCCTTTTAAGGGGAAACATAATTTTCAAGATTAAAGAGAAAACAAATTGATTCTGTTGATCACAGGCACTCTCATGGCTAGTTTTCCTACAGGAGTTTGTAATGATTGCCCACATATCCATTCCACAGGGAATTCTGAGTTGCAATCAAAATGTGACTTTTTTTCAGCACCTGATTTAGAATTTAAGATGTTGGGAGAGTCCCCCACAACAAGTACAGATTAAACTTCAAGTACTATAGTTAAAGCTTATTTCTGAGGAAAAATACCTTTGTGCTTTGCCATTTGGCAAGTGTTACACTGGTCCCTTTGCCCAGGGCTTATACCAGAAAAGCCACAATGAAGACATGCACCCTTTGGTGTTCCTTAAGATCAGCCAGCAGGAACACATATCCTTCTGCTGTCCTTTGCCAATCTAGGCGGGATCACAGCCTTCCACTCAACTGACGTAGGGTTTCCCTTTTATCAGTGAAAACAAAGAGCAGACAGACTTCAAATGAGGTGACTCATTGGAAGATAATGAATCCCATTCCACATAACAGCCTTCTTTTTGCACCACTGCAATCCAAGGCATCTCAGGCCGTACTGAGTCAGGAACCATGAAGTAAAAGTCATTCAGACTTCATTTAGCATCCCAAAAAATTCCTTCCAAAAACACCCAGTAGCAGGTGCCATACCACCACCTTTATCCATGAGACCCTAAGCCACACCTTCCTCCAGTTTTAGAGGGAGACAAAGATGCAATAGTTGCTGTCAATCAGGGAGCAAATCTGTCTAACATTTAAACATCGAGCTTCCCATGAAATAGGATTAGCGCTAATGGATGAAGCTGTCTTCTGTCTCCCTAACAAAAGAAATGATCCTGCAGACTCTGACCAGAATTGTATTAACTACCAATTACAGACATAAATATAGCTGTGAGACTGAAATCATCTTTTTCCTGCTGCTGCAGAGGACTTTAAATGGAAATAGTTCCATCCAAATCAATATACAGCCATCTGCTCAGCAAAACGCTGACAAATCTCCTTCCTTCAGGATCTGTGTCCCCCAAATTAGATGAAGAAGTTGCCTTACCTTCGCAATGTTCATTCCAAGAGTCAGCAGAGGCTGATAAAGTTCTACTGTCTTACACTGATGCCTGATAAGTGCTTTGGCTCATCCTACACCCACCAAATAACTGTTCTTTGATTTCCATGCCAGGTTCTTGCATCTGCTTAGAGTGCCTTATGCAAAAAGCCAACATTGCGGTTTGCTTTTTAAAAGTCACTTCAAAAAGCCATTAACACAGAGCAAGCTGAAAGCCAAAACAACAGCCTACAAGAAGACAGAGTCGTTTTATTTAGACACTGAATGGATGGTCCTTGGTGGAATTATATGAGGGACTTATCTTCTAGGCATTGGATGCATTGGAGTAGGGGTGCATTATCTGATAGAACCTTTGCTTCATATTTCCAAACCAAGGCATAGCCAGGGAGATTTAACTGAGAGCAGCTCAGTTTTTAGAGCACTTACAGTGGTTCAAATCCACACCTGGTTACCACCTCTAACATAAAATGTTAGAGCAGTAAACACTAAAAATATATCTCAATTTGTATCCTGAGACCATTATATATTGCCTAAAATGATAAACAAAATTAATGTATTTTCTGCTCAAGCATGTTCAAACCAACTGCCTCTGCATCCTCCTCTTCAAGAGCTCCAAAGTGAGCTTCTGATCTTCTGCCTGGCCTGGGCATGTGGGCCCTGCACCGATTCCCTGGGGTCAAGAAGAAGGGAACAAAGCTGCCTTTGTGCACATTGCTTGGACAGCAGCAAGAGCTCGGTCACAGATGCAACAGCAGCAGGGACAGGGCCAACCGCAGCGTGCCCAGCCACTAAAGCACTGACAGCACCGACCCCTTCACTGTGACAAGCTTTCCAAGCCCAAACTCCATCTCGAGATTACCAGTTAAAAAAATCCTCCCAAAAATTGCTCATGTCTAACTGGATCTTTACCATTTCAGAGCCCACTTCTGCAAACTCTTTGAAGCCATCAGGGCTATTTGGACGTCTAGCAACTCTGTCAAAACAGAATTTATTCTCTCTTCCTCCTAAGCCTAAGGACCACTAAAGGGATTTTAATAGATTTTGAACAGTTTAAATCCACTATGTTCTTGCACCTGTTCTATGTTAATAGCAAATTCATGGTCTTGCAAATTCCAGCTAAATCTTGAGGATGAGGTGGCAATCCAATATACCTTTTTATACATATACACACTACCTACATAAAGCTATAATGCAGTATTTTGTATTTGGCTTCATTTACTGTCATTACAGCAATCTTCTTAAAAGCACTAAAGTGCAAGACTAATATCTGGATCTGAGCTACCTCTGAAGTCAATCTAGATGTTCGCAGCAATGTAATTTATTTAATCCTTTAGGGAAAAGGAGATAGCTAATAAGTAGTGGAAACTCAGCCAAAGAAAGATCTCCACAAAGCTACCCACTCACGGAAGATGGGGCAGTAAAAATGTGTAGTACTGAAAAACTGCATCTGCCTTCCTAGCCTGCTGCAGTCCTCATCCCACGTGCTGGCTTCCAGGCTGAGGGGGAAGCAGCAGCTGGCACCTGAGCTGCCAGGTCAGAACACAAATCCCACACAGAGAGGATTCAGCAACAGACAAAGTTTTTCTTTGCCTATAATACAGAAGGCAGAATTTGGCCTGCGATATTGAACACGAGAGAAAGGGGAGACAAAGAACTGAGAGAACAATCAATCGATCTGACATTCCTCACTTCCCTGAGTAGGTTTAGTGACTACAAATACTCATTAATGGCCAGTAATTAGATAATTGTCCTCCATAAATATACACTGCTGCTTCCACGGAGAGCATTTGAAACAACTCCAAACAGGAATGACTGCTAATTCAATTCCCAGTTATTGATGGAGTAGTTCATGGCACTTATGAATTTCTGAGACACCTCAGAGCTTCCTTGCTCCGTGACCCAAGAAGAGCTTACTGTCTCTCTCAGGACAGGTGTCCTCTGATGACTGTGCTCCCAGTATCTCAAGGAGCCCTGAGCCCCAGGGTGAGAGCACGGCTTACCGTGACATTCACCGGGTGCCAGCTGCTTTGGATGTCAATACATGGTTTGGAAACGAAGCTGAAGGACACACGGCTGGAGCCCCAACTTGCATGATGAAATTATCTCAGCAGTCATAACTCCTTGGCGTCCTTCCTATTTTTCATGCTACATGTTCAGGAGGCTTTAGCTAACAGTCTTTTACTTAATTAAAATTAAGATGCTGATCTCATTTTTTAAAGGAAAGCAGATTGTAAATGTGGCTTGGGGAAAGAAAATTTGTCTTCATTACTGAGTCTTGCTAGACTTGCAAGTTGCTGCCTGCCGTGTGGCGAGAGATTTTGGGGGAGCAGGGAGGGGTGGCACCTCACAAAGCAAAGGGGGTGATAGCAGAAACAACTATTTTATTTTAATTACATGATTCCCCCAAAACTTCTAGTTCTAACAATTCCTGAACATGGATAACACAAAATAAACAGAATGGAAAGTCACAAAGCTGAGAAGGGATGCCAGCCGTTAAGATGTCCTTACTATATTAAGGACCAAAGAGGACTTCTGGTGCCCTTTAGCTGAGCGTTTCACTCCTCTTGCCAGTTACTGAGCCATTAACACATTATAAAAATATATCCCTGAGGATGGCTTCACACAACAGTTTGAGGATTAAGAAAATTACCATCTTTGGATGAATATTTCCGTGTATAGTAAGAAAAGCCTAATGAAGGAGAGCTCCCTTACGGTCTGGGGAGGCGTACAGGGCGAGTGCCACAGTGCAGAAGCACTGGTGCCAATTATTGTCGCTTTGGCCGTGCAGAAGAAGCAGCGATCATCCCCACCAGGCTGTCATATTTTGAGGCGCAGCGCTCTGCCTGCCTCGCAGGCTCTGAGGCGTGCGCGGCTGGAGCCAGCCCCGCTGCCCTCCTCGGGTTCCCCCGTGCTTGCAGCAGCCCCACTGCCTTAGCTCGCCACCATGGGTCAGCGCTGGCTCGCAGCCAGCCTGCGCGAGGGAGGCGGGGGCAGGGCTGCCTGCAAACGGCGAGGCAGACGTGCCCACGGTGGTCAGCGCTGCAATCCCAGGCCTGGACTGGGAAGCCAACTTCAGACTGATGGCCACAATTCCAAGACAGCGCCGCTACACCGCTACCTTCCAGACATCCATCGTCTGAATCGGGAATGCAATGGAAACCACACAGAGAAAGTATTTTCTGCTTGACTTGGTTTTAAACAGAGCCTTATACTAGTAGTCAGACTTGACTTGTATTTAATTAAAAACTGATTCAGTGGCTAAGAGAAGAACAGCCCCAAAAGGAAACGCCAGCATGCACTGCGCTAGGCGTGGTATTTTCTTCATGAAGAATAAAATGCCCTTTGGGTTTGGGATTAAGCATAAACTGGGCATAGTTTTGAGGCTGACCTATAATACTCCAGATTAAAGAGTCCAAAACAAGCTCCAATTCAAAAGCCACGTATTCCTACGCAGTCATTTAAGAAAAACAAATAGCCAGTACGACATGCTCCTTTTTTCATCTATTCAAAGAAAACAATTAATAAAATTTTTTAAATGTAGACTCAAATACTCCAATTTCTCCCAAACTTTCTGTACTTCTTTCATCAGTGGGGCTGGGGGAGCAGTAGAATAAAAGCTCAGAGAGCAGAAGAAACTCTACAGCCAGGACCATGCCAAACACCCAGGTGTCATTTTCAACCTCAGTTCGCTCTCATATCTTGATTTCTGAAGTGGAGCCACCACCCTGCAGCCAAGCAGCGTTCTCCAAAGCTCCTCATAATAGCTTTTCTTCTTAAGATACAAACTTTTTTTGCAACAAATGAAGCTAAAAGCTGCGTTTGTAAGCAAAACATACTAAAATTTCAAAATATCCCACCTTGCAAATGATACAGTATCCTGTAATTTTGCAATGTCTAGGTCTTCTTGAGAGCAAAAGACAATATTTTTCCATATTACCAATTGCTAACAGATGTTCTCTCCTGTGTTTTGTTAAACAAGTCTTGATAAAAACACACTGGTGTCTTAATAGAACTGGATGTACCCTGAGTGGGTTTCCCATTAGATCTGCTGTGTGGCTCAGAGGCTTTTTTGTCTCCTTGTTGTAGCACAAAGTGTGTTTGGTCCCACAACAGTGACAGCTGACAACTGTTTTTCCTGTTTGCAAAAGCTTTACCATTCAACTTGAACCAAAAACATTTGTCATGTTGCATGGCAGTGAAGTAGATTCAATCAGACGAGGCCACTAGCGTTGTCAGTGCCAGGCTGAAAGAATTCTGCAGGACAAAAGTTGGATTTATCTCTCTGGGAGTCTGTGTGGGGAGCAGCAGTGCATCCTTGTGAATGCACAAGGGGGAATCTCAAGAGGAGAAGAAAATGAACCTAAGAGAATATTTTCAGTGCAGTTAAGCCAAAAAAATAACTGTTCTTAAGTGACCAGCAGGATCTCCTGCCAGCCAAAAGCACTGTTGTGGGAATTCTGACAACATGAAGTGAATCTCCATGTCCCTCTTTCAAAAGTCACTCATACAGAAGATGATACCTTCTGTGCCCTATCCCTACATAATTCCATTTCCAGAATAATAAGCATCACCTAATATATGGTCATGTTCAGCAATCAACCTGCAAAAAATTATTTACAATGGATGACTGGTACCAAACTCCAGCAACAATTCTCCAAAATAGTCTTAGAGCTTCAAATTCCTTACAAGTCATAATAAAGCACATACGTCTCCTAGCCAATGTCAGAGATAAGACTAAAAAAAAAACCCTACAAACAACTGTTAAAAGAAAGTCTGTTCTACATAGCCACTGAGATAATATTTTATACTCTTTGTATCCTTTTGCATGATCAAGCCTTTCTCTTCTGGAGAGAGGGTAACTTAAGTTACACAGGTAACTTAAGCTCAGAAGAAAAAGAATGAAGCCATATATGCAAAAAATCAAATCAGAAGCTTGCAGCATTTCCAACCCCCAACAGCCACTGAAAAAAGCAGCTGCACCTTAGGAGCTTTGCCAATTTTCATCACCCTAGTACGGTCTCATCGTGAAGTCGTGCCTTGCAAAGAGTATGCTGCTGCTTTCCATCTGCACCAGAGAGAAAGCAGGAAACAAAATACTCCTAGCTACCAAGACAGTGAACACTCATAATGTTGCCTTGATATTGCCTGATGTTATTTGATACACTGTATATTATTTTAAAGGGACAGTTTTAATCTGCCCAAGGTCTGGTAAAGGAGCTGCCCGGGGGCAGAGCAGACGTGCCTGCGTTTCATTTCGTGTGGAGCGGGCTGGTACAGCCGCTCTCTGGCGCGGCACAGCCTGCCTTTCGGCGCTCCGATACTGAAGGCCGCCTGCCCTACAGGAAAGGATTGGAGTTCAGCCTTGCATGAAGCCTTTCAACGTTCACTCCAACTGCGCTAAAGGAATTTCCCCTTTGCTTTTTTCCGCTAATTAGAGAGCCACTGGGACACAACAGGGCCTTTTGAGACGTGTGGCAGGCCCTCAAGTTCTGCTGAGTCAGGAGAGGGGCGGGATATTTTGATCCACTTGGAAGACAACCTTCAACTTCCCAAATGAGGCTACAAGCAGGACAGTAGCTGTAGATGTTAGCTAAGATTTACAACCTACAGGCACCTAGACTTATTTAATCTTCATCCAAGAGATAAGGCAGCAAGAGGAGCTGGTGAAGGTACAGATTTTTAAAGACTTAACTCATTTCAGGAGATATCTGCCTTGCCTAGCACATATTTCTTGTGGACATATCTTCAAGGCAGAGCACAATACCTGAACCAACTCCTCAAAAGTGACTTGCACAAAACACATGAAAACACTTGTCTAAGAATCTGCTGTAAAGCCTTGATACAGCATTCAGGTGTCTGCAATTTCACTGCACCTGTGGACTGTCCTGCTTCTGAACCCAGGCCCACAAAAACAGTGCTCACTTTTATAATGCAACAGGCTCAGCAACTCCTACTTGTTATTCTTGATTTCAAACTGGAGATACTGAATTTTAAGAGATATCAGAACTGCCTCAGAAATGCTTTGTCATCTCTGTCCGAATAGACAGAAAATCACTTAAAAGTTGGTATTTTTTAAACTAACTTCAAAACTGTTGAAAACAGTTGCCTGTATTCCCGTGTGACACTACATCCATACTTTATTTGCATCCAAGGGAGACACCTGCTGTGCTTCAGGCTGAGCAGTGCCACATGGCTCTGATCTCAAGTGTGCAGCAGGTGAGCCAGAAGATGGGCAGCACAGGCCTGAGGTTTGATCCTGCTGCCACTGTAACACCTCCTGCAGGAGCAGGGGAAACCTCTCACCACTATTCAGCCAACACTGTCCTGTCAGCAGAGGCAGCTCCTCCTGCCTGTACTGTTTGCACTAAGCAGCATCCTACAATAACGAGCAGAGCGTATCAACCCTGACATCCATTTAGGATACTCACCAAAGAATGACAATTATAATACTGATTTATTTCAGTGCTTTCAGACTGAAAACCAGGCAAATTTCCCATTTATTTTTACCCTTGCAACAACAATAATATACATTATAACAAACATTTAAACATAATTTCTCTGTCGGTTTGCACTGATGTTCTCTAAGTTAAATGTTATGTTTTATCTGAATATTAAGACATAGGACTAATAACTGGTCAATAAAATTAGCACTGCAAATTTTTACATACCACGCAGAATATTAATACAAACCATTTTAACTGAGATTTGTTTTCATGGCTTGGTTGCCTGAACTGGTATTTGAACAGTAGACTTCACTTCTGCTACAGTACTAAACAATAGTCATTTGTAAGCCTCTTTCTTCCTCAACTCAATAAAATTTTATAAAGATCTTGCATTATTAATGGCCTTTTAAGTTTCTGAAAGTGTGTTTTTTTTCTAGAAGACAATAGTGGCCAGCCTAGTGGAGAGAAAAACTGAAGCTGAAAGCTGAATTTCCTCCAGATGTTATCAGTGAACTGGCATTAATACCCAAAAATGCAGTAGGCTCCTCTCTAAACACCTTCCAGGCAAGGCATGAACTGAGACACGGGATGGGAGGATCAGTGAGGGCAGGACTGTCCTCAGCAAGGTGATAACGACTGCAAGCACATCTCTCCTTAGCAGATAGGAAACAGTTCATTTTCCTCCTGTCCCTAATATAAATATTTGCAATGAGGTCAGGTTTTGCAGAATTTCAGAAGCCTCTTCAGAATGGAAGCCAAAATCCCAGGGCCAGACCCTGAGCAATCTCAGGGGAAAGTGATGTGAGGGGAGACTGCAAGCAAAGATGGCAAGCAAGGAGCAAAGGAGGCCGGGGAGTATGAACAGCACTGTGCCAAATAAACCCAATAAGGAATAAAGCTGCAATGCTTTATTTCCCTTGAAACACAGAAACCAGGAGCACTTCCACCTAATTCACCAGCTGCACCAACCAACCTAACCAAGGCATGCATAGGCATGCAACCTCCAAACTCACTTGCATTAAATGTTTTATTTTCCACTCCCCCTTCTCCCAAAAATACACCATTTACTTCACACTTCCAAAATCTTTCGTACCCATGCAGAATAAATCTAAAAGAATCTCCTCTTAAACTAACATCAACACTGCAGACAAAAATACAACTGAGAACACAATTTCAGAGAAGCTTTAAAAAAATGAGAATGGAGGATATTCCTCTACAACACATTCCCTGGTTTCCCAATATTTATCTGTCAGTTCTCTCTACATATTTTTTTCAGCACTATGGAAATAACTGGGACTTTAAAGCACAGCTGCTTTCCATAGTGTTTCAGAAATCGAATTTCTGATCCCTATTGGCACAAAAACCCACCCAAATAATTAAATCTCATCTTTCTCCAACCTAAAAAAACCCAAGAATGACTGCATGTCTCTCTTATCAGCCATCTCTTTCTTTAAATTCCTTGCTTTCTTAAACAGAATATTAATTTTAATTTAAAACTAACAATTTCTCTTTGTTTAATAACTCCTGATACACAGAAATTTTATAAGAGTTTCATTCCAAAGTCTTGAGCATCTCCCTCATTCTGATCTCCAAAACCTGATTGATTCCAGCAAGAAATAAAGGCCCACAGAATACAGAATAATCTTATCCAACATGTGCAAAGATCACAAGTATTTGTGTGCCCTTCTACGGACACAAAGTACCAAAATAGGAAGCCTCAATTCAAGAAAAAAGTTCTGACAGAATGACCAAAAAGAGTTTCCATTCTGTCCCAGGAGATCAGCAACTCAGGGTCTTCCACATCTTAAACCAATGCCCCAATCCCAGGACACAGAAATCAAGGAGATAATAAGAATTCCCCCATTTTTCTGCTTTTTTTCACTAAAGTAAACCAAGTACTTAGCCTGTATCTAACAGATGTTAATACAACTCTTCTATTCATGTTTTAGTCCTCACAACGTTTTAATTAATTTTACTCTTAAAAAATTAATGAAAAGTTCACATAACCTTTAAATATTTATTGACAGTTGAGTATTTCATGCTGATTTTAAAAAATAGAGAAATCTCTCATAATGTTTCTGTTAATACAAAATGGCAGTTCTGCACTCTCAGATAGTCTCTCAGTAACAATGATAAGGTATTTTCTTCATGTTCAAAGCAGACTATAAACCTGGCAACTGCAGAGGAATAAAAACATCAAGGACGAGTTTTTTCAAAGCTACTTAAGTGATTAGGGAGCCCACACAGCTCCCATTTCCATGAGTAGTAACTGCATGTCTGAATCTTTTGAGCAATTTTGACTATTTCATTGGTCTATGAATGGTTCTCCCAGTTAAGAGCAGTAGGTTGGGAGTAATTAATTGAAAACACATTACCTGTGATGTACAATGAAGACAATTCTCATAGAACAAGTGAGCATTTTAAGATGCTAAAATTGACCCCAAAAGCTTTACAAACATAGGACCACCAACCTTTTTAAAACCAACTGCCTCATTTCTGCATAACTGTCTTCCTTTTCAACTTAATATTTTTCTGCCTTTCTGATTTTTTTAAAGAGGCCTTTTAAAGCTGCTGGAGATGCACCAGAGTGAGAGCACTGTGCTGGGCCAGACTGACTTAAGGAAGCTGGGGCTGCAGACAGCTGAGCCAGTAAAGGCAAGGCAGGTGCAAGTGCTTTCCCTGATGTTAAAACAATCAGTGCAGTCACTGTTGGTTGTTTACACACAAACAGCCCTGTATATTGAAAAAATCCACCTGGTCTAATATTTAATTTAAAACAACTTTTCCTATTGCCACAGAAGGCTGTAAATATTTATCATTTTAGTAGCCAGGTGTACAGAGATCCAGAGAACGGGCACTCTAAAACAAAAGTTACACAAAAAAAAAAAAAAACCAGCCAGACAAAACCAAAACAAAAACAGTTAAAGATGTAACAGCAGCTTCGCATATACAGAAACCAAGGTATGACTGTGCAAAATGCCTTGCAAATACATTGCCCCTTCAAAATAATTTCAGTTCAGTAGCAAAAGCTTTGCATCAGGTGGTAGGGATTCCAGACTTCAGTGGTTCCTATGCTATTTCTGCCTGAGAAAATATGAAAACAGGAGCTAAAAAATTTTTATCTAATGCAGAACACTGATAGCTTGCTTTTCTTTGTTCTCAGGAAAGGTTAAATTTTTCCTCTATTTAAGGATATTCTTATATTTTGTAGTCATAAAATGGGTAAAAAGGCAAATGACAAGCACCCAAATAGAGGGGTGGAATTAAGCCCAGAAAACCATGATTCTTTTCAGGAAATGAACACTGTGGTTAAAATAAAGCACTTGAATATGCTGTGCCACAGCCATCATTACCAACATGCTCATTAGCATTAAATTAACATGGACATGAAATATCAGGATGTAAATTAACAGCAGATGATGGTGTGAAAATGTAAGAAATTACTGTTATTTGCCAGTAATTCAACTAACAAAAGCAAATTCTGTTTATCACACGTAAACTCCAATACTGTGTTACAGTGTTTTGGTTTTTCACTAAAATCAACTAACAAAACCAAAGAAACAAAATGTTACAGTTTCACACTCACCTTCTATTGGGTACTGCTTGTGTTGGACCCTAATGACGTCAATGATCAAATCCAGGCAGCAATTCCATCAGAATACTAGACTCAAATTTACAAAAGTAAGTCTAATTTTTAGCAGAAACAATTTTAAATTACTTTCAATTAGATCTTTGCTCTTTTCCCTGAAGACCTCAATTGTAATATTTTCCGGGTTCTTTAAGGTTTCCCTTTAGCACTCTCTGCCAAAGTGACCACAATGTTATGATCAAAAACACATTTGCAATAATTATGCCCTAAATAGTTTGTAGCACATCCATATATTGACTTATGCTGCAGAGGTCAGATATTTCACAGTAACTTAAAATTCTGCATATCCTTCTCATCCACGGCAGGGTATTTCATGACAAGAAGCCTGCACAGTGTCCAGGAGCCATCCCAACACCCACACCAAAGGCTGGGTCAGAGCAGGCAGGTGGCAGTAATTGGAATGAAGATAAGCTGAGGTGACAAAGCAGTGAGAGCACATCAATTACTGCCTGTCACTCAGGCCGGGGAGCGTCTCGGAAGATGGACTGACATGGCTTATCATTCCCTAATCTATTCAGCTTTTCTCTCCTTCATTTCCTCAGAATGGAAGGTCACCACAACACCATTACAGCTTTTAATACAAGTGAATTTTTATAAATAGTCACTGTATGCACAACACAAACTAGTGTTTGACTACATCACACAGGCTTCACGCTGTACACAGAATAATGCCATGATTTCCAAAAAGGAGGTCACATGAGATAGTGGGTATGAACACTTCTGTGTGAGTAAGAGAGAGGTGATTCCAGAACCATTTGATAAAGTTTGTTTTCCCATATAATTTTTATATTGATACTTATCTTTTATATTCATATACAAACAAATATACCTAATCTATTTCTCCATTGTGAGAAGTAAGTAAAGACACTGGATTTCAACTCGTTAAGGGGTAAGAGCAAATACACTCCCAAGCACACACCTTAGTGCTGAGTTATCAGCAAGAAATGAAAACAAAATAAACCCAAATTTTGAAACCTTGAAAATTCTCACTGAACAGGTTTGTCATCCCCTTCCCTCTCTCTGCTGATCATCCTACAAGTAGTCAAAGAACTCATGTCACCTATGATCCAGCTGCTTTACAAGTAAGTAATTCTTGATGTCAGTTTTAAGATATTTCTGCACCAATCTTTTATTCCATAGGATTTTATAATCAAACTGTCCAAATGTATTTTTGCCTTTAAATAAAAGCAAAGCAAAATTAAACTGCTGTTTTAGACAACCAGTCAAACTACCTAACTCCATGATGACAAAAAAACCCAACCCAATCTGATGGCTACTTGTCATGCAGTCTGTAAACTTGCAGCCATCCTTCCTTCTGGTGATGCTGCAGCAACTAAGGCTCAAGGTACAGAACAGCAAGACGAGAGGCATCCAGCCACAGGACAACAAACAGGGGACTGGCCAGATACTAAAACCCTTCAGACAGCAACTGTGCACAGACATAATCAAGTTTTGCTTCCATAAAATAGATGGAAGTCAAGAGAATCATGGCTAAGATATTTTTCCTCGCCTTTCATCCTCGACTTCAAAAACTTCCTTTTAAATCCAGACAGCTACTGAAAATGGCCAATTTTCAAGCAACTGTACTTAGTGGAAAGTGCTCTGACTACCATCAGAGCAGATGGATGGTGCAGTCACTAATCTGACACAGGAAGATTCACCAACTTTTTTTGCACATCTTCCTCTTCCATCAGACAGAGGGCCTGCAAGTGCACGTCTTTGCACATTTCTGCATTGGTTTATCTTCCAATAACAGTCCTTTTACAATATAATTGCTTGTGTTAATTGGCAGTGCAAAAACTCCCCACAAACAATAGATAAGGTCTGTGGAATTCAATGTGTTCAAAACTATTTTTATTTGCTACTCCGTGACCAATCTCTTGGGATAACAAAAGAGGCCAGGAACAGCAGGAAGACCCTGAAAGCCACTGCTGGCTTGCACACACTTCTCTGCTGGACACCCCTCAGCCCCCCACACCCAGTGTGCCTTGTGCTGGGCTGACAGCAGGAGGCTTGCAGGTAGTTGAAGAGGGGATCACTCATCATACTCTCCCTCACAGCTGCAGTGCTGCATAGAAATCACAGTAGACAGGACTGGATGTTTTCATACCCCTTGGGACAAATGGAGCCATCTCCTGCAGTGGCATACACCGTGTCATAAGGATTCCAGTACCTGCAGCTCTGTTATTAGTGAGTCATTTCAAAGATTAGAAATAGAAACCTTTTAAGTGCTTGTACACAGTTACCCAATATTATTACGGAACACTGACAGCTGAACGCTGCTCATCTCCCAGAAAAAAACCCACTTTTTTCAAAATTAAACCAATAATTTCTTCTATAGTATATAATAATTTTGTTTCATCCATGTGTGCACTCCACCTATTGCCTTTCAATCAATCGTTCAAAACCTATTTTATGGGAGAAAAGACAGCTGAAATACTTTATCTTCCCAAACAATATAGAGTCAAGAACCTGATGTGCCAATGAGTGTGTGACACCTGGGAGTGGTGAGCACCCACGGCAAGAGGAGAGGGAAGGAGGGAGCCAGTGAAGGTGCCTCACTAAAACAAGTCTCACTGAGAAGTACTCGGATTAATGGCTGTAATTGTATTTATAAAGATGTCTGCTGTCACTGTCAATAAAAGCAGCATGCAGATGAAATCTGAGGGGCATCCTGGAAGGTATCCTAAGTGCCACATTCCTTTCCAGGTATGCATCCTAGCCAGGTCTCTGCCACGCTGTGCTAACAGTTTCGCCCCGCAGGCCTCGCTCCCACAGGTGACAGTGAGGGAGCAGGTGGAGCATCCAGCACAGCTGGGGAATCCCACAGAGGCAGGCAAGAGGCAGCAGCTGCCTGCAGAGTGCTGAGCTCCACATGGGGAAATGGCTGTATGGTTTTGTCTTGGAGAAGATCAGATCAGATCCACAAAGTAAAGCATGGCATGAACCCAGCCCAGCTGCTCTGCTGGTCAGGGCTCTCTCTAACTGCACACTATTAAGATTTTCAGTCACTGTCACTATTTAAAATGACTGAGAAATGACAAGAGCCCATAATGCAATGTTTGCTTTAGCTCAAAGCATAGCATTGATTTCTCTGCTTACAAACTCCTGAATCAATGCATCTTCTTGAAAATTGAGAAACATTCATTTCTAGTAGTGATCAGCTTTCTGTTCAAGAAATAAATAGAAATTGAGGCTCTTACAACTTCCTGTTTAACATCAAATATCTGTCATGTCAATAACTGCACTTTCTGTACAAGGTACAATATGTAAAATCCCTTTGCAGCTAATTTTGTAGTTTCCCTCAAGGTAGATTATAATTGTAAAGCCACAACTGATTTATTTTGTAAGTTATGAGTTAAAATCTCACCATTGCCCTACATCTTCTCCCAGAAAAACAAAGAAACAGCATTAGGTTTTCTCTCCACAGCTTCAAATAGCAGATGGGAAAATACCTAGTTTTTTATGCAAGTAAAAAACACATGCTGCCATCAATGAGCTCAGGAACTGGAACACAACTATAGGACTGCTACAACCTCAAACCTGTGCTGAGCCACAAAATAAATAACCCAACAGAGTTCAACTATGGCTAACAGTGAGTGGTGAATCAGTGCACTGTAGGGCAAAATAAACTCAAGAGATCATCATCTTTTGCTTAGCACATCAAAAATGGCTTTCCATTCAAAATAGTCATCTTGATAAACAGTCTTCAAGACTCTGGAATATTGTAGAAATCACTTTAAATTAGCTACCTTTTTTAAAAAAGTTATATATATTGCTTGTTTTAAAAAGTTCTCCCTCCCTTCTTTACAAAATGAATTTTTAGAGTGAGCTAAGAGGTGAAGAGTCAAATTTTCTATTTTACTGATATATGTACATGCATATGCGTAACTTTCTTAAATATCTATTTTTAAAACTTATTTGCTTCTTCTTTCCAAACCTTGTTACGAAGTTGGGGAAAAACGTAAAATGAAAGCCTCTCTCAGGAAAAAACAAGAGTGAGGGAGGATGAAGACATTCTAAAGTAAGCTGAAATTAAATTTTAGAGCAACTTGGAAATCATTTTCAGACCCATCATTTAATAAGAAAATACTTTCTCAGCCTAAACTGAAGCAAATGATATCAATGTCTTTGGAATTTAACCCATGGGCCCAGATGGAAGCCAATGAAACAGCACCAGAAGGTGGTCAAGTGGCAAGTTTCAGCACCCAGTTTCACTGCAAAGTTTGAAGAGGGGATGCACAAGAGCTGCTGGGGGGTGGGAAGGCAAAAGGATGTGTCTGGAGGTGGAACAGGTGTTCTGCTGGAAGCACAACCAGCCAAGCAAAAACATGGAGCACCAAATTCACACTTCTGATACTCTTTCAAATAGGACCTAGCAGAAACTAAACTAATTCTGGGTGATGGTGACAGCAGACTAGTCTTAAGGGAGACACAGCTCACGCCTGTCAGGAGGAGAAGACACCCAAGGGGCAGGGCTGCTGAGGGAGCCTCTGCACATCCCTGCACTGGGGCTGCCCCTGGGGGGCCTGGCAGTCAGGCAGAGCCACATCCATCCCCCCTCCTGCTCCCAATGCCCGCTCCAAGCGGGACGTTTCCCTCTGCAGCAGCCCACAGCCAACAAGGCTGAGCTTTGTGACTAAGTGGAAGCATGCTGAAAAGCAATGGATAAAATAAAAAAGCAACAGAAACATATTTACATGACCAGCATGCATTATTTATGATGGTAAAAGTCTAATTTATAACCAGATGTTATATAATATGAAAAATAGCCTTTAACAATCTCTGACTAATTGCTGTACACCACCACCCATTTAGGATGCCTAACACAATTAAAGCTGCTGCACCAGAGTTTAAGAGTGTAGTTAGCCAGTCTTGATGAAGTTGATCCTCGGAACACAAATATTTGGCTTCCAAGAAGAGAGATGTCCCAAAGACCCCCACTATCCTGTTGGTTTATTCTCAGGAAGGACTGAGGTTGTAAAGTTTAAAATGTAATTTTGTATATATGTGTTAAGTATCAGAGTTTAGATAATTCAAGATACCCAGAGACTCTTTACTTTTGGCTGAGCACTACCAATGAATGGGACTGAACCATTTGCAGGAGTTAAATCTTCTGAAGTTAAATACCTAAATAATTTTGGATTACAATAGCAGCAGTTGCCGGAGGAGAGGTTTCCATGCCATTATCCCCAGCACAGAGGAATTGCACACTGAAGTCCTCATCAGAGTCTGCATTATCTTGTCATTGTTAACACACAACAAACTTCAATGTTGCATTTAACAACTGGAACAGTCTCAGAACACTAGGTCGGAATTGACAAAGAACAAAGGTTTTTCTCATAGTTGCCTCACATCAATGGTCAGGATTTATGCCAAAATTAAAACATAGGCGTGTAAGCATATTATAGTATGGAGCACATACATGGACAGATTTACAAATCCAGGTATTGTCCAGTTATGTATGAGGTATGCACTGTGCAGCTGTGCTGTTTGATATTGTATTTGGATTTATAGGATCCCCTCACAAATGGATCTAGCCCAATAATCTTCACACACCCTGTGAAAAAGAAGGAGGTACCACCAAACCAACTTTACTGAAACGTTTAATGACTCGCCCCAGGTCACACGGGAAATCTGTGGTGGTAAAGGAGGGAATGGCTCTCCTGGGATCTCTGAAATCCCATCTCAATATTCTGGCCACATTGCCACCCGTCCTCAGCCGTACTTAATACGGCTAAATTACTGATGGCAACAAATAGCAGAATCTGACTTTCAGATGAGCTGATTTGTACAATGAGTCAATCCATAACTTTTGTCTCCTCCAGACACTTAGATCGATGGGCTGTATGCCCAGCACGTTATAATAACCCTGAAAAGCTTTTGGCTCAGCCTGCAAACACATTAGCATTAACTTAAATCTGCTGCTTTGTTTACTATACCAGATATCTGCTTGTGCTCTATGCCCAAGTGATACCAATTAAAGAGACCCAAGCACAGAGCTCACAAAGCAGTACAAGGCTAAAGCTACCCACGAACACAAAATTTACTAAACTTTAAATGGTATTTATTCTTCCAAAGCATTATGGTCTGACAGTCCAATTTTTCTCTTCCAGTCATGGACTTGTCACTACTGACATTCAGAACCTTCCCCAAAAAGCGATTCAGAAAGTGTTGGAAACTGGCTCCCCTCCCACTGCTTCCGAGATGGATTAACATGACTCCAGCCTTGGATCCGCATGACTACAAATTCCAGTGAAGCCACCCTTGATTTAAGCTGTTGGAGAACACAACAGGAAAATCACCAAAAATTCTGCTCTTTCAGCTCTTTAAACCCATTCATTACAGAGTCCACAGGGCCACATAGGTACCAGCGTAAATCACTCGGTGGGAGAGGACATCACCCAGTAACAAGAGGCTTTTCTTATTTCCTTAGAGGTACAAATGTAGCAGGGGCAGGAGGGGTCTAATTACTCTCAGAACACCCAAGCAGCATTGGAAGTGATAATTTATTGACCATATCAGCGTGGCTTAGTGCACAGAATGAAAAGAATAACAAGGATTGTATGCAGACACTGAAATGCCCACAGTTCGCCAGGGTAGGCAGACTGACGCAAGCCAACAAAGTAATTTGGCAAAACTCTAAACCAGATTTATAATAAAACCATACTTGGCTTTTTACTGGGTTTTAGCAAAATAAGAGAAATGTAGGACTTGAATTTTATTTTTAAACATTTAGAAACTAGTTTGGGAATGGGTACCTAGACAGCTTGCTGAAATCCAGAGTCCCTAATTATGCAGATGGGCAGCTAGGGAGCTCATCCAAAAATCCATCCTGGCCAGCAGAGCACTTGTATCAGTTGCAGTGGCCACCAGATGCAGCTGGAATACCAGTGCTAACCTGGCTAGTCCTGGCTTAGCCTTAACTCAAGCACTAACCACCATCGAGTGCCAGCCTCCGTGCGGCTCTGCCCTTTTGTAAGCACAGACACTGGAAATAACATCACTACACAAGGCACCCAAGTGGAACAGAATGGCAAAAGAACTTCTAAAAAGTGTTGCCTTGCTCTTCCATACCAGCCCACTCTTCCATCTTGTGCTACCAAAAAAAGTAAAGGTTTCTGAGTGAAAAGTGCAACAGATTCACAAACTCATTTTCTAGCAGCTACGACATCCTACTCTCCAATAACACCTCCACAAAGCTCAAGCCCATTTTGCAGAAAATGAGAAAAGCAAACAGCAACAGGGGAATTTCACAGACACGACCCCATCCATATACAGTGACTCATGGTTGCTTAAGCATGCTCTTAGAATGGATTTTCCCTCTTCAACACCCTGACAAAAACAAAAATAGAGTAAAATCACTAAGACTAAAATAGGAAAGACGAATTAACATCTCTGATATCTCCTTTTTTCCTCACCTGTATGAAAAGACAGGAAACTGGGAGCAAAAGCAAAGGTTAAATCAATCTGTCTTTAAAAGAAGTGACACACCCAAGGGCCTTAGTCAAGGCTCCATCCTTGGCTCCTGCACAGTCAGAACGTGTGCAGTGCTGCCAATGGAGCCTGGAAATCGTTTGGTGGAGCAGCAGACATGAGCAGTCTCTACACTCAGCTGCTTAGTATCAGAAATGCTAACTAGTGTTGCTTGATTATATCATGAGGGAAAATTAGACAGGAAACAAGGATTTAACATGCATGTCTGATAGTCAGGCTTCTCGAGGAGAAAGAAAGGGGAGAAAACCTCAGGAACTGAGGACATTTTGCTTCCCCTGAGCCCTCATTCATTCAAAGAGAAGAATCAGAAACCCTGACAATCTCCTTTAGCAGCCCCCTCCCATCACATCGAAGAGAATTTTTTTCTGGATAGCTCTTTACAGAGAATACAGAAAAAATTGACCAATCTCCCTCTGCCTCTTCCCACCTGGCATGATGATTTTGCTCACCCGAGGACTGCAGAATGGCAGAGTTTGCACAGCTGAGGCAAGCCCCCCTTCCATGCAGCTCTTCCACAGATGCAGCGAGAGCACCTGTGCCTACCAGCGTTACAGGGCTGTGGGATGGCACAGAGAATTCTCTCTGCACCCAGCAAATACGAACGGGGGCTTCCCACCCGATCCTTTCATCTGCCTGACACATTACTTTGGCAGAAAGCAGACCTTCTGCTGGAAAAAAATAAATTTCGATTATCCCTGCCTAATATTTACATTTTAATAGTTCCATACACAGGACAAGCTGTGCCGTTGCCATTGACAAATACCGATGGGAAAAAGAAAAACCACAAAACCCCACCACCCGGGGCACTGGCATGAAACACGACACCCTCGCACGGGCTCGTGGATGGACAGGGACCCCGAGTAACTTACTGGCGGGTGTATTCCTTCCTCAGCGCCGCGCTCCTGCGGCCGTCCGTCACAGCGCCGGCGCTGCCGCAAGCCGCGGGCGCTGCCAGCCGCCCC
>VXBQ01005788.1:270406-285646 GCA_013400175.1 Phainopepla nitens
ACTACGCACACACGCCGCCGTTTCGGTCCCCCGCTCCCCTCTTCCCGCAGCGATGGACAAACGGTATATTTGGGACAGGGGCTGGCGAGAAAAGCCAAGCACAGGAGCTGTGCCGGGAGCGGGAAGAAGGGGAAACTAAGCAAAGCAGCTGCTTCCAAACAGCTTTGCTGAGCCACAGTGAGGCCAGCAAACAGTGCTAGTTTTGTCTAAAGCCATCCCATTTTGCTTTACTGCTGCATTATCATATACTTCTGAGACTACAGCTATGCTAAAATAACAGAATCACCAAATGGCTTGGGTTGGAAAGGATCATATAGATCATCTCCTTCCAACACTCCTGCCATGGGCAAGGACACCTGCCACTACGTCCTGCTTCCTCAAGCACTGACCAACCTGGCCTTGGACACTCACAGGAATGGGGCAGCCACAGCTTCTCCAGGCAGCCTGGTCCTCCCACTGGCCCCAGCCAGGGCCTCAGCACCCTCGCAGCCAAGAATTTCTTCCTAATATCCAGTGTAACTCCGCCCTCCTTCTGGTCACTCCATGCCCTGGTGACAAGTCTCTCTCCAGCTCTCTTGGAGCTCCTTCAGGTACTGGAAGGTCTCCCCAGAGCATTCTCTTCTCCAGGCTGAACAGCCTGTTTGAGGTGCAAAGCTGGAGTGAGAAATTAGGCCTAAGCCGATACTTCAAGGAACATCCAAAGGCAAAACCCTAGCAAAGGACAGGCTGAGAGAAGTAGGGACAGAAGGAAAGACATATCATGGCATGGGGCAGGCAGAGGGCAAAGAGCGTGTCAACACCTCCAGTGGAATGCAGCAAAACACAGACCCCTGCTTCCACAGCTCCACATGCTGACTCATGTGGTCTGACATGTTCAAATGCATGGGCTGTGCAAAGCACAAAACACAGTGGCACTCAGAAAGTACCATCTGGTTCAAAGATGACAGGTAACATCTCATTCTCCTAGTCTACCATCCCTTCGGCATAGAAAGGACAAAGTTAGATGCTTTTACAGTATTAGGGCTTCCTCAGTGCCATAAGGGGAACTTACAATGGAGGGCACCAGGTATTTTCCATAGCCAGGCTCTTTGCCAAAAAAAAAAACCTCAACAATTAAGCATACAAAATCTTGCAGTGCAAACACATGGATATCGAAGCCTGAATTGTTTCAGCCACATAAGGTTTGATAGTTTTAGTAAGAAAATATTAACCCACACATCAAGAAGAAACACAAGATAGTCTTTGATGTGCTGCAAAAATCAGGTGATCAGGGTTAAAGGGAACAGGAAATATAAAGAAATACAAAAATAAAAGAAGCTATTCTGTAAAGCTGTACACATTAGCTCTTGTCAGTGCTGTCTGGAACAGACACTGACAAAGATTTAACGGTTGCCAATACTGCCATTAAAACTGTAAATGAAGTTAAAAAAAAACAAAACAGCATAACTATCTTAACAGATCTCTTTCTGTACATTCCCTCCCTCCTTAAAATTAATTACGTTATGCTTCCACATCACTGACATAAAATGAGTAATGTGACCTACAGCAACATCATTCTGAGACCAAAGCAAGCAGTGGTACTGCGTGTGCAGCCTGATGAGGCTGGGCACTCCGAATCCTGTGGCTCAAAGCACACACCAAGTGCAACACGAAGGAAGTCAGGAATCAAGAAAGCCAGGAAATGGCTGCATTGAAATATGTGGCATGAAACATCCATTTGCCTCTCCCCATTCCTCCTTCTCCCATTTTCCAGACACATCTAAGTTGTATCGTTCATAGCAAATGCAATCAGTAACGCTTTTAGCTCTGGCTGCATGAAGAATTCAGCAAAATACTGCACCCATTTTAATTCTAACCCCTTCTGGAATTACACAGGAGCATAAGTGAAAAAGAAACCCTGGAGAAGGCCTAGGGCTGCCATAGAGGAGGGTTTTTTAGTAAGTAAATACACATGCATTGGAGCTTTGGGAAGGATGAGGAAAGCAGCAATATTTCAGTGCTGCTTAGGGAATTGGGTGTCAAAGCAGCTCTCAGGGGGAGCAGGTCATTTCACTAATTAAAGCTGTTCTTCCATGTTGCATTTTCTGACATTTGAGCAGTCCAGTTGCCTTGCCACAGGCATTATGGAACAGGCCACTGAGTTCAAGCCAGAGGCTGATCACTTATGACTCAGCTCAAATTAAAAATGCACAGATAAAAAGCTAAACCGACAGGTTACTACCCAAAGATGCATCCATATCCCCTGAGCTTCAGAATGTCTAACATGGAGTTAAACTATCTTTCTTACCTCACAACATAGCTAACAAACAGGAGTGGCCAAAACAACCTGTCATCAACCAGCAGAACAAGGAGTTTTCTTCTGCTAGGGATGTTTCAAGGGTTTCACCAATAAATAAGTTTTCTGTACCGCAACAGGCTACTAAAGAAAAATATTCTCTCCAATAATAATATTCTCTCAATCCCTTCAGAACTAAGTTCACAAAGGCCAGCCGTGAGAAAAGCCCTTCAATCACTGTCCCCTAAACCACTACAGGCAAGACAATTGTCACCTTCCAGGCAGAGCAAGCTACAGAGCAGCAGTTGCCAAATGCAATTAGCCCAGGGTTACAGAACAGCTTTGCACTACTGGAGACCAGAGCCTCGTGTGTTTCACAGGCAACAAGGTTAATTTGGGCAACATTTGGTTAATTGTTTGAAGTTGTATTCTCCAGAACAGTCACCTCAGGAAGGTAACAGCAACAGTGAGCCTGGAGATGCCTCCCAAAAGGAACTGCCCCTGAAGGGATGGACCAGAAATGTTATAGAAGCAGATCCATATTCCTCCCAGGGGAGGTTCCACCTGCAGAGAGGGTAAGACAATAACTGCCCACAGATTTGGGTCTCCACCTTGCCTATCTACCACTAACCCCAAAACAAATCCCACAGAATCACTTTGACCAACGAATGTGAAAAGCAAAGAAAAAGCAGAGCACTTACGTCCTTGACTTCTGCTTCCAAAACCTAGGAGTGTTGAATGGAAACCCATCAGGAAATCTCACATGGCCAAATTAGCAAATGTGAAGGATGGCAGGGAGTAATTTTTTGCTTCAAAGGGTGACTTCAAGCAATTGTTCTACCCTCTTTCAATTTTTCCTCACTGTTTGCTTTCTCTTTCCTTCCTCTCAAGCCTTACTGGTAAGGGAATCTAACTTCATTTCCAGAGTAGGCAAAAGGAAGCTCTCTGGTATTTGTTCATTTCCAGCATTATGTCTTCCTAATTCAATTTCTGTGCATCTCTGTTCAGTGTTAGGTCCACAAGTGAAGGAGGCGTCTCCTGCAGTTCAGTCACCAGCATGAGCCAACCTAAGGCTTCTTCCAAAGCTCACAACAGGAACAAGCAGCTTTCCAACAAACCTAACAATTACCTGGGGAGCTGGAACCACAACAGGCAGCTGCCGTCAGCATTTCCAGAGGTGATGGCACTGTCACAAGCACAGATCCACAGACTGGATCTACTCTACAGTATCCAGCAAAACTTAAATTCTGATTTTTTCCCCAAGAGAAACTGCAGTCTTATCACATCAATTCATCCTACAACCTGTGGTAATCAGAGCTACAGTGTTCACCCACTGAGATAAAAAATTTTGCTATAAAGCAAAAACTTGGAAAAATCACATTTTTCCTAACTGAGTACAACTTTTCCTCAGGCTTTCACCTAACCCCAAGGGATGCTTACTATTTTCTGGGATTAAATTCACTGCAGAAGCCTTTGGAGTGTGCTAAGAGCTGCTTACTCTTGCACACAGGCCATTCTCAAACCAAATTTATTGAAAATATTTTTCCCGCTGCACCTCAGGGATGGCTGGGAGACTGTGTGTGGAGGAAAATCAGCAGAGCCTGAAGTCAAAGAGTAAGATGCTGGCAAGAGGCAGTGTGAACAGGGAGGATTTTTATAGTGTCTCCTTTTTCCACTTGAAAATAAAAAGAGTTCTTGGTATTGAGATACACCCCCCTCAGTCTAGGGATGAATTGGGACCTCTAAACAAAAGCTTCCTGTTAAACAGCAACAATTAAAAACAAAAAAACAACCTGAGCACACTATATATTTTAATGGAACCGTCCTTGACAGGCAATATGAAGGCAAATTCATTTCCTGACAGCCTGACTCAGTCTAATGGATTTGGAGGCTGCAGTTTTTCCACTCCTCCTAATGACTTGTTGCAATGGAGATGAGTGCTCTGCGTACAGCAATGCCATCTTCTGGCACAGTTCCTGTGAGAAAGGCCACTTGCTGAATACCACTAGAAGAAAGCTCCTGTTTTGGGAGAACAGAATCTCAGACTCCACAATAAATCTCGAATATTTCCCCTCTCCGCTGCACTAGCTCTTGGGCTCTAATTGTTCTAGGGCGTGGAGCGAGGCGGTGGGAGCACACGCGGTGTGTGGCCGTTCGAGCAAACGCGCTCAAGTGCCTCCTAAAGGCGCGCCAAGCACAGCGCCGAGAGCGAGCATTTACAGGCTGAAAACAGGGATGAGTTCAAAGCCCATCGATGGAGGAGCCTGGCAGGAAGGGCGAGCAGTCACCCAGAGCCAAGTTTACATATCCCTGGGAAAAATCAGCAAGCATTTCACACGTCTGGCTTTTTAACTTCTGTATTCCCAGACAGAGAACTTATATTAAGCAACAGCAAAGACTGAAAACACGTGCTATTTACACTAAGGAAATAAACACGGGCTGGCAATCCATGACTTCCTCACCATTCTCACTTGCTCCTGAACCATCTCCATTTGGCCTATGGAGGTGTAGGACAGCCTTCGGATAAGACTTCCCACTAAATTCAATACCTGTGCTTCTTTTTTCCTCCCCCAAAGTTTGCAAGGATCATGCTACAAGTCTATATTGAGAGTACAGATTTTAGACTGAGAAAATCAGTTCTTAAGTAGTTCTAGTCTGAAATAATACCTGAGAAGAAACAGTACTGTGGAATCCCTATTGACTGTGTCATTTGATATTCCCTGGGAATCAGATACACTGCAGAGCTGCTAACCTGGCAGTCTCAGCCAAAACAGCCCATGCTCTGCTGCTTCTAAGATACCCACAGCAGTGAGATGATGACCAGCCAAATGCAGCTGACTCCTTTTCCTCTCTGACATTTCCATCCTGCAACTCGTCCCAAAAGCTCAAAAAAATACTTTGCAACACCCATAAAAGCCCACTTTCATTTCCACTCAACCAATGAATAAAATAATTAAAGGAAATGGTTTTTGTGACTGAGGTCAGCCATTCTGGTTCTCAGATGTTTGCTCATTTAAAAAAGTAGTCCCTTCAAATACTTATTTAATAAAAGAAGAGCTACTTTAAACGTTTACACTTCCATGTATGAGAAAGATATTTTGGGTTGTCATTTGCCAGCAGTTAACAAAGCTGAAAGTGTTCTGCTTCCATTTCCAATTGCTTTGATGCTTTCCATTGTTTTTCCTTTGCTTCTTTCCCACTGTCGGTTTTGTTTACCTCTCCTCTCCCCCGTGTATCTTTCAACTCCCACAAAAAGGGGCCTTCCCCAACTTCCCTATACAAAAATTGTCCTCTTTTGCTTTTGCAATTGCTCTAAGTCAAATGCAGTTTTTACAGAGGGCCCTCTGTGAAGAGTATATCCTCAATGCTTGTAATTTTTATTTACAAAGGCTTTGTGCAAAAAAGCAACCAGACAACATTTATTTTAGAGAAAAAGTTTACCAGTTACTTTTTAAAGAAGAATTTCACAGGTTTTGGACTTGATAGAAGATACATGACAAATACCACCAAAATAGTTTTCAGAGCCCTTCAAGATCCAGATTTCTGCCTTATGCTGGTGAACAAGTTAACTGACTCTCACATCAA
The DNA here is from genome assembly GCA_013400175.1 of Phainopepla nitens. Classification (NCBI taxonomy): domain Eukaryota; kingdom Metazoa; phylum Chordata; class Aves; order Passeriformes; family Bombycillidae; genus Phainopepla; species Phainopepla nitens. The sequence continues at coordinate 276,267 of VXBQ01005788.1, forward strand.
AGGTGTCATTTTTTTAAACCCTAATCTTTCAATCTGAGTTTCCAGTGCTGATGCTCACAAAAGCCAGGTTTGTTTTAGTATCAGTTTTAAAGAACAGCCACTTTGGCAAACCAGACTGAATCTGTCAGCCTGGCATGACTCAAGGCTGTGCCCCGACAGCACCACCTTCCAATCCTCACTGCTAAAGCATTAGAAGGAAATAAAAGGAAGAAATGCAGCTTTGCAGCCATGAGAATTGCTCTAGGAGACGCCTGAATTATTTGAACAACATTAAAGTTGCAACAAGTCTCATCTTAAGGAAATGTGTATGGGAAATATCTGTCTGAAGTGAATTCTTAGGTGACTGATAAAGTGATAGCTCCAAGTAAACTGCTTCCCATAATAAGTTGTGTCAAGATGCTCTTATTCCCATAGATTCCCAAGGTCAACAGCTACAGATATGCTCCATTCTCTCAACAAGCCTTGCTCATTAATAATAATCCACTATCAGAAATTTTATGTCTCATCTTTCACAATTTTGAATATGTCCAGAGGAAAATGCTTTGATCAAGCTCTCTGCTGACATTTTGGATGAAAGAAGGGACACATATACAGAGGCCTGGCCTACAATTCAAGTGCATTGCTCAAACACTGTTTGGATTTATCTGGTAAACCTTCTATAAAAAACAGCCAGGCAGGCTCTTCCAAGAAAACAACACTATTACTGCAAATATCTTTGGTTAAATAGAACTTACCCCCTGGACACATTTACATAACAACCACTAACACTGGCCCAACATATGTAGTAAATAGAACAAACAGGCAACCACAGTCACTCAAAACATGAGGCTGAAGAGCTGACAGAGTCAGATTTGGGTTTAAGTCCCTTTCATCCTGTTTATTTCTCCCTCTGTGGGGGAGCCCAGTCATTCAAAATAATATTGCTTGGGACTTGCTGCCCAAAATCTCAGTCACTGCCTAATTTTGCTTTTTAAGAGTATTTGAATGCTGAGGTTTTTAATTATCAAGCAACACAGCAAATAGCACAGTTATGTCTAGAAAACACACAAAAGTCACAGCATCAGCAATACCCCAACAGGGCAAACAATATGAAAATGCTGGCACTGACAGATTGGAAGCTGCATATTTATTTTTCTTACAAAGCTATAAATTGCTACCTTAAAGAAACTCCAGTATCTGTTATTTATGCATTAATACATACAATATCAGGACGAAAAGCTCATATTTTTGACCTTACAATTCCATCTCACCAGCGGCACCTTGAAGTTAAGCCTGCTTCCAAAGACACCTGTGCCTGCAGGCACTTGATAATCCAGCAGCAGGGCGACTCCAGAGGTGAGGATACAAACGGCTGTGCCTGGGTGCAGGTGTTTCCAGCAAAAGCTACGTCCTTACCTCAGCTCTAGCAACTTTCCTCCGCGGGAGCAAACAGCAGGCTGCCTGACGAGTTTTGCAGAGACATGTGAAATCAACATCTGGCCTCCAATAGGTATAAATTCATCTTCTCACAGCATGGAAAAAGTACTGACAATGAAGAACGTGTTGCTGATTTCAAGATCTCATTATCTGGGAGTTCTTGCCACACAGGTTTATTAACAAGTCCAACCTTGGCTGGCTCTGGTGAACCCACAGTAAACAAAGACTTCCAATACCCAACATATGAAAAAGCTTAGGAAATACAAACCAAATTGAATTAAAAAGCACTTAGGACCAAATGTAATAATTCTGCAGCTCAATGGCTGAACACGGTGGGTTTTTTGCTGCTGGGTTATCTCTTCAGAGACTGTCCAGCTACACAAACCAGGCAATCTTGCACATGTGCCTGGGGGTCTCTTCACCCAGTGCAATGTTTAACTAGAGTCCTTCCTTTGCAAGGGCATTTAAAAACCTGAGGAAGGCACAGAGGACAGTGTGATACACAAACACGTTTGTACACAGCATAACTGAAATGCACACACTGTTCAAATGTTTGGCTAGTTATATGACTTTTCTTCTAAAGTTCATGCATCTGGGTAAACACAAGTATTTCCCATGTCTACTGGTGTCCAAATTCCTCATGAGCAATTCCAACAATGTCAATTTGGAGTTGGAAGTGAAATATTTGTCGTGTCAACTAACACGCAACAGTGTTTGTGTCTAGCAACAGAGTCAGTCAGCTCTGATGGCAACGCCAAGGCTAGCGGTTGGTTTGTTTGTTTTAATAGCTTTAAGGAGTTTCTTCCCCATATTATTCACTCAGAGACCAACTGGTCTTCAATCCCTGCACTCTGAAAATGAAGGAAACCAAAACAAGGCAACTCTGTGGGGCTTACCTCTGGGGTCACAGATGGTGTAGCTGCTGCTCCACACCACGCTTCAGAGCTGGTTTGACACAGTTTTCTTTGGAGCAGGAGCTCGATGCCAGCTGAGCAGAGCACTTCTCAGGGAAAACAGGATTACTGGCTGTTCCTTCCTCAAGAAGGAGAGACATGAATGTTCATGGCAGGGAATCATGATTGATGAAAACTCAACTCAAAAAGCTGAGCCAGACTTTGTAATTTTTTTTTTTAACTGACATAAGTGCTGATCTGCCTTTTAAAAACTAACTTTTGTTGTGTCTCCTATTGTGAGTGATACAGACAAATAAAAAGCTGCCTAAATCCAGACACAAGTAACTTTACCTGCAACTTTTCATCTAGACTAAGAGAACTGAAGATTCATGTGTTTCCTGATAGCTTGTTTCTAAAGTGTTGTAGCTACCAGTGTAAAATTTTGACAAGAGTTTTTGAGCTTCACAGCAGAGTAACTTTTCAGTCTAGTGACAGGAGTAACAGAACCAATACACCTAGACTCAAGGCTGCTTTCACTTGTGCCAGAATCCTTAACAGAGATATTTAGTGACAAGCAAGAGATACAATTACATTTGCACAGGTTTTCCATCCACAGGAGGGATAGAAAAGCAACACAAAATGCCAAGTGCAAATCCCTGTCCAGTATGTATATGTTAGAAGGATTTCTCCAAGTGTGTACTGATTTCTATACACATGTTTATGTTCATCTAAATTTGATACTCATGTAGCATAAATTATATAAATTATACATTAAATGGGCTCTCAGCAAAACACATCATCATGAACATAATTAAAAATGCAAGAGAAGTGTTACCTTTTATAGTTATCCCATGGCTTCCACTGGATCTCAAGCATAAAAAAGTCAATGGCTCAGCTGTCATAATCTATGTTACCATGGTAAGTGTTCTGCCATACATAATTCCATCTGCCTACAAACAGGGACCAAAAATACATATTTGTGTCATCTCTAAAGGAGAAGATTTAATTTTTCACTCCCATGTCAAAGAAAACACATTTATATTGGTAACTGCATTTAGGTCAGGGTTATTTTGTGACAAGCACAGTCAGTATGCCAATTACAGATATCAAGAGTTCAAGAAACATTCGAGAAACCACACATTTATAGTAAGAAATTTTTCCTGTCTTTGATTTCTCAGTACTTACTTTTCCTGCTCTAACCCTTTCAGCTTCCTATGATATGAAAATGTTTCTTTGGAATGTACCTTAAGCCAGTATTTTCCTTTTTTTTTTTTTTTCCCAGATGAACATGTCATAATGTGCTACTCTGGCTATCTCACTGGAAAAATACATCTAGAGAGGTCACTGCAATTTCTTTGTGATGTCTATGATAGATCTGCTGTCTAGTGGATCTTTAAAAAGATATTGCCCCAGCAAGAGGACATCTTGTAAACCTTCAATTATCTTTCAACAAAAAGCAGTGATCTCTTTGTAATAAGACTTGAAGTAGCCTTTTCCACAACATTGGACGTTCTACAGGTGAGCAACTGTGTCAAGTACAAAGTAATTACTCTTGGGAATTGTTTAACAAAGATAATACATATGCTGCAACAATGAGTCACTGTGCACTTCCAGATCAATTCCTCAAGTTGCATGTACAAGCCTTAGAAATTCCATTTAAAATCCCTCTGAACTAAAAATCAAGACAAGATGGGTATTGACACAGTATTGTCTCTCCAACCTCTTACACACATTCAGTTTACATCAAGGGGTGTGTTGCAACGTGAGCTCACCTATTCTAAATAATCATTGGCAGTGCATTCCAGAAGTAGAAGTTCACTAAAAATATTAAAAACCTGTTCTTTACACAGACCTGAAGTGAATACAGATTTTGTTACTTCTGCAGAAGCAGCACAGACTAAATGAGGGCCTTCAAGCTGCAGCTGAAACTCAGGTGACCAACTCCCTCAAACCTTTGTTGAATCACAGCAGGACTGGGCAGATAACTGCTTTTGCTCAGGGGTTGGTTTGTCACAGCAACTGTATTGGACAAAACTGGAGGGTTCACTGGGAGCTGGTTTTTACAAAACATGGCATTTCCAGGATTTCAATTTGATAGACCATAATCAGGATCAGAGTCATCATGACACCTATCACTCATTAAAAAAAACCCAAACCCACAGTTTTGCTGCTCAGCAATTTTCTCTGAAATGAATCCCTCGTCTGCAAAACCTTGATGAAAAGGAGAAGAGAAATCACAGATGCAATAGAGCCCTACTTCATGGGGAAATTGTTACAGGGAAGAGAGAAGCGTGCTGCACTTATCCACCCCATAAAGCTCAGTGCCAAAGCTCCCAAACAGACACTACCCAAATTAAAGCTCCATGGGATGGCAGCAGTAGAGTCTGGCTTTGCTCAGCTTCCAAACGCCTCAAAGGACAGATCCTCCAAGAGGTTTAAATAACTTTCCCTGGGCAGAAGAGAAAAAGGTGAGCAGCTGCCCTTCAGACATGTGGGAGGCAGCTCCAGGTAAAGGTCTAGGTCTGAGGGCCCCCTCCCAAATGGGCACAGCAAGAAGCAGGCTGACAGGTGCAGAGAATACCAAACTATGTTTAGTTGCAGCAAAGGCCGTGTCAGGTCACGTTACAGATAACCAGAGCTTTCCTCCAACCCCAGCACCACTCTGGGAGATGATGCCAAGGTTTGCCCCTCACCTCTGCATAGAATCCTCAGCAATCTGGTGTTTTTAAAAACACCATCACAAAGCAGAGCCCGGTTTTGTCAAGTGATGAAGAGTTTCATCACGGGAGCAGCAACAGCTTAGATCAAACGTGACTGCCAAGACCAGCAGCAACTCAACTACCTGCCAGGAGCAGTGTTAGTCTGGGGTAGAAGAGGTTATCACTCACCAGCCCATGCTGAGTAGGTAACTGATTAAGTCGTTTCGTATTATAAAAATAGAGCAGCAATTGATTTCCTGCAATGCCTGCAGCTTGTACCACATCTCACCACCACCTCCAAAACCTGTCACACAAAATGCTTTGATATAGATTTCATACACATTTGCTTAACTAAATATAGACTCTCTTCTTGGAGCTGAACAAACAGAAGGGGGGAATTGGCAGCCACTGGAGCCAAAAGAAGTTTTGCAGAGGTAATTTTACTTGTAAATATTTATGCCCAACTCTTCTGGCTCCCTACTGGCTCTGACTTGCCCACTTGTCATTTTGAGACCCATAAGCTACCCCCCTCTGTCACTTTAGTGTCACAGAAACTTAAGGTCACCTGTTCTTCTCACCTTTTTTGAGATGAATAAATCATTTTCCTCAATTGCATACTTACAATTTTATAATTCCCATAAAAACGTTACTAAAAATCAAGTTTCTTGTCTGGGGCTTTTGCTTGTTTCAGGAAGTGACCCATTGGGATGACGAATAGAAAGCAAAGGTTTGCTGAATATGAAATTGCCCCTCTAATGGTGAAGTGACACACATAACATCACTATTCCTGTAACAGCAACGGGAGGAGTGCTCAAACAGCAGCAATCTGGGCTCCTACTCCAAAGACCTTCCTAAGCCGTGCTGGCTGCTTGTGAGCAAATACACAAGAAATCTGTCAACTCAAAACAGGCCACTGTGAAACTTTCAACCTCCAATTTGCACATTGCTTATGCAAGGCTTGGACCCAGCAGGTAGAAAGTCTGTTTTCCATTGCTTTCAGCACTCTGTGACCCTTGGGAACAGCCTGTTCTTGCTCTCAGGAAAGTCTGAAGAAGGTTGTGCTGACACTCTCTTGGCACGAGGTGGGGGGGAGGGGTGTAAAAATAGGACTGCAATGGAGTCTTTTCATCAATTATTGTCATCTGACAAATCATGCGTGCTCTCGGTCCCTGATAAAGAACCCCAGTTAGAAAAATTCAAACCAGATTCAGGAGTGTCAGCTCTATTTCCTGGTGTTCAGGTCTACCCCGACAGCATCCATACCAAAAAAGCTTAAAATTGTTTGGAACATCCTCCTCGTCCAATGCCAGCCAGCCAGCAGAGAGCAGAGAATGCAGCCAAGACAACAAAGAACCCAGCAGGGATCCCAGGTAGAGCATTTCCAGTGCAAGCCTCCAACTCCTCCAGAAATAGCCTCATTAAAGGGCAGGTTCAGATACAAGTGCTATTTATAGGCAATCTAAGACTAAATTATTAGTGACATGCTCTGGATCTAAAAATTCCCAAAGCTTACAGCGTTACAAGAGCTGTACATGCAGCATGTGAAGCCTCTGAGTGCTACCCCACGGGCTCTGGCTTCTGTACACCGACCAGCTGCTGCTGCCGGCAGGAACTAAAACTGTCCTGAACCGAGGCCAGGCTTTTCACATCCAGCCCGAGCAAGCTCGAGCTCCCAGAAAGTTCCTGTGCCACCACCAGGGTTCCACTCCCGCCCAAGCCCTGCCAGCTCCCGCCACCCGCGCTGGGCACACATCAGAGGCAGGGGCAGCCTCCGTCAGGCGGTGCCGCTGGAGCCCGCCGCGCATTCCCGGGCGCCGCAGCAGCTGCGGGTCACGGGTCACTGGCTACTGGCAGCCATCCCGCACCCGGAGGAGAGGGGAAAGCCAGATTTGAGAAGGAGAAAACTACAAACAAAAACGTCTCTGAGTACACTCACAGAGCCTACAAAGAATACTTCAGAAGGGCTCTGCTCGTGGGATCCGAGAGCCAGTTGCTAGCTTAGATCACATACCAAGCACTCCACAGTTAATCGCAAAGTTTATTTTTTCCTCTTGGAGTTGCATACGTGGGAGTGCATTCGGGGAGAGGGGGAGTTTGTGCTGTTTTTACACAAAGATTTTAGGTAAAAGCTATTTGTGGTGGTGTGGAGGAGCTGTAAAATGCAAACTGCCCTCAGTTTGCTATTTTCTGAATATACATAAATAATCTAGAATTATTTTTTCTTTTTTTTTTTCCCCTTAAGAAAAACAGGAACCACAACATTTAGAAACACTGCAGAAGAGGAATGAGGTCTGGACACCCTCCATCTTTTCAGAGGTAAGCTCATAAAACAACACTTCACCCTCTGACCTAACATAAACGACAAGGGTATTTACAGCACTGTGTCACTCACTGAACCCAGCCAGTTGGAATGCTTGAAATGCATTCCCATCCATCGGATGCCTGTAAGCATCCCATGAGATTCAAGTTCTCTAACAGGACTTACAACTTGTGCCAAGACCTCTCATAACTTTTGGAAGACTGACAGGACTTGAGGTTGCACACCATTCCCTCACCTGAACCTGTGCCTCACACACATCCCACATGCTGCTCCATGAGACAGTCTATTTTCTACCTCAGAAACGTCCCCTTGAAATGCCCAGATCATCCTAATAAATAAAGCAAGGGATGCATCTCAAAGCTCCTCACCAGTTCTCAGCAAGCATAGCTTCAATGCTCAAGGCAAGACAAATTGTGGGGAACTCCTAAGCAGTCAAAGGAGCATTCCAAGAGACAGGTCAGCAGTTCCATGTCCTGGAGCTGTACCTTCATGTGCACCAGCAGAAGTAAACTCAAAGAGTTAACGTGGCAAACACCCAACATGTTGTGCAGGGGGATGTTACTGAATGAATCCTTGTTGCATAAACAAAGATTCCTACAATGAAGGGAGTCTGAACTGCCCCATGATATAGTGTGCTCCTACTTCTTTTTAGGATCAGTCAAGTTCTGCAGATAAATCAAAATGCTTCCAGACCAGGTGGCCAAACCAAACAAAACAAGAAAAATACAATTAAGTAAATAACCAAAATGCATGAGCAGAGATAACAAATAATATCACTGCAATCCATTTTTTGTCCAGGATTACTTCGGACCTTTGTAGTGAGCAAGGTGCAGCTTTTGGCTCTGAAGAGCTTTATCAGAAATTTTATCAGATTATTTCAGTCAGATGCACACTAGCAAAGCTCTAGCTATCTGTGCATCAATAATGGCTGTAGGATACAAGCTGCTTCTCCCATTCAAGTTCATAAATCTCCAGCAGGTAAGGTGCAACAATTTCTAGCTCACACACCCTCCCCTTTCCCTAAATACTTTTATTTTTTCAAATACAGTTATGTCTTGAAGTCTGCATCCTGCTGGATACCGGAGTTGTTTCTGTGCTCCCAGCTGACTCATCACCCCAGTAAGGACAATCAGGCACTTCAGAAAGGATAAAATGGAAAGAAAGAACAGCCATTGGAACAGAACATATTGTGTTTTCCCCACTCCGTTAGTCAATTCCTTATTAACACTTAACCAGGAGGATTCTACAACCCATTTCCCAGTCAGTGTTTATAGACAGAGAACACCCCTTGTAGTTTCTGAGGCGGCCGCACACAGCGGGTCACCCCAAAATAGAGCAAAAGTCTTCTACAAAGACAACTTTGCAATAAATACTTCGTAATAAGTCTTACATACAAACACAGTACATGTTCATTGTACAGTAAGACTGCAAAAAGCCCTCCAGTAATTTCACAAAAGTCTCACCTCAACAGGCAACAAAGCTGTATTTCCAACAGACACATGCAGTGATCAGCATGGGAAAGCTCACAAAGTGTTTTGAGGGTTTTAGACAGCGTAAGCATTTTTGTACATTTTCAGGCTTTTTACTTACTCAGAAGAAATTCAACTCCTTCGATATTTAACAGCTTGATGAGCGAATCCTCTAGGGCAGGAGGTGGGCAGTTGCTGCTTTTTATCACTGCAACCTGTGCAATTTGTTTCCTCTCTCATCCCAGTGCACCCCACTCAGAAATGGCTGCAGCCTCACTACAGTTCCCAGAACATGGCAAGCAGCCTCCTTTCCCACGCAAAAAACAGTGGGGAGCCCCCACCCCACACAAAAAATGGTGAGGATGTCCCCTGTCCCACACAAAATGGCGGACAGCCCCTCCCACCCTCCTCGTCCAACACAAAAAATGGTGGGGAGCCTCCTCCCCACACAAAATGGCAGACAGCCCTGCTCCCCACACACAAAATGGCAGACAGCCCCCTTCCCCACACAAAAAAAATGGCGGGAAGGTCCCTTCCCCACACAAAAAAATGGCAAGCAGCCCCTCCTCCCCACCCAAAATGG
>VXBQ01005788.1:291292-324565 GCA_013400175.1 Phainopepla nitens
ACACACACACACACACACACACCCGGTACACCCCAGCCGCGATCACAGCCACTGCACATCTGCCCGCCGCCGCTCCACACACGCCCCACGCGTGCCGAACCCGCGGCGGCTTTTGTTTTAAATGACAGCGTAGTGTCGCACCTTCCCCCTTGGGCTCCAAGTGTCAAAACGCGGGGATAAACCCGCGGCTCGGGGTTGTAGAGAAACCTCTGCAACCGGGTATCCTCAGCTGTGATTGTCCCCATATCGCACCCTCTGCTCACAGGGTTTTAAATCCCCGAGTGTCTTTTGGACACTGTCTGGGAGGATAATGAATGAGGGAGAATTCTTCCCTGCTGCCTACATTCATATCTTTTAAGGCCAGGGGGAACCCTATAATCAGAGAGCCTGATCTCCCACATATGACAGGAATTTCTGGGAATACCATTTTCCTCTAAAACAAACCCCAAACAGCTGGCGAAACTACAATATACACATCAGGAAAGCAGTTTAAAATAACGAAGTTAAGATAAATTCATTCCATCCCTAGGCAAGTGGTTCCAATGACTAATGACGCTAATTTACCCCCAAATTTCAACCACGGGAGCTCACTACACCCCTGCCTCTCTTTCTGCCCAAGGAAACCTTCACTCGCTCACATTTTAATGTGGCAGCATGCCACAAATCCTCATCAAAATCCCTGTCTCCTTAACAGAGCAATCTGCTATTAAAACAAATGATCCCCTTATTCAGCAGAGAATGAATTTGCTGCTTCACTCAAGTTCCTTCCCAAAAATAGTTTGTTCTTCAGCACGAGGTGTTGGAAAACTGTTAATCAACATTTATTCCCCTGCAAAAGTCGTACGGATGCCCAGTCCCAGCCCGTCATCACATCAGCCTTCCCGCATCCCCGTGCCCTCAGCTAAAACTAGCCCTGGGAAGCACACGCTCCAAAGTCGCCATGATTTCCAGCGCATTAGGGAGATGCTAAATTTACTCCAACCTGCTAATTAATTTAACGACTGCTTAGTCGCGTTTGCGTCGGGATTTAGCCAATACCTTTAAGCCCCACCCCCAGCTCCATGTCCCTGCATCCATTCCCTGCTGCCGCCTTGGCAGCCTTTTGTAACACCTGGCACGTCTTTTGCTGAACAGAGCCGCCGGCTGTGCGAAGGGAAAGCACCGTTATTCCTCACTTGTGGAATGCTGCAGGTGCCGAGGACATTTTTGCCAAAACCACATAAAAGACAGGTTTCACCTGCTTGCCTTGCTTCTGCTACCACTCTCCATCTCCTGGTACGTCCAGAAGGAACGTGTGTCCAAGCCACCTCTGTCACACAAGGGCACATCTCCTCCTCAGATCCTGCCACAACGCCTTGTGCACAACCAGCAGGTCTATTCCTGGGAAGCATCAGCACATCTCCAGCATGCTTCAGGCTGCCAAGGTAGCCCAGCAACTCCAGGGCCACAGATAGACTGGATGAATCTGGATGACAAGGAAGGCTGAGAAGCAATAACTACTGGTAATAGGTGACGGGAATTGGAGACTTGGTTATCAAGAAGGGTGGAGCAGAGGGAGTTAGTGGAAAACCAAGTCCCCGGTGAGAGAAAAGCAATATTCTGGCCATGATCACATGTCCTGTATTTAAAGATTTTGTTGGAGGATGTCTCCCAGGGAAACTTGGAATACTGTTACTGCTCACACTCAGAACTAGGTTTCCCTTCTGGTTTCTTCCAGATCTATTTGACCAATTCCAAAATAATCAGGCTTTTTTGCTCCTTTCTTATCTTACAAATCTTTGCCAGGTGAAATGCTTTCCTAACCTGTGCACCCATTCTAAGAATGGAGCTGCTGGGAAAGAAATCAAGGACATAATAGAATTCCCAGAGGTTCCTAGCAAGTTAACCTAGTCGAGAGAGGCTCCCTGTGGTTCCAACCACTCCCAACAAAACCTCCTTTTCCACCACTGATCTGGATTAGGTGTTCTTACATCAGAGGCACAAAAGTGGGCCAAAAGTGACAAGGAGATACCTGGTAGGAAAAAAAACCCATCTCCAGTTCTGAATGGCCTCAGCAGGGACAGATGATCCCATCTCCTGTCCCCACCAAGGCTGCTTGAATGCCACGTTTCCAAGCCAGGCTCCTTAGCTTTGCCTTCAGCCACAGCTCTGTGCCAGTGGGAGCTGTCAATGGCACTGGGAAAGGAGTGCGAAGGGAAGCAGAAGGAAAAAAATCTGACTGAATATTAGTTGCAGTGCAGAGTGGCTGTGATTTTCAGGACTGCCTAAGGGACTTGGATGACCAGTTCCTACTTAATTGGGCATTAAAATTTCCTAGGCATCCTTGGAAACCTCTGCCAAGACTTAGAACCGTTCATTTCCATGTCCAGCTTTGGGGAGCAGCCTGTTCTATCTCAACACACAGTACAAGATTCACCTTAATGAAGAAAACCATTTTTCTGCTCCAAGAACTGAGTTTTTGTGATGAGGACATCTCTTTCCAAGCCACCCTTGTGTCCTTGAGGAGATTGCTTATATATTTCGATATTAACTCTAATATTGTTCAGTTTCTCATGGATATCTGCAGCTCCTGGGTTTAATTTCATTCCTGTACACAGCCTGCTAACGGACCTCCAGCCTTGTTCCTACCAGTTAAAGTGGGAACAAGGTGGGAAACTTAACTCTCCCCTGTGCCTGGAGTTAAATTCCCTCCTAGGGCACAGCTTTGCCCTTTCACCTACTTTTCCACTTGGGCAGTGATTTTACACTCCAGTTCCTTTTGGATGAACAGCCTGCAAGATTCACGGAACTGGTTTTCTCGCTGAAATATTTCTAGTATCAGGCTCTAGGCAACTCTGCTGTGATCCTGTGAGCAGGCTCGAAGCTCGGGGTTTCCCGAGGGATGCTATTCCTTGGCATAAATACCAGGGGCCAGGTTACTCAGCCTCCTGACTCTGTTCCTGACATAAGGACCAGGAGTTCCTGCCTGCTGATGCCGTTAAGGACGGTCGGTGCTCGGCGGTATCAGAACAATTAGCAGAGAATTAACAACGAGATAAGAGATGAAGGAGCTGGACCTCACCCTCACCAATCCCTGCGTGAGGGGAACGATGCTGTGTGGTACATCTACAGATCATCAGCTGTCACGCCGGTGCCAGATGAAGACAAAATTTGAGTGCTGCAGCAAGCATCATGGCTGCTCCTTCTTGTCATGCCTCTATCGCTTTTTCATTTTACAGCAACAACCCCTTTGGGTAAGGGCCCTCTTTTGATTTTCTGAAATGTGACAGGCAAAAAGCCGAGCAGAATTCTCATCTATAATCACCCAGTTCCGTTAAAAACCATCAACCCATACTTCCCAAAGGTTTGCCGGCGAGCCAGGCTGCAGGATGTCCGTGTGGCTGACGCCTGGCAGCTCTGCAGCACGGGCGATGCGCCGCCTCGGGAAATCAGCCGGTGCGGCGTGATGGAGAAGAGCGCTGCCTGCAGACAGGTCTGCACACAAAGCGGCAGCGCCATGGAAACTGCCCGAGAACAAAGGCTCCACAGAGAGCCAGCCGCGCCAGGACCTGCGAGGAATGTCCGAAATACTTCTCTGTGCCCGCTGCGTTCACCTCCCAGAGCCGCAGCCCCAGCCACGCAGCGCTGAACTGGGGCTGCCCAGGGATTGCAACGCGCTCTGGGCTTTACTTCCTCACCTCTGATCAAGAAAATTAGGAATCGTGACAAGCAGATTCTGCAGAGGACCGTGTTTTCCATCTCCAAGGTGATGATGTAAAGTAGGGCAGCCCGCAGGGAATACACAGAAAAAGCATTTACTCCTCAGTAAGGACTGGAAAAGAGCCTACTAGAAGGGATAATAACAGGAGTTAAAAGATATACTTTGCCCTCCAGAGGCTCAGGGGCTATTTCAGGGAACTTTCAGCATCTATTTTTCTCTTTTTTTTTTTTCCCATCTTCCAAGTGCCAAATGCTGGAGACGTGCACCGAGTTCAAGGAAACCTCAGTCCCACTGGGTATTATGGCTGCTCTGACCTGTTCTTCCTTTGAACATCTCCTGCTAGCCAAATCTTCACCTAATTTGCTTTAAGACAAGTGCTTGGAGTGATACCAGCCCACTGCAGCTAAGGGAGTCCCCACTGTAGGCTTTTCCTCTAGTGGTTGTACTGTACTGTAAGGCAGGATTCAGACTGCAGCAGGGGGAAGCTGACACACCAAGCCCAACATCCATCACCTCCTCTAGCTCAGGAAGAGCTGAAACACGATGTAACTGTAGCTGTTGGTCTAGAAATCCTGATGGATAACAGCAGTGTTTACTCCTAGGATGGAGTGGTATTTATAGATCTAGTGGGTTTTCCCTCACATAACATTTGTATGCCCTTGATAAGCACCAGGAAACAACCCCTAGCAATTCCCACACTACTTGTAATGATGTTGAAAAACCACAGCATAACATTGCCCGTTCTTTTTCCTCTCCAGTGGCTCAGAGTCTCAGTGACAGATGAATATAAAACAGATGGGATGGTGGCAGAACCTCATCTGATGGACCTGATGGGCCTCAAGCTGCCCATGCTATCGCATAGATTAGTGTCACATTATGCTGGGCTTTGTATTTGATATTGAAAGCCACAGCCTGGCTTTAGTCTTTTGTCTTGTCCTGTCCAAATGTCAAGATCATGGTTTTGATTTTGATATTATGCAAAAAATAGACTTTAGAAGCTGCACCTATATTTCTGTGCATCGACTTTTTGTGCTAACCTTTGAAATAGCAGAAGAGGTTCCTGTGCTGCATGAAAAGGCTTCTCAAATTGCTGCATTTAAAAAATCGGACCAAAGAACTCTAAGCAAGAATTTGGTCTCCCTAGATTTTCGTCATGCGTGCTTCTCAGTTTGCTATTATTTCATGTAATTATTTAATAGCTGTATTAACTGGAAATATCTGTATTTGGCCACAGCAACAAATCCGACATGTTCACTCAGTCTGAGAGATCCCTGCGAGCTGTTCTGTGAGCATCTACAGCAGAGTCATGTCACTAAAAAATAACGTCTCTTCCCTGTGACAGAATTGCTCCTTGCCTTTTGCAGAGCAGACACGGGATGTTCCCAAGAGACACTCACTGCAGTCACACCACGCAGTCAGCTTGCTGAGGCCAAGAATGTCAGTCAGATTCTCGGTGATCCGCGACCACGTGTGCAGCCCCCTGCAGAAGGGTCTGTCCTGCCTCTGCATAGAGCCACCACCATGTCCTTCCCAGGACACATCATGGTGTGCTAGGAGAGGTGAAAGCTGAAAAACTGGGAAGCCCATTTCCTTGGGAAGCAGAGCTGCACGGTCAAGCTGGTGCTGTTGGAGGGGCCTGGCGGGTCAGCTCCTCTCGGGAGGTTTCCGGTCGGGCTTTAGGCATGATGCAAACCCCAAGAGAACAGCTCCCCTGTGGCATCTTGTCACTTCTCATCCCCATCACAGCCGAAGCCATTCTGTGCTGAGACATGAGGAAAAAAACTGGTTTTAAAATTAGCCCTTGGAACATGGGGCAGCACCTCTCTGGATGAGGCAGCCATGGAGATTTGGAAAGGCCGAAATCACAGTCACTGTGGTGAGACAGGCTGATGAACATCCTGAACACAGCAGGACACACTGTCTGCCATCTCACAGCCTTCAACTGGGAGAGTGGAGAGAGAACATTTTCTGGGCAAGATGTCTCTTCCCAGTGCAGGAGGCCAGCAGAACAGTTACAGAAATGCTCCCCTTGTCTCTGTCTCACCCACCATCAGCTTCAACAGGAACAGCTCCATTTCCCCCCATAAAGTGCCACCTCGCATCCACAGGACAAGTTATCCTCTCCAAACACCATGTGAGCACACTTAGCATTAGCTCTCACAGCCATACCTCCACATTGTGAAAGCTCCAGCCACCCCTTTCCAATAAAAACTCCTCAGGAAGCTCCCCAAGGAAGGGCTCTCTCTTCTGCATGCACCATTCATCTACCAGTTGCTTTACCTCTTTGAATTTCCCTTAATATTGTTGCTTTTGCACAACAACAGAAATTATACATATATTCATATATATATATATAATTATATACACATAATTTAAGACAAAAGAAATGTGAAGTTCCCAACCAACAAAGCAAGACAGTAGGCATTTAAAAGAGTGGGAAACTCTGTCATGTCTCCCTAAAGGCAACATTCCAACCCAGCCACAAACTACGTGCCCACGGTAAAACACTTAGGAAAACAAATGGGATATAAAATACAGCCCAGGAGTGGTAATCAGGGCACCTGAAACTGGGGATGTGGTGCCAAACTCAGACTTAAAAGCTGCAAAGTGGCTCTGCGAGTGTCTCCCTGCTGGAAGCTGCAGATGACACTGCAGCTGTACCTATATATATTTGTACTGAGGGAAGGAGGTGGCTCCAGAAACACATCTATAGCTGCAGCCTAAAGCCAGTTAGGCTACACAGCTGCCTCTTTCAACACTCAAACAACTGTCAATATTTTGCCTAGATCGTAATCATGTTGTGGTTTCTTCATCACTGTGAGAGCGTGGCAAAAGGACGCGGATCAGAGCTGGAGAGTTTCAGACATGCTGGTGGGTAAGGAGGTGATGAGAGTTGGAGGGAAAGGGGTTCACCTTGCATCCTGGCAGCCAGTGGCAAAGACAGAAGGAATAGGCATAAAACTAAGACAGTAAAGGAAGACTATGTGAATCAATAAGAAAAACGAAATTAATTCCATCTGGCTTTATTTTTTCAAGACACTGACTACGTTTTTTCCACAGTTCTGCTTTTACCTTAAAAATTACTTTGGTGCATACACAGACTTGAACAGGTCAAGTACATTTTGTATTTTTACATGTGGAAAAGGCTTTCTAGGCTAAACTTTGCAAGAATTTACCTATTGAGGCACCAGATATGATGGGCAAGATCTGAGAGAGTGGCTCTATTCCCAAAATACACACCGAACCAATACCATACAAAGCATCAGGTAACAAAAAGCTACTTTTTGTAACAGAATGTTCTTGTGTGTAACAAGTAGGGAAACAGAAGTACCAGCCACCGTGGGGGGAAAAAAAACCAACAACAAAACAAAACAAAGAAGAAAATTGCATAAGGCACTGAGGTATAAAGGTACTCAATCATATCTGCCCCATACATCTTTCAGGAGGTAAAAATAAAAAAAAAAATTAAAATACACAGTTTAATCTACGGGAGAGCCCAGCTGTCCCCGGCGCTGTTCGTGCCTCCAGCCCAGGAGAGCTGGAGCAGCTTTGCCCTCTGCTGGTCCCGGAGGGCCCTCAGCCCAGCCCAGGCAGGAGCCTCCCTGGCCCACGGACACCTCCCGCGGCTGTCACCCTCGCCCCCGGCCTTCCCAGGCCGTCAGAGCAAGAACTAGATACAGCACAGGAGCTGCCAGCTCAGGCAGGGTAGTAACAGCACAAAGGGAATGAAAAATCTGGGAAAAGAGCAAAAGCAACCCGAAAAACTAAATGTGATGGAGCTGAAGTCCCTGCTCCAGCCCAGAACAGTAAAAGGGGTAGTCAAACCCCTTAATTAAATCACACCGTAGTGGAAGGCGTTTCCCACCAGACTCCTCATTGCATTCCAAGTGCTTTCTTTCACACACATCACCGGGATTGCACACTGCAAGGAAACATTTGGAAACAGCATTCCTGGCAGCCAGCTATCTCCAAGAGGTGCACAGAGCCAGGGGAGAGAGACCCCAGGAAGCCCCTCTGCCTGCAGAGACACCACTCACTCCCAAGTGCCAGAGCTGCTTTGTCCCTCCCCTTCACCCCTCTCCCACTTGTTTTGCCTCTTGAGGAGTTTGTTTGGCTCCACTCAAAATGCCACAAGGCGAGAAAAGCACAGCAGTGTTTGTCCAGCACAAAACCAGTCACCGTGGCAACGGCCAGCAAAGCTTTGCTAGCTTCTCCTGCCTCATTTTCTCCCCGGCATTGGTGTGCCTTGGGGGACAGCTAGGAGTGCCAAGTATGCCATCAGCACTGGCCCAGCAAGGCAGGGATGAATACAAGACCTGGCCTGGCTCTGCTGGAAACTAAGGGACACTTGTGTGCTGCCAAGCCCCCTGGGAACTGGCAACTTGCTGACACCATCCAAGCAGACCCACCCCTCACAGGCTGAGGTAACTGCATTACTGCCTCACTCAGGCAATCTCAAAGTCACCCAAGCATACCTGATCTAATTATTTTTCCAGCACTGTGCAGCATTATTCCCATGATTTAATCCTGCCCAGGATCATTAGACACTGTGGTAGCATTAAGAAAGCAATTATGACACTGACCTATGTTTTCAGGGACCCGGACAAGCAAGTGCCTTTGTCATCTACCAGAAGGTAATTTTCTAATGTGACTTAGAGCTTCTCTAGAAAAAGATAGTTTACTTACCTGCTGGCTTTCAAGGATGCCTTGAAGTCTGACTTAAAGGGTACAGTAAATATCCTAGGGGGGAAAAGCCCCTAAAACACAAGTATTAGCTGTGCAAAATAAATCAGGCAGAACACATTTGCTCCAGTCAATGGTAGGATGAAGACAGTCAAACAAACATTAAGCAAAGGTGCAAAATCAAGTCTAAAAGGGCTTTTCCACACTGCAATGACAGGCAGACGGGACAGTGGGGCAGCAGCATCATGTGTGAGTGGGAATACTGTGCTGAGTGGGGGCCACTGGCTACTGAAAACCAGCAGGTCCAGTAATCCTGGAGTATCAGGTATGTGTTCCACTAAAACCAGTTCTGCTGCTGCCATGCACAGTCTGCAACTCGTGAAAGAGAGGTAAAAATATGAGTGCTAAAAATAATTTCAGATTCAGCCCCGTGCTGGGTCACAAAGAGCAGAATCAATGCTGGGTTCTGCTCCAGGCAGATGGATGGTAATGTAATGATGTTATTTCAAAACACACAGTCCAGGGAGACAGAAAAATCAGCAACAACAAAGGAGCACTCCAAGGTTAAGAATTCCTACATTTTTATAGTATCATCCTGAATTTCTAAACAAAATGTATTTACTGGGGAAAAAGAAAGGAAGAAGTCAGTGTGGGAAGCTCCTAGAAGTCAAACAGAAGTTGCTTTAGGGATGCAGTTCTTGGGCTGGTAAAACTCAACAGCCAGATGGGGAAAGACAGCAGCAGCAATTAATTGTCATGTGTAGTTAAAGAAAAAAAACACAAACCATTCTGGCACACTTGAGAATCCAAGCTTCTTTTGTAAAAATATCTAGGCCATCCTCTCCATTCCTGACTTCTGAATTAAGTGGCAAAAATTCCGTTACTAACTCCTTCAGGAAGTATTAAACAGCAACTGGCCTTCCCTGTTGGAGAATATTGCTGCACTGGTTTGGAAAAGGAAAAAAAGAAAATTGATGTTAAAGTCTAAGGAATTAACCTGCATAAATATGGAAAGAAACAGAAGAGTGACTTCTGCGTGTTCAAGTTAGGAATTATTAATAAACGAGCAAAACTCCCAAACTCACGTTTTTGCAGTTCTGTTCCATTCTCCACCAAACATAAAAAGTCTGAATCATTTATGATCTAAATTATTTATAACACAGTTATATTTTTGACTTAAATGAATTTCAGCAGCAAAATCCCGAGCATTTTACCCATGGTAGGCTGTGGGGTTTATTTTTTTCCCTTCACATCACAAAGGGAAAATGGAAAAAAAAAAAAACCTCCTGTCTTTCAGGCTGGATGCCTAGAAGACATTCATTGATCAATTCTTTTCACAGTTGGGTATGAAAACTCCTCTCTGCTGTGTCACCCAACCTCTCACCCAAATAGGAAAAGAGAGAAGTTAAAGATTTGAAAATAATAAATAAAAAATGCTGCAATTGGGCTAAACAGGGATACTGCAGGAGTGCCTGGCACACAGGTTAGCTCCTGCTTTTCCCCTGCAGCCCTCTGGGAGCAATCCTCCACACACCATTTCCAAGAACCATCAGCAAGCTCTTCCCCTCCAGCCCTGAAAGTTGGTCCCTTATCTTGCAATTTTCCCCTCTGTATTCTTGCTATCTTCAGTCTGATCACTGCTATTCCCTCTCCATTCAATCCTGCCCCACCAAGAGACTTAGTCAAACAGAAGTGAAACCTTGTGGAGAATTCCAATTCCACCTTTAATTCTCCCTTTTTTCAGTTTACTGGTCTCCCATTAAATATCTAAAAGCCATTAAAATCACCATCCTAACTTATGAACTACACAACTTCAACACTTATCTGCAAGTGAGTAATGAGATGTACCAAACATACTCTTATTTCTTCTTCTGAAGACTCTTCTAGAAAATAAAAAAGTCTAAATTCAGTTTAGTTTGTATTTATACAAGTAAATTTCCTTCTAGATTTCGCAACAGCAGATTTTCTGCCAGCCCTACCCACTTGAAAATAACAGATTATTCTCCTCTATTTTGAAACAGCTTGATGGACTAAAAAAAGGCCTAGAGAGGTTTATGTAGCATTTACCACTTTTATTATTTATAGTCTCATAAAAAGCAAATGGAAGAATTTGAGACACACAACTGAAATTCCCAAGCATTTTATTTTATAACCTAGTGTATAAAACATACAAAAAAAAAAAAAAAAAAACCACAACAAAAAAAAGCCCAACCAAACAAAAAAAAAAATCCCAACAAAAAGGAAGTGAACTAAAGGAAGATCTCATAATACACATGTTCCAAAAAGCTTTACCTAAGGGCTCAGAAGCAGTAAACATTCAGCCTATTAAAAATGGGATTCAGAACCAATCTTCACACTTGCAGTCTGCAGAGTTATGGATCCAAGGGCCCGGGTTCAGTTGCTGTAAGGAGCAGTGGTGTGAGGGCTGGTTTGGGTTGCTCTGTTTGGAACATCTACAGTTCACTTCCAAGCTCAGCATCAGCCCTGGTTAGTTGTCATCAGTGAATCGAATGTGTTTGCTTGTCTGTTGAGTCTTCTCCAGTCGCATCCTTTCAGCTTTGGCAATCAGCTGCAAGCAGGAAAAATGATGAGGAAAATTAGAGGAAAAACATATTGGTAGGATTTGACTTTGCAGTCATGGATATATTCTATCCCTCCTTTCTCCCAACATGGTTGAAGACATCAAAACTGCAATTTCAAAATCCTGAAATACAGCCTCATACAGGAAGTTGAAGAACTCTATCCTTTTATTAGATTCATTTTGCTACTGATGTAGGAAAAACAAGGTTAAACCACACACACAGACACAAAAAAAGGCTTTATGAATATTGTGGAATATTAAACAGGAAGAAACCCCACATATCTCCAGCACACCAAAGAAACTCCACACGAATCCACTCTGGAAAAAACACAGGAGCACAGAAAAACCACACACGGAGACAACAAAAAACACACACAAAATGAAAATCCCTCATAAACCCCACACGTGAACAAATACACAAACACACTGAAAACACACAAAAAACCCAGATGCCACAAAGAAACCCCAGACCCAGGCAAAACCATTCACATTGAAACCACAAACTCACATAAGAACACGCACAGAAACCACAAAACCCCTAAAACCCAGGCAAGAACATAAGAAAACCACTAATTCCCCATAAGACCACAAGAATGCACACAAAAACACACACAAACCACAAAACCCACAAATCAACACAAGAACAGGCACACAAAGGCTTGTGGAGAAACACCACAAACCAACACAACACCACACCTAAAGGCACATAAAAACTCTACACAATCCAACACATGAACATACTCAAAGAGGCACATAGAGAATCCAGAACTTCCCCCTGCAAAAAAACTCACCAGGCTCCCTAAAAATAACAGAAAAAACCCAAAGCCACTAAGAAACACCAAAACCAGTCCCTGAAAACATGCAACCTGCCAAAAAAAAAAAAAACCAAATGGAAAAAATTACAAAAACTCTCCCAAGCATCTCAAAACACCCCCAAAGCCTCAGTACATGAAGGCAACTAAAAGTACATATAAAACCCCCAAATCCCACAAAAACCTACAGTCAAAGGCACGTACAGAACCCACAAAGCCCATCAGAATGTACACAAAACCACACATACAGGAACTACAAACCAACACAAGAAACCACACAAAAATGCACTCACACATAAGACAAAAATACACCACCAAAAAAACAAAAAAAAAAAAGAAAATAAATCCCCACCACCCAAAAAACAAAATCACCACCCCCTCAAAAACCAAAACAAAATAAAACAAAACAAAGCCAAACAAAAACCCACAGTAACTTCTCTGCTGGGGACTACTCAACCATATTAGCTGGTTTTATGGGGAAAGGTCACTTGCACCCCAGGCAGTCCAGTGTGCCAGATTTGAACAAGTTGACATACAAATCTAATTATTTATTACTTCTGCATATGACCAAGTCCTGCACACGGCATAGAGGTGCATGGTGTGCTGCCACACTCACTGTGGCAGGCAAGATTCGAGGCTTTCCCCATCAGTTTCCAGCAATAAAAGTGACCTAAAGATGGCTAACTTTTATTCTCTGGTGCCGAAAAAAAATGTTTAAAATAGTTCAACCCTAAGAGGAAGCAGAGTACAGTGGTTTACTCATTCAGCATATGGGATGGACAATGACAAACAGGGGAAGGGAAGTTTCAAGACAGGAGCTGCCCAGTTCATATTGCTGAGTGTTTCCATCCCAGTGCCCCAGAATTTGCAAGAGGCCTCAAGGATTCCCATTTCTAGCTCATCAATCCAGTACCAGTTTACACACCCCTGAATCCAAACAGGGATCCAGCCATTCCACAGACACAGGGCCGCAGAACCAGGGAAGGGTTTTCTGGAGTGGGAGCTTTCCCAGGGGCCCCCACACAGGGAGCTGCCCAGTCTTGCAAGGACACAGACGCCGAGCCCCAGGCATGGTCAGCAGAGCGCGCTGTGCCCAGACATTCCCACCGCCCTCCTTTTCCACTGCAAATCGCTCCCTTCACAAACACTCGATTCTCACTTCCTCGCCAAATGCCTTTCACTTCTACCACCCCTCCCACCCTCTTAAACTTCCTCCTTCCTCCGGTGGAATGGGCTCCAAGGTGCAAACGAGGTTCAGCAGCACCTCCCCGCCAGGAGCCGAGGATCCAGGCGGGAACTTTGCAGGCACTCACGCCTTGGCTTTGGCAACTGGAGACTCCAAGCGGTCTGGAGTTTAAGGCTACAGACTGATGAATTGCTTTAGGTCTGAATAAAGTGGCACTGCCCTAAAAAGCAGTTCTGGCTGGAAGTTTTCCATCTGTATCAGTAAATCACGGAGGTGGTTTTACCAGGCAGTTAAACAGACAAAAGGGAAGATGGATTGGGAAGGGGCGGCAGAGGGGGGCACAGAGGTGACAATCTACCAGGCCTGGGGGAAAGACACTGGACACCTTTTACATCCAAAAGATGGCCAGGCCTTTTCTGAGGAACCTTGGGATATCCTCTCTCTTTTGGACATCTGGTTTATTATAGGAACTATGGCACAAGAAGTAAAATCCCTACCACTTGCTTTGGTTTTGGGCACTGCACCGGCCATCTGCTGCAGTGATCCTTAACCCTCATCCTGAGGAAAGCCGAGGAGGCTTGGACTTTTTAGAAAACATGGAAAAGAGGAATCTCAAACTGGCTAAACTCAAAGGCTGTGTGCTGCCCGTGATGGGACACAATCCATGCGTTTCAACACTGATTCAAAGAAAATGTAAAATGCCTTAATTCCAAGCATAAAGCAGCTAAGAGGCAAAAAGCTCCACTTTAAAATCTTGTAAGGGATTTCAAAACGTTATTAACAGAACAGACCTTGACAAGAAAGGCACACTAATGGCACATTTTACTGAAGATGTTTAATTATGAATTATCATATTACTTTTTTCCTACCCTTGAGACCTTCAAAAGAAGTACTGGAAGTACTAAGGAAAAATTTTCAAATGGGAAAATACTAATGAACAGAAAAACTTTTTTTTTTTTTTTTGTTTGCAGTCCATATTTCAGGAATACAGCCTGTCAAAAAGTCAGGAAGGGGTTAAGACTTACTGACTGCAGCGAGGCATTCTTGTCTTGATGTTTTGCTTAACAGCGTTAGCATTTAAATAGAATTCCCTGGCTTTGAAGTTCACACCTCCCAGTGTGGCAAGGTGATGGGCAGGGGGAAGGAGCAGGAGTTTGCATCCTTGTGCTGCCATTGTTAGGCAGAACCGAGACGGTTGGTATTTGCAAGCCTAGATGAGGTACATTACTGCCCAGTTTACACCAGCTTGGACAACAGCTACCAGTCTTCAAAAGATGAAGAGAAGAAACTTGAGAGCAAGGACTCCTACAGTCAAAATTAAAGTCCAAGGTTTCACTGGCACCTTTGGTTTAAAAAAGTAAAAGTACATTAAAAAAACAACAACAAAAAAAACCAAACTGGCAGCAACCAGAAAAATGTTCTAAAGCTGTAGTTTTCAAATTCCCTTTCTGCTAATATTAAAGAATAATGGCTCGAATCAATGCCGTTTTTAGGCTTCTAGGAAAATTAAATTAGACCTTCGGGCAAATTCTTTACGCACATCTTTGTTTAAAAAAACTCAACTTATTTGTCTGCAGGATCTCTGTAAGGACATTCACACAAACAGGGTAAGACATGCAAAATATGCCTCCTACAAGACAAGGTTTTGACCTGTATGACTGCTGTTCCTTCAGGTTAAGGAAATATTTATTTTCCATTTAATACGGGACAATATTCTTTTCCTAGTGTCCAGGAAACAAAGATTCTCCAGAGTCAACAACAAATAATTAAGGTCAGATGATTCCGAAGTTTTGCAAGCCACAGCAAAAAAAATTCAGGCTAAAGCCAACTCAGAAACCTTATCGAGTGTGTGTGAAGCAAACCTGGCAATAAAAGGTCTGTGAAATACTCTTTGGCTCCTCTCTGTCAAGTCAGGGATCTGACTGGCTTAATCAAGGAACCCTTCATGCCTGGAAGGATCTGCTGGGGCTGCAAGTTCATTGCAACACTCCCTCCAAGCTGCAGCCCGACAGGCACAGCAAGGAGAAGGCTGCAGTTGCCCAGTTTGGAACTGGAAGCTGTACAGCTGTGCAGGCTTTCAGCAGCACCCAGATCGGGCTGGGTCAGAGCAACCACTCTGGTGCACAGGCTCCTGAGCACTCTGGGAACACACCAGCATTTGCAACAGCATGAATAAAACCATGTTAATCGTGAGGGAAGTTGGATTCATTCTCAAGAAACTTATTTTCAGGATCATACTAGAGATTTAAGAGTGTAACACTAGACTTGATTTCACTGGTGCACATCAAGACTACTTAACTTATTAATGAGCTCATCCAGACAGAGTTTCAAAATGAACTCAGCTTACAAATTAAGTTCAGGCCTTCAGTCGTGGACTTGACTTCCTCCAATCGCCCCTGTAATGACAAGCCTTGCACTTGTCAACTGGAGCAGGGCAGGCACAGTCTCTACTTTGTGGCTGTAAAAGCCTGCTGCCCAGTCAGCAGAAGTGATTTACAGAATTAAATACACAGAGTATCCAAACACATGGAGCCATGCAGCAACGGTGTCATGTTTTCAGCCCTGGCTGTAGAGGACAAAGCCATGATTTGCAGGTTACCTTCTCAGTACCCCGCTTCTTTTCTCGAGGCTGGTTCAGCTTAGCCTGTCTGTCCACCAAAATCTTCTGCCAGTAACGTTGTTCATGGTCACCTTGGGGGAAAATCAACAGTGAGGCACGTCAAGAAACAAAGCCACAAGAAGTGGATGAAATCTCTTCCAAGATAAACACTCATGGAAATATCTGTTAAGGAACCCAAAAAGTACTTCCCCAGTAGTCTAAAATTTCCTGTCCACAGAAGCCATATAGAATTACTCTCTACCTGTCATCAGGAAAAGGAGCTGAATTTTACCTGAAGTTTCCCCACAGCACAGGCAGGCCCCTTTCATTACTGATGCACTCAACCTCTGACACATTTTAAACAACTACCAAACAGGAGATAAAAAAAAAGTAATTACAGTAAAAACAACTGAGACTATTTTGTTTCATCAAAACCATTGCCTGGGGACTTCATGAGCTGTCAGGAATACTTCAACACGGGCAGCAATACAAAAGCAAAAAGTTCTGCAGCTTTTCTCAGCTGCTGCTTTGCAGGGAAGCAGCAGTTTGCCACTGCTCCTTCTGGTTTGTGACATAATCATCACAATGGGAATTCTCTGATACCATTTTGCAGGGTCTCAGGGTTCACCTTCAGCCACAGGGAAGTTTCTGAATGATCTCAGAAAAGATTCCTGCAAAAGCTAACATCTAAACGTGATCACAGATGCTTACCATCTTGCCAGATGCCAAGCTGAAGATACTTAAAGTCAAATCCTGAAGAGTAAAATACTAGTGGGAAATCTTTAGTCCCTGCTGTAGAGAGTATTAAAGATCCTTTCCTTTTCATCTCTCACCTTCTGCCACCAAGAAAAACAAAAATCCTTACTGTGAATCCCTTGTGCATTCCTGGAAAGCTTTTCCATTCTCATTTCAATGAGTCAGTTAGAAAAAAAATAAATCTTAAGACTATGAATGGAATGCTCCTACAATGTAGTACTTACTCCTAATCTCCCATTACACTCTTATGTAAGAACACAAAACCAGAGACCAAGAGACACAGAGCACACAGCTGTAGAACACAAAATTAGAGGTTATTTCTGGATCTCTGAAACACAGAGCACACAGGAGACAAATCTATCTTCAAATGACATTAGCAGCACTCACTGAGCCTCAAGCTTCAATTAACTTTGATATGATCATGAAGGTTAATGC
Source organism: Phainopepla nitens (assembly GCA_013400175.1). Lineage (NCBI taxonomy): Eukaryota > Metazoa > Chordata > Aves > Passeriformes > Bombycillidae > Phainopepla > Phainopepla nitens. The sequence goes on from VXBQ01005788.1 coordinate 308,045, forward strand.
TTCCATCAAAGCTTCTCCTCCTGCACTCCTTAACTGGCTCTACATCCTTGCACCCATGAGACTGGGTCCTAAATGAGGATTTAGGCAGGAGTGGGGTAACATATTTAAATACAGATGAGGCAGTCTCATACTGATTGATTAATCTGTTTTGGTTTGTGTTTTTTTCAATATTTACAATTTTTGGCACGTCTCTCAAATAGAAAAGTTTTATGAATACACCAACTTTGACAGGCTCCCTCTTGTTTCTGTCCCCCAATCCCACAAAGAGGCTTCTCCACACTCGGCAAACTAATAAAGTCTAATAAAAGATACAAATTTGGAACAGCACAGTAATTTCAGAAAGAAATAACACACACTAAAATGAAGTTGAAAAGTAGAGCCCTTAAGAACCCTTCTTATTCAGGCCTAAATTATTCAACTTCCTGAAAAATAAAAATCAATTAGTAGGTAAGTGCTAAAACCACTTTAAGAGTATCCATGCTGTTAGAACCTTGCCATGTCATTTCACACATATGCTCAGTATTTTCAAGAAAACGCTCCTTTAAAATTCTTTTGCATTATCAGAATGTTCTATTCATATAGCTGAAATGTGAATTAGGTTCTATAATCCTTTGCCCCTTAAAGTGAAGCAAATCTATCTAAAAAAAAACAGAATTAAGTTTGTAATAGCAAGCAAAAATCATCATTTTGCTCTGAATGGTGGCATAAAATCCCTTTTAGTTTTGTCAATTTCACAGTAATTGCAAAATGAGAAGACTCTTACTTCTCAGGAAAAAAAAAAAACAAACAACTAAACATGCAATCTTTTTCTCCTGAGATACCAAAATATATCCATAAATTCACCAGGAATGATCCTTTTCACAGTAATTAAGGCTTCTCTTGTACTTCCACGGAAAAAAAAAAGAAGTCTTACCAGTGAGAACTTCGAATTTCCAGTTGTTTTTGATCTGTATTTCTTTGTAGGACTTCATGACAGTCTGTGCATCCTCAGGAGTCTTAAAACGGACGTGACATTCGGTGTCTCCCTCCAGCATGTCAACATAAGCCACCTCAGCCAGCACTGCCAGGGCATCCTGTCAGAGCATGAGACAACACACACCATAAATCAGCCTTCAAAAAGAGAACTTAAAAAGAGTGACTTTTGACCATTCCATTTGGAGGTCATTAACATTTTTAAAAAGGTCATGAAGTAGGAGGCAGTAACTGAACTTTGTCATTTAATCGATCAATCTCTTGTCAAAGAGTTTTGAATTAACATTTTTTTCCTAAGAAGGTTATAACTGAATTCTGATTTATGAGCCTGCAACATCTACCCATCTATCTTTCATCCTGCCCTCCCATTAACAATTTAAAGCAGTAATTCCAGGAAATGTTATGGTATCATTTTACTAATGGAGCATAAGGAGCATCACCCATTTATTTCAACACTGTATCTGATATTTTTAAAAAGTAAAAACTGTGTACTATAACGTTGATAGATCTCAGCCTAGCAGAAAAATATCAAACTTGTTTCTACACATTAAATGTAGAAAAGCAAGCTCATGCACGGCAGATTATTTGAAAAAGGAGCAGCAGTAAAACATCTCTATCTTTATGAAGTGACCTCTGCCTGAAAATTTTCACTGACAGCTGAAGAGGGAAGAGTCACAAATGCTCTTGCAGATGAAGTACTTCACTTGTAATTCCTGCTGTTAGGGAAATTAAGTAGGACCACACATTCCAAGTCAATTTTGTTCACAGCGGGCAGCTCAACTAAGATGCTTCTATTCAGGAATCACACACTACTTTTAACCCTCCACTACCAAGGGCAGCCTTAAAACAAAACAAAACTTAGGTGACAACACTGTTAAGATCATCTGAGCCAACAAAAGCTACTGTCCAGCCTTATTCTGTTATCCCGAAGTCACCACTTCATGGAAAACAGAAACAAACCAAGGAGTTCGCTGGAGCTGGCAAAAGTTAGTAGCTCTGAGGAGCACCTTAAGGGTGAAATAGGGAAGCAAGTGAAGTGTAAAATTAAAACATCAAAATAATATTTAAACTACACTGCAAAGACCTTTCCAAGTTGTGTGGCATGCATAATTGCTTCAGTACAACAAGAAATGCAGGTCAGCTCTGGAAGTCTGAGGGGGAAAAAGCCCTGGAAGCACTGCTTAGTGGCAGCTTGCTGCAGCTGATAGCCCAGTAACACAGCAAAGCCAGGGCTGGTTGCACTTCTGCCTTCCACAAAGGTACACAACTAGTATGGCCAGGGAAAAAAAAAAAAACAAACACAAAAAAAAACCCACAAAACAAAAAGGAAAGAAGTATCAAAAGAATTTCTCTGCTGCTTAAATACTAAGCTTTCCTGTTGCCCACACAATATCAAGGTGGGACACAAACTTAACCCAGCAAGGTGTATCCTGCAGTTAAAGGGGCCCTCAAAGGTACAACTTGTACCACATTCTCTCCGTGTCTCCAGCACTCAGAGAGCTGCTTTCGAACTCACCGATAAAGATTAGGCTGATTAAGCTGAAACCCCACCACCAGTGAGAGGAGGGTTTTCAGTGAGAGAGTCTCTCGTGCTGCTTAGGTTCCTGTACACACCAAGCCTCACACACGGGCAAGCAGCCGGTGACTCCAAACGGCCTCCCTAGCTACAGAAGTCTGATAAACTGTATCAGAACTCCCATTTCAAACCCTTCCCTCATTGTCCTGAGTGGGCTGCATATGTGCACCAACCTGAGCTGAAGATGTTCAAATTCTTTCCAGCTGTTACTCATCCTAAAGTGCAATTCGGGAAAGAAAATGTCCTGCGTAACACTAATGGAAAATTCAGGGTCTGGAAAAAGCCCGTTATTTCCTTTGGAAAACTCTTAATATTTCCATTTCAAAAAGATGCAGCTTAAAACTGCTATTTTCCTTAAAAATCAATCAAGTGTGTAACTTTTGGTTTGTGTCATCACACAAAACTGAAGGTATCTAACCACTTCTTAAATCGAGAAAAACGAGCATTTGCATTAGGAAAAAAAAGAGACCGAATCAACAAGTTCCACTGCTGCCACTCTCCCTGCAATGGAGTTCTTGTAATTGTAAAATTCTTTCTGAAATAAAGAAAATTGGTTTCTCATGCAGGGAGCATTTTCCTGCTCCCAAACTCCCATCAATGATAAAAACACCAGAAACTTTTAAAAATCCCCAGAGGTATACTTTTATAGCTCTCTTGTCAGGATGACTAGCACAGTGACAAATGCAGAATACTGAAGCAGTCTCCAGCTCCTTTTTTTTTTAACTGGAAAGCACTGGAGTATTGCTCGTTCTCCTCAATATTTTCATTATAAACTTGGCATTGCTCCAAGCACACGGAAGGCTTGGTTTTACTTTGAAACACCCTCCTTTAGCCTGTTCTGCCACTGAAAAATCTGCCTTTACAGATACTAAAGAAGAATTTGTACTCAGCTACTGGCCAAATAGATGAAAAAAAAAAAAAAATCAGTGAGACTGGGTGAAATGGTATTCCATATTCACACATGCGGGGGGCAGGGGAAGAGGAAAGGCTAAGAGCTACCCTGAGGTTACAAAGGCATTACCTTGATCTGCTTCCTGCCCGGCAGGGGCTCCGTGCTAATGATCTTCACAATTACTCCGCTGACAAACTGAGGCCCCATTGTGTTGGCCTTGGCGGGAGGGGCACCATCTTCACTGGTGGCTGGTCAAGTTAAAAACGGGGGAGGGTGGGGGAATAGAAAAAACATTTAGTAGGTGGAAAAAAATTAAGACGTTATGGAAGCACAGAAATACCAATGTAAACAAGTATCGAATATTGTTACTGCAGATTGAGGTTTATTAAAGGAAGGATCAAGATTGTCCATAGGTTCAAGTCAATTTTGGCAAAAAAAAACAGCTTCAAGAAAACCTCTTAGAGAAATTTTTACAGTCCATAGGGTCCTTCCTATAAAGTGAATCTATATTTATCACTAGTAACCCTGCAGTTGTAAAGTGATAAAAAACATGCAGAGGGCCATTGGAACATCAGTGTTGAGGTTAGTGAAGAGAAGCACAGAGTATTAAGAGCAAACAAAATAAAGAAGAATTCTAAACCTGAAAAAAGGTAGAAATTTAACTATGAAGAGCTGATAAAGCCCAATTTCAAGCTGTTTTTTTTAATACCTCTGGTACAGTTAAATCCAAGCAGGTGGGGCCCAAGCTGCAGCACCAAGAAAGGTAATTGTTGATTTACCTCTCAGAGGCTTTATAATTACAATTACCTACATATATCTGTAAGCCTGGGAAGCATTGAAAATTATATTTCCATATCATATTTTCAGCTACTGAAATATGCTGAAATCACTTCAGTATTTACTTAAATAACTCCTTAGTTCAAATCCACCTAAATCCAGGGAGGGGGTTACTTTTACTATCTGACATTTTGAGAAAACAGCTGCATTTTACAAAAAAAAAACAAAAACAAACGCTTGTGGCAGTGTTTCTGGAAGATCAGGGCCTTGCACCACTTTTGTTTGCATACAAGGAAGGTGAAGGAAACAAGACAAAACCCAGGATTACTTTTGTCATTTTCAGATTTCTGCACGCCAGATTCCGTCTCCATCTCTCCCGCGGGCTCAGGTTTGATCTGAGACATGGTTTTCTTTAAGGAGGCCATACTGGCTTTCTGCAGGGCCAAATATTCTTGCTTCAAATCCATCCATTCAGTCCTAAAAGCAGCAACACAGGCACAGGATGTCAGTTGCAAACAAGAAACTGACGTTTAGAAACCAAAGCGTGGTTTAACAGGTTACAAACAGCTTTAGGTGGACCCGGTGAACAGTGCACACCATTCTGCCACTGGAGATCTCCCTCCACTTCGGTCAAAATCAATTTTGTCCCTAACTCAATTTCCCATGACTTTGCTTCAGAGAGTTCCAACAGCATCAACCTATCATTCCAACAGAGTGGCTTTCAAATTTGCTTTAAATATTCAGACAGCATAGAGAAGAGTTTGGTAGACTGTGTTTTCCACTGTAACTACACAGAGCACAGGCACCAAATTCAGAGTTAATTCAGAGACAGTGAACTCTCAATTCACTGAATTAGTTCAGTGAACCCGCTCCTCTGTCACTACATTAAGAATCAGCCATTCATTTTCCAGAAAAAAATCACTGATGGAAAATCAACAACTGGTTAAACCCACCAAAAACCTGTCGAGATAAGGACATTCCTTACTATTCAAATGCATTTTGGTTAAAAAATACCCCCCCATGGAAGCAATTTATATATTTACATACATTTAACATGGAGATGTTTCTGCAAACAGTGAGAGCTTTGCTCCACAGCAACACAATGCCCGCAGTGCCACTGTGAGAACGACTCATTGTTACCCTAATCTGTGCTATCGAACAAGCTGATAGAGGATTTTTAAAGAGGAGGATATCTTGTGGTAATGGTTTTAGCTGTTAACAGTGACAACTGTATACTTCAAAAAAGCATCCAGACTCACCCAGGATCATACATTCTCAACAGAGCAAAGCATTAAAATAACAAAAGACCCACGTAATGATTCTTGGAGATAAAAAGGCAACACCATCCCATAGCAAGGTTTGGTATAAATACCAGCTCAAGGAGGAACTTTGTGACTTGCCACGAAGGCAGAGGAGATCATGGAGAATGAGTCAGGCAAGTATTTGCAATGCTTATACTCTTTAAACATTTTACCTCGTTGCTACACTTGCATAACTTTTAACCAACGCTCTTGTGTTTGTTGCAGTTTGCTGAGAATGCCGGTGGCAGAGGACAAGCCGCGTAGACAACCTTTTTATTTTTTTTAATGTGGACCCCTTTTACTTTAACATGGAGGTGCTTTCTGTGATATAGAAAAAGTAAGTGCTTCCATGTTTTAGTAGAGGTGAATCCTGATCGCAATCCTGAAACGCCATCCGGGATTATATTTTTTTTTTTTTGGCCTGCACTTCAGTTGAAGATTTTTAGATCTTGAAGATTTTTAGATCTGGGAAAAAGTCCAGCTGTGAGCAGATCCTTCCCAAGAGCTAAAATCTGAGCGGCTAAAGTTCATTTGAAGCGATTTTTAATATTTAAGGTCTCCCTTTGCTTTAACATGGAGGTACCTGCTGCCTAAAAAAGTAAGTGCTTCCATGTTTCAGTGGCGGTGGATCCTAATCTTCAAAGGCTTGTTAAAGGAAATGTGCATCTATTGTTTTTTATTGTTTTGATTTTTGTTTTAATTTTATGTCGTTTCTCCCCTGAAGGACCCCCACAACTTAAATGTGGATGTGCTTGCTTTGGTTCACAATAGTAAGTGCTTCCATGTTTTAGTAGTGGTGAATCCTTTAAACCTCAACACTTGCCTCTGGAAATGCATCAAATTAGGAAAATATGTGTTTCTACACAAAGCACAATTTTGCAGCACAAGGCGGCGAGGACCCCCTCTACTTTAACATGGAGGTGCTTGCTGGATGCCTGAAAAGTAAGTGCTTCCATGTTTTAGTTGTGGTGACTCCTAAAAGCCCAACACTTTTGGATTACAAGGGTGGCAGAACTACATATCGAGCAATGAAGACTCAAAACTCCACTATTTCAATCTCCTTGCTACAGGCTAATACTGTTGCTAATATGCAACTCTGTTGTATAAAAATTGGAATTGCACTTTAGCAATGGTGATGGACTGTCAGACACATCAAGACTTCAGGATTAAATAATTTCAAAGGTTTGCAATACGGTGGATGGATATTTTAGGCAATAAAATTTCAATAAAGTATAGAAAACATGACTAAAGCTTTCCTACAAGTGACAAAAAACTGCCTACTGCAAGAAAACCTAAACATCCAAACATTTTACAAACATTAAAAATGTGTTACCACAAAGCAACAATACTTACAAGATCCCCGAGGTATATTTAAATACTAGTAAACTGCAAACAAAACTAAAGGCCCACAATATAGAATAAGATAAAAAGCTGCATGTAAATCCTATGGATTTATTTTAAATTACAGTAGGTGTGACAACTGGAAAAATTTGGGGGATTTTGTTAGCATTCCTCTCTCATTCAGCATGTCCCTTTACAAATACAGCCAACCATTTCCCACTCCTATTAAAGAAAAGAAAATCAAATAAGTGCAGTGCTTTCACAGAAAATAGGTACTTCATGTCACCTACTTGGAGAGTACCCTGAGGGGAATGACTTCTTCACCCATTTTGTGCCTTTCTTTGTGCTTTTTCTTGTGTTTCCTTTTAGATTTTGAAAGGGATGTGTCTTTTTTGTCTTTATCTTCTTCTGCTGAAACTTCTACATTAAAACAGTTCAAATGAAAACATTTAATTCAAACACTGAGAGTTAAACGTTATTAAAATCACATTCAATACCTACTGGTTCTTAGTATCAACAAATATAAATACTTCTAGTCCATTTCACTGACAAGCCAAGTTTACTTTGCTTCTCACCCTAAATCTCACTTCAATGCAGCTTTACTTATCTCATGGAACAAACGGATCATTACCTTTTCCCTTTTGTATTTTAATTTATTTATCTAGCTTCCATGCTGTCTCCATTTGCCCAGGCTGTCTGTTGAACCCATACTTTTTACTTCACTCAGGTTCTATTGATATGAACTTCTTTAAACTACTTTGATTTCTGATTAGATTTCCCCACTTTGGTGTTGCAAGTTCTTCCTCATTCCCCTTGTAGCTCCTCTCCTTAGAGTGACTCCTGACCAGGCTTGATTTTAACTTCAGGGAACACAAATATGCCTAAGCTGATCTAATGCTTCCACTATATCCAGTTCATGACTCCTCATCCCTAAAGGATATCCACCACTCCATTTCATTCATGACTAGAAATCACAATAACAAAAAGAGGCAAGAATTTTTACCATTGGAATCTTTTGGAGCCTCTGTTGTTTCTTCTTTTACTGTTTCAGCTTCATCTTTTTCAGCAGTTTTCTTAACTTTTGGAGCTGATGTCTCACCATCTCCCGAGGTGGTTCTTTTTCTCTTTCCTGGCCTGCTTTCCCAGGTTACCTCTGAGCTCTCTGTTCTGTCCCATTTCCTCTTCTCCTTTTTGGGGGGCTGCTTGGGAGCCTCAGTTGCCTCCATCTCAGAACACTCTGATGGAGTCCTGCGTCTTTTAGATTTGGGTGCTGGCTCTGTGGTAGTGGTAGTGTTGGTGTTTGATTCCTTTGGCTCTGCAGCTGCCTGTGCATTGCTCTCTTTCTTGATTTTGGATTTCTTCTTTTTCTTCTTTTTCTTCTCTTCTGGATTAAAACCACAGTATTTAAAACTGCTCATTATTAAATACTAGATTATATTATTTACTTAAAATAAGCAATCAAAGCAGCACATTTCAAGATAAACTGGGTTGTTAACCTATGAAAGAGACTTAAGACATGGACACAAAGTTTCCCCTGGGTGTTTTAAGAAGAGAAAAAAGCTGGGTGTAAAACAGGGCTTGTAAAGCATGGGTTTGATTTAATATTTTGCTTCCACTCAACAGTTGCTGATATAACAAAGAACTGGTGATAATTGTAAGGAATATTAATGTGATTTATCATTATTCTTATTAAAAAAAAAAAAGAGAGAGGATGTCTGAAGTCTGGGAAATTGTATTACACCACCAGAAAGGGGGGAAAATCTTATAGTGATGAAGTTGCAACATAAATCTGTGATACTAGATTTAGTACTAGTGATACTAGTTTGAAAATTACAGTAGATTTTTCATACTTAAGCCCATGCTGGCAAACGCAGGAATGTGAATTGTTTTGATTAAAAGCTTTTAAGACTCATAAAATTAAACGGCAGTAACACAGCAGATGAGAATTTTCTCTTCAGAAGCTGAGGCACAAAACTGATCTAAGTAACTTAATAACACTTCTTTGATCCCAATATCTGACTAACACTTACCTACTACAGTGTTGTCACTTGAATTCAGTGTAGGAACTGGTTTATTCTTTACTGTCTTGGGGAAAATCCCAGGTTTCCGTGGCGCTTCTTCTGGTGGATTATTCAAAAACTACAAGAAGGAAATTGAGAACCACATAACACTAAAAAATCATACTTTCTTTAAAGACTCTGCATTCAAGTTAAAACCAGCAGTCCTCATCACATTTCAACACATAAGTACTTGCAAATCACATTTCAATACAGAAAATGAGGTATGATCACACTTGCTTGATGAGATTTAAACACCATCTATTGTTACACAGAGATCTCTTTCTGTAAAAGACACCAAGAGTGGCCAACCAAATTAGTCACCAAAACAAAATAGAAAAAAAAAAGGCAATATATTTCTAAGTCTTCAGGTTATTAATGTAATTAAATCTTTAAAGAATTGTGCTGCTGATTGTAGGTCCGGGAGCAGGAAAGAGGAGCTAACTCCTGGTAAGTGAAGCTTTTAAAGGGTGATATTTTCGGAATTTCTCTAAGATTCAGTGGGTGACCTAGTAAAGAGCACACCATTCATATCACAACGTGACACCAGGAACGATGTCAGCAGCAGAGGCACCAGCACTCACCTCAATGGCTTTCTCTGCTTGTTCTTTAGTCTCAAATTCAACAAAAGCAAAGCCCTTTGGATCCCCAGTACTTTTATACCGGGGGATACTGACGTAAACTACATTGCCACACGTGCCAAACACCCGCTCGATCCAGCTATGATTGACATTTTTGGGAAGCAGCTCCTGAAGGAGAGAAAAAAAAAAAATTAACTACCCAGGTAGCAAAAAGTGACCTGAAAACAGATCTCTAATTGTTCATATACCTATAACAAATACATCATATATTTAATTTAGATGCTTATCATCTTCACATAACAGATATCAAGACCTTACCCGCAGCTGGATCTTTGCAACACAAAATCTCTTGGTAAATTTAAAACCTTGGAGCAAACACCAGACTGGCTTGTCCTAAACTACCCTCTGCAAAGGACAAGCTATATTTTTTTTAATTGGTGGTAATGCAGGCAGGTATCACAGAAAGAATTCCTGCAGGCCAGTAAAGAGTCACTACTGATAAAATTTTTACTGGTAGCCAATATTTTCCAGTTTAGCAGTTGGAGCTTAATTCATCAGATGAGCAGAAACTTTTAGGCAGCTTCTTGGATGACAAAACTGTCTGATTTTTACTTCTATAAAGCCCTTAATATAGCAACACTTTTCAGCAGCTTGCAGACATCACGTCTGAGTTCAGCACTTCCCCTCCCCAATCAAAGAGAAAACGTGTCACACCAATTTCTCACTAGACCCAATGGAACACTCCCAAATCCCACTCTCAAATTCATGCCTAAACAACAACAGTGTCAGTGCTATTTCTTTTTTTTTTTTTTTTTCCACAACAGGTTACTGCACTAAAAGGTTCTCCTTGTAGGGAAACACTTGTCACATTCAGATTTTCTTTTTTGATAAACTTTGCCATCCTCAGACGAGCATTTTGTAATGGTTTGACTTTAAGTTGAACAGCCAGTTAGTTCAAGTTTTTTTCAAGCTTTAATAGTATAATAGTCAAGTCTATGGTAAAGCATATAAAAAAAGCCAGATTATACCAGAGAAATTCAATTTACCAACACTTGGACTACTTCTACTCTCCCCATTGTCACATACCAGATATTTACAAAACATTTAGCCACATGCTTAAGCTCTGTATAGAAATGTAGCTCACGATCCAAAAATGATATAGACAAAGTATTTCAGAGTTCTAAGCAGTCCCTGTAATCATGCTGTGAAAATATTATGTCTAGCACATGGTATTTAAAAAAAAACAAAAGCCAACCATCTTTTCATGGCTTTTGTTAAGGGAGGAATCATCAGAGCAATTCAGTTCCTCCTTACCTGGGTGGGCTGGCATTTTGGCCATGATTACTGTGTATGTTTATCACAGAAAACTCAGTGCTGTCTGGAAAATACTAACTCAGCTGCTAACAGCTACAGGTACATAGCAAAAATGGTACTTGTCATAAAAAGCAAATAGAGACAAAGCAAATTCCACAGTGGCTTCAAATCTAGTAAATAAAATTACCCAGGGTTTAAAGCAGCAAAAGCTCGACCATGACCATCAGATTTCTTTCCAATCTACCACTTAGTTGGCTCCACAATGTAATAGCTCTTTCACTCTGACAGGGCTGAAATACCATGGTGAGATGCAGACTTATCCCACAGCACAAGCTATTTTCATTTAAATTAAGCAGTCGTTCCAGAATCCAGGTAGCCACAGGACAGTGTGTTATTAGGAGGATAGTTAAAATTTTTCAGGTATAGTCTGCCTTTAAAAGAATGGTGTTTGTGTGTACAAAACCAGAGGGACTAACAGTAACAGATCTTATAAACAGATAATGCTGTTCAAAGTACCCTGATAAACTTGGGAATGCAGCTAGATCCTGTTTGATGAAGCTAATTTAGTTGTTATTAGAAAGCTTTAGCTACACTAACGTAACTACTAAATATTTTTTAATACCACTGGTGCTCCTCCAATGGCATTAAAAAAGCCCAGTGAACGCAGCAATAGCTCAGTGCAATGAAATTGCACCTTTTCAGCCTGGGAAGCTGCACTTTGCTGGGCATTTAAAATGATTTAAGCTGGCCCAAGAACTCCGTGCACCAAACGAGGCCTTTCCTCGCCACAGTCGCTCTCAGCTCTTGCTCACCTGCCTTTGCTTAATTAATTTCTTTTCGTTTCTTTGCTTAATTAATTTCTTTGCTGCACAATCAGCAGCAGCCCAGGACAATCCTGAAGCACAAATGGAGTTTCCACAGCTGGGAACAAGCAGGCAGGGACACACACCAGTCCAGCCTTACCACATAGACAGTCCGACTGTCCACATCCTTTGGGCGCTCGCCCAGGGGCTGGCGTCTCCTGATCCTGGTTCCTTCCAAGTCCAACTGAAAGCAGGGAGAAATAAACATTTTCCATGAGACCACTGCCTACTTCAGCACCCCATCAGTATTTTTCCAGCACCAGCAAATACAGAAGGGTGAGATGTAAGATACCTCTACAACAGATGAACTTTTAACGGCCCGAGCGATCAGCTTCCCGTCAGTAGTCAATTTTTTCATTTTGTTGAAGGAAACAAGAAGTGATATGTCAACATCTAGGGGGAAAAAGAAAAGTGTAATTATGAAATCAGGTGATGTGTTCCACTCCACTTGTTTCCTTGTGAAACAATCTGCAAGTTCTAAGTGCAGTATCTAACCAAGGATTCACAGAAAATTTTTACCATCAAAATTTAAATTTTAAGTACACCTAAATTTAATTTTCTTCTGTGCTAACGTTTATCAAAGGAATTTTGTACTTCTACCTCCCCACTGAAAACTGTTGTCTTTGAAAAGAAAGGAAGAAACCCTCCCTTTCTGATGTAGTTTTACAGCACAAAAACAATTGGCATTGAAAACATGCTTCTCCTTTAAGTGCTCATTGAGAATTTAACCCAGAGCTGCCAACACAGAGCCCCTGCTTGCACTTCAGTATCAACCAGGCATGCTGCTAAAACTTGACAGAAAATAATGTAGCACTAGTCTTAATAAAAATTCAGACATTTCTAGTATCTCTAGAAAATGTAGGGTAAATTTGACTTATTTATTAGTTTATTAATTATTTAAAGGGGCCCTTAGAAAAGTCCAAACAACCACATAAAAAACTATCTGAAGAGACTCACAGTAACCCCACAAGCAAATACACAATTTCTTATCAAACTTGTAGGGAGAAAATTAACATACCTATGCTTAACAAGATATTTGAGTTAAGATTTTAGTTTCTGCATCTATCTACCCTGCAAAACAAGTCCAGTACCTCCAAGGGCAAAATTACTCTTGTTTCATGGCTTGTTCTTAAAATTATATAAAAGCGGGAAAAGAAAATCAGGTTTCCCAAATCAGGTTTTCTGGCAGATGTCTTTATCTTACAGCTGATAGGACAGGAGGACGGAAAGAACAAATAAAATTTTTAAAATCTAGTACCAGTTCTGCATCCTGAGCTGCTGATGCTGATTTCCAGCATGGAACTCCTGCCTTTCCCAGGAGAAGACACGCACCTCAAGAAAACCTGTCACTGTTGCCAGCAATACAGGGAAGAACAAAGTGAAACAGAAGTGTTTGCTGAAATACACAGAAAACAAACTTACACCCATCTCTGGACTTCTCTATTTGTTCTCGAAGAAATCTGTCTTTGTGGAGATTAACATCACCAAACCAGAAATCCACTTGCTTGGCTATATCTGCCAGCACCTGTTTAACTCTTGACCTCTTCTTCTTCTCTCTTTCCTTTTTCTGCTCAGTGCTTTCTTCTTCCATGGCTTTGTCTCTTGCTGTTTCAGTCTCCATTCCTGTCATTCTGTCAAGTGAGACATAAATGCAATCTTAAAAACACCTAAGTCTTATTTCAAGGAGTAAATGTCCTTTAATCTTTTGCCCCGTTACCAGAAAAGCAAGTTACTGGCTAAAAAGAGTCTACAACAACTAAAGCTGAAAAGCAGGGAATTTCCCTCCTCATAAAGAGGTTTTTCTAAGAATTGAAAGAAGACACATCATTTTTTCTCCACTCCCCCTAAAACACAGTAGAAGCCATTAGATAGATCACACACAAAACTCACGCTTCAGAAACTGACCTTGATCAGGGCAGTAACAGTAAGGTTTGCTTTTTAAAAAAAAAAAAAAAAAATTTAAGTCTTTATTATGTCAAAAGTGCAAACAACTTACTCCATCAGCTACCAAGGCCCTGCCCTAGAGCAGAGAGTCAAAGAAGTGTCTCTAATGGTAAATCATCTGTCAGAACTCCAGAATAGGCCTCTGGAAAATAAACATTGACTAGAAGAAAGTGACATAAAATACAGATTCATCTTGAAAAACAGAAAACCGTTTTAATGCATCGATTCATCTCTATTGTTCACGTTTCAATTCGCTGCAGCTGAGAACTGCCAGTCACCACTTCAGCACCTCATTTCACACAGCAAAACAAAGCAACGCTGCCAGAAGCAGACAGCTTTTGGAAAATTAAATTAACACAAAAATTAAAGTAATTAATGTCGCAATCACCATATGAAAGACTTCTCAGCCCTCTGCCAAGGCAGCAGAGAGGGAAACGAGAGCACAGCCTTCAGAGAGGAAGCCCATCTCGACAACAGGATGGCGAAATGGAAATGGTCCCCAAATTATTGTGCAAATCAGGCTTCCTCAGCCGGAGATCAGCTTCTCCCCCCGCTGCGAGCTGACGACTCAAGAGAGTGAAAGGTCAGCAGTTACCTTGGAAAGATAAGCCAGGTAAAACTGCTCAGCAAGTTCAAGCTCCACTCAAGCCCTTCAGCCAGGTTTTTGTACTAATAACCGGCAGATCACACGCTGCTCAGCTGAGGCCTGCACTGAGGTGCTTCACAAACGCCAAAAGTCATTGCGGGCTATCTGTGCTGGCTGAACAGCCTTAAGAGAACAACACCAGCGCGGCCCGTGGACAGCACAGCTTTGTTTCAAGAAGCGTTTTCAGTCACTCAGCTCTGGGACTTCCTCCCCAGCAGAGAGGATCTCATTCAAGCTGGAAGAAAAGCAGCTGCAAGCTGCATTCCAGGCTTCCCTCTCACTTCGTGTTTTAGAAATGAAGCTTTGAGGAAATAACCTTGTATTTCAAGCTCCTCCAGAGTCAGAGCAAATAGCAACTATTAATATGTGCACAAAAGTCCAAGTAATTAATTCAGCCATCTCCATATGCCCGGGTGTAAGGCTGCCTGTATTTTTCACGTGCCGACTCTGACACTACCAGCACCACTCTGATAAACAATTCAAGTCAGCAAAGCAAAAGCAGGGTCAGCATTTCACACCGATAAAGCAAAGGTCTCCTCAGAAGAAATAAAACCGCAGCGCCTCTGTGTGCCAGAGTGAAAGCAGAAAAGGAGGGACAATTAAACAGGGGGAAGGAACTTTAGGAAAGCAAAGATAATGTAAATCAAAATAACACAGCTCCACACTCATCTGTAGAAACTTCTATAGGCTCGATAAAAATTAAAGATTTCAGTGCTAGCCTATATCCAACCCCAGTTTCTATTATTATCAACACCTAGAAAATATAATAAAATTCAGCTGTAATACGGGGTCTGGAAGAAATAGGATGCAGATATAAAATATACTTTATTCTTTTAAGCAATGTTTGTTTGGTTGAGGTATTTTAAAAATTAAAATGAGGCAATAGGAGATGAGCGAGAAAAATAATTCTAAATACTTCGTGTATTGTGAAAGTGTTTTTGTAGAGTCAGGGGCAGCCCTAGGCATGTACTGCAGAATAAATGCAAGTATTCAGCACACCTGAAACTACCTAAAAAGACACATCCCGAAACAGTTTTGCACCAATACAGACACAGCCAGAGCTGTAGGGTGAAGTTCCTGCCCTGCCGTGAAACCTCTCCGATGCAAAGTGAGGTAACAAAGGATAGGAGTTAATACATGGGGGACAGCACAAATTTCTTAACCTAAAACCAGAGAAACTTCTGCTTTTCCCTCCCATTTTACACAACGAGACCAATGCATTACTTTAAACGCAGTTTTAAGGCATTTGATAGATTTCATGAAACCAATGTGCCCCGGGACAGAAAAGACTTGGCTTCCACTTGACAGTGATGAGTGTTAAAGCTGTTCCCACACACAGGGAGATACCTCTGTGTTAGTTGTGCCCTTCCCTCTGTCACCTCAGGAGGTGCAGAGCGGATTTATTTGTGTTCAAGACTGGACATGGGACTTATTGCCATGCTCTGGTTGACAAGGTGGTGATCGGTCAAAGGTTGGACTCGATCTCAGAGATCTTTTCCAACACTAGCGGTTATGTGGTTATAATTAAAATATATGCCAGTACCAGACTCTGATTAGGTGGACTCACCTGTATGACATGAAAAGGGCAGCCCAACTCCTTCACCTCACAATATCGCACCCTCAAGAAACACAACAGAATTTTAAGACCTGAAAACTGATTTCTGGTTCTTCCTTCTTGGAACAACCGAGTGATTAAGGAACTGACCAAGCTGCAGAGCTGCTGGAGGGAAACAGAAGGAGTAAGTACTTGGAAGCAGACTGGAGGTGGTGAAAAAACCAAGCATTCTGCAGCCCTGGTAGCTGCTGCACTAGACCAAAACCACTGAAAGCCTATGGGAGAACCTCACCTTCTCTACTCTTCAAAAAAAGGGCAGACGACAATGTGAGATAGATTTTTCTAGCCGTGACTTATCCTGAGAAGCCTGACCACCATATGCTTACCACTGCACAGGTACTGACCATTGCAGGTGCTGCTGCTGCAGCGATTCACAGATCTTATCGACAGAACACTTAAAAACAAAACAAGCACAGAGGGGCCCAAAACCTCCTCAGCACGAATCCTTCGGCCCCAACACGAGGCATCAAGACATGACAACACGCAGAACGGTCACCTCTGCATCACTTGCGGGCAAAACCACCTCAGCGCCCCGGGGCAGCGACGAGCCCTCAGGAAGGCGCCACACGCGTCGGGAGCAGCGGGCACCGGGCGAGGAGGATGCCCGGGGCGGGCAGAGGCCGGCCCAGGTTACAGGGCGAT
>VXBQ01005788.1:324578-346197 GCA_013400175.1 Phainopepla nitens
GGCTCTGGGGAGCACGTGACTTCCTCCTCTTCCTCCTCCTCCTCCTCCTCCTCCTCCTCCTCCTCCTCGCCGGGCGTCGCGGCCTGGTGACGTCGGGCGGCGGCGCTGCGGCGGGAGGTTCGGAAGGGCGGCGGCTGCCGGCGGGAGCGCGGGCCCGCTTCCGGGCTTCCGGAGCCCCGGGCGAGGAGCGGGGCGTCCGCCCGGCGGCTGCGCTGCTGGATGGAGGCTGGGACAGGGCTGTGGGGAGGCGGCGCGTCCGTGGCGTTCGTTCCCTCAGGAGTCAGCCTAGGGGCTCGCGTTGATCCAGCTGCCCTAATGATTTAAAGACTCGCTCTGTCCTAAAAGGCGCGTCCGAGGACTTTCACCTGACGGAGCACCCAAAGGAGGTGGCAGCCATAAGAAACAGCGCGAATCTTTCCCCTTTTGGTCATATAAACTGTTTCTCACCGACCCAAAGAGTGGGTAAAAACTTATTTTGAAATATCTCGCGGTCTAACTTCAAATATGCGAGGAGGTTTGGCTTCACGGGGAGCTGGCTCAGAGAGTCAGTTATTTTTTTGCATGAGCTAAACATGCATGACCAACTTCACACCTGTGACAAAATCATCCTGGTAACGGCTTCTCTGGTATTTTGTTTGGGTTTTTTTCCTACAAGTTAACATCTGAGCTTTTTATTCAAGTCATTCTGAATAAGAGTATACAGAGTTGCCAGCTATTCGTTTAAATTAGTGAATTTGTCTAAAAGCTGGAAAATATCTTGACATCTATTTTAAAAAAATGACGTTTGGATTTTTTGATTTTCTTTCTTTTTTTGGGTTGGTTTTTTTTTTTTTTACCAGCAGTCTGTTAGATTGTTTTTGAGGTTTCTCTTTAAAATGCCCACAGCAGCTCTACCTCCCTGGTTTGAAACTGTCTTGCATCTGATTCTTTTCTTTTTTGGGGGGGGTGGAAAATAAGTAATTTTTTGTCTAAACTTTTCCTTCACAGCTCTGGTACATCCTGACCATTTCCCTGTCTCTCAGGCTGTGGGAAGATGTGGATATTTGTGAAATAAGGTGGCTGTGTTGCCAAAGCAATGGCCTCTCAAGAATTTACTGTGAGTGATTTTTAACACTGTGCAATTAAGTAGGAGTAAGCTGAAAGACTGTAGCTGCTGAAATGTTTGTACGTTTTCCTACTTCTTATTTTTTCAATATTTTACATATTTAAAACAGGTGTTATACACTCACCAAAAGATGAAAAAATCGAAAACATGGCAAGATGGAATTCTGAGGGTTAGAACTGGCAGAAATCAGGTGAAAATTCAGATTTAACGCTGTTGGACTTAATATCATCTGCTACTGCCTGTGGCAGTCTGGTTGCTTTGTGAAGTAACTGGTTGTTTAAAATCTTATTTTTATATTGCAGGCTACTCTGTTTGATGATAAAGGACAATGTCTGGAGAGTATTTTTATAAAATCTCAGGTATGTTTTGTTCAGAGTTGTTAATTTTATATCTGATTGTAGTTTGTTGTTCAGGCAGCATTTCAAGCACTTGTTTAGTGGCCAAAACAGTAATTTTTCTTGTTTTTTATGTAAAACTCTGCTACAGTGCAAATAATGGAAAGGGAAAACAGCTTCTATTTGTTAATAGATCTTATTGTTTGTCCAGAAGGTTTCATGGAATTTTTCTTCCTTTGTGGTAAAAGCAGTGTATTACAGTGATATCTGAAACAATCATTGAAGCTGAGTGCTAATGCTTTTTAGAATATACATATAAATGAAAGTATCATGTGGCATCTGTGATACAGTAGGTGTAAGTACCTGAACATTTTACGTGTAAGTACTTAAAAGACTGTATTTGCTTAAAATAAAACTCTATAATATTGTTTCTTATGTAGCACTGCTATGTACTGTTAGTACAGTACACTGCTCCTCTCTCTGTTCCAGGTGACTCCTGGAGATGATTTTGAAAGTGAGCGATATTTAATCACAGTGGAAGCAGTCAAAGGGAGTGAAAAGGCCTCTGAAGACCAGCCAAAGAAAGCAGAAACTCCAGCAGTGGATAGAAATGGTGTAAAACCTGGTCTTCTACCCCTAAGACATCTCCCTGTCGGCTTGAAAAGGAAGTTTACGGTGTGTTTTTGTTCCAAATTTTTATGTCTCATGTTTATATGCCTTGTAACACACAAAGGACATATATTTTCATGAATGGTAAATATATACATCATTTCTTTATGCCTTTTTTTTTTTTTTGAGCTGTAATCCAGAATGTGGTCTTTTTTCACATTTAGCAAATTTAGTTTAGCAGGATTGCTATTGCTGAGCCTGCAGTAAAAATCACAAGGGCTTGAGGTGTTTCCATGCACCTGTGGAGTCCTCATGTGGATTTGATCAGAATATATTTTCAGGCTATTTGATCAGAGTGCAGTTCATGGACTGTGCCCCGTTTTTAACGTTTGATTACAAAACATGGATTAATTGAAAATTTCTCTCCTAGGGGTTCCAAGGGCCACGCCAAGTTGAGAAGAAAATACCAGCTGTGGAAGATGAAGAGAAACCAACAGTGTTGCCTTTATCTAAGGAGTGCCAAGGGAGTTTTCCATCCCAGTTTTATGTCAGCTCTCCGTTATTTTCTACGATTTGCAAGAAGGATGTGGAGACAAATCCCTCTGCAGGCTGTCAGCAAGAGGGATGTAGGGACAACAGGAGAGAACAAATGTCTGTGTCCTCACTGCTTTCAGCTCCCTTTAGTGACAGCTGTGAGGAGGCAGAGAAGCAAAACTCCAGTCAGTTTGTTGTGAAGGCAGAATCTCCCCTCCTTGCTGGGCACACTGGTCCTGGGGCAGTGTCCCACCACATCAGGAGCACAGCACAGATAATTGCTCTTCTGAAGTCCAAACCAGCACAGGGACACAGAGAGCAAACATCTGGAGTCACAGGTTGCCTTTCCAGGTTTCAGGCAGCAGAAAATGCAGATTTATGTGACAAAAAAAGCCCCGTCCTACCTGCTTTTTCGGGTGACCCTGCCAAAGGACTCATTCAAGATACTCAGCACCTGCCTTTTATGCAGGAAACTATAAACGATAAAAAGGACTGGAATGCTCAAATGCTTCCAAATTCATCTGAACAACCTTGGGGTGAAGAAGTCACAGGACAGAGACAAGACAAAAAGGTAAATAATTTAAGTCAAGCTTTACAAGATCACTGCAACACAAATAGTTACTTCCTACCTGAGTCCATTGTGAGTGACAGTGAGTTTGTCCCATCCTCAGGTGACATTTCACATTCAGAAAGCCCAACTACCTTTGAAAACAATCTCTTTGGCTACAGGGAGCATTCAGGGACTGATAGTCTTAGGGAGAATTTCTGTGTGAAGATGCAAAGTGAGCTTCATCCAAGACAAAATTCAGAGGGAGTGTCTGCTGACCCAGAGCTCTCTGGGGATGTGACATTGCCTGAAGCTGGAGTCATGAAGGAGGAGCTCAGTTTGCAGGCCACAGACTGTAGTCCTGATGGGGAACTGATGGAGGTTAACTTTAACCTAATGGAGACTTTTGATTTTAATGACATAGACAATGAAGATGTGTGTGAAAGAGAAGGGAGGGAATTCTCTGAGGGAGACCCTTCGTGGAGCACAGGTTGCTTACAGGGAGAAGATGTAGCACAAAATGCTGCCGTGAGGCCTCGTTTGAAGCCTCATTCTTGCTGTGAAGTAGAGACACATGGCAAAAACGAAGCCAAATGTTCAAATTTTGATGGAGAGGCGGGCACACCACCCCAGCTTTGTGACAATGATGCCAGGAGAACTGCAGAACACGCTGCAAACCAGACCAGAACCGAAGTGGGACATTTAGGTGATGGACACAAGGTGAAAGAGGTCAATGAGAGTCAATCAAGTTTTGAAGCCACAAACAAAGAGGAGGATCTGGATGGCTGTGCAGCACTCACCGTTAATGGCTCATCCTGGATAAAAAACCAGCACTCTGATCTCCTGCCTGATGACACCACTGTTAATGAATGTCACTCTGAAACCAGGGTGTTTGAGGCAACTGGAAGTCTTCCAAGTATTTCTCCCAGCAGAATAGTTTCTGCCACGGACAAAAAGACCGAGGAAGGAGTTACACAGCTTGGATGCACCGAATCCCCAGATGCTGGCTCAGAGCACTTCTGGGGTACTGAGAGTGATGACATTAAACCAGGCAGCCCTCTGCTGGCTTTGTCACAACAATTAGATCCTTTAGGAACAGGTTATTCATCTCCAGGGGAAACAGCAGTAGGGGAAACCGCGTTGGAAAATGCAGAGAGCATAACTGCTTCTCCTGAAGCCTGCAAAGGAGAAGCAATAGGGGTGGATTGCCTGAAATGCACAGCAGTGGCTGAGAATTTCTCAGGACTCCCTGATTTGGTGAATGATATCGCTCTCCTGAGAGCTTTGACTCAGCATAGCACAGCATTAGAGAGCTTGCAAAAGATGGAGGAAAATACCAGCATATTCTGTAAAACAGACACTGCTAAGGAGACCCTTGAACCCCTTGAGAAGGATGAAGGTTAGGGCAGCTTATGTTTTAACCTGGATTCTGTGTGTCTGTACCTGTTTGATTTCTCTCATTTCTCCTCATATTTCAAAATACTTTTAGAGTGATGTGTTATGTAGGTTCCCTCCTGCAGTTTTTACTGTTCAAAGCAACATTGTGAGCTCCAAGTCTGTCTCTGTTTGCTGTCATTCAGTTAAATCCTAACTGTGCAATTTGTTGCATGGGTAAGGTTTGAAAGACCTGTAAATATTCAGATGTTTTCATGTAAAAAAAAAAACCCCAGACCACTGACTGTAACTCACTGTGCTTTTCCATCTCTTGTAGCTATAAAAGAGTTTACAGAAATGCCTTACTCAGAAAGTTTACAGGCATCTTCCTTCTCATACTTTGATTCTCCTGGCCTTATGGTAACCAATTTTTGACTACATATATTTATCTGTGCAAGATAAATTCATTTTCCACCTGGCTCTTGGAATAAAATTCTTGGTTTATGGAACCACAGAGACTGAGCTACAAATTGCTTAGAGGCATTGTTTATGAAGCTGGTAATAAATAGAGGATGTCATCTTGACAATATTCAGGAGGCCTCACGTATGACAAGACACATAATGAAAATTGTAGTATTTAGTAATGTTTAATATCCCACTAATATGTCTGGTACTTCTCCTTCCCTACCCCATCTTTTACCACTTTTTTTTTCCCCCCCCACTATCTTTTTAAATACATGACTTTCCTTGGAATTTTAGCATTTGGGTTGAAATACAATGGGAAAATTGTTTGTGTTTGATAATTCACATTGATTTTTATCCAGTGCTTTTAACAGCCTTTTTTCTTTTTCAATTCATCTAAAGCCTAAAGAAAGATTTTAGAAATCTTTCCCTTTTCCCTGTTATGTTTGAAAAGCAAACATAGTTTCTTATCCTGTCGTGGATGGTCCTGGCTTCCAAATAAAAAGGCTGTAACTGAAAAGGCTTCCTTTGTATAAATACAAGACATTTCTTAGCCTAAATTTTCACTTTAAATGGTTATTAACTTGTTAGATTAACTAGGTTTTGATACTTTCCTATGCAGCCCAACTGTGTGGACAATTTATTACAGAAGACTGAGGCATATATTGTACCAATAGCAGCAGCCCAAAGACACCCTGGGACATCTGACTGGCAACCAAAGGTACCATTTCTGTGGAACTGAAGCATGATTAACAGTTTTTCCTAAATTTTAGTTAGATGGTTTGCTAATTGTAATATATTACATTAAGTCCTGATAAAACTTTAAGCAGTTCTTATAATTTTTAGTACAGTTCACTGCAGGAAGTTTTCCGGGAGGGTTTTAAACTCAAGTTACAAGGGAAAAAAACCTCAGATTTTTTTGTTTCTTTTTTTTTTTTTACACTGTCAACAGATTATTTTTGTTGTGTGTGTGTAAAAAGTACCTGTACTGACTGTAGATAGTTGCAGAGCAGTTTTCACTTCCTCTTAGTGATAATTCCAATGCATTGTGTAGCCTGTTGCATTCCAAGGGCACCAAGTGAAAGGATCAGCAGCTAGTGAGGTCATGTTGAGAGCTCCGTGCTCCCAGCTACAATGGCAGCAGCACCCAGAGAACATGGACTTGGCAGCTGAGACATTTTTCTCACCCTTCTTTTCAAGGAATTATGACCTGTATGATTTCAGACAGGTAAAACATGTTTTTGGTCAGTTATCCTTACTAACCTTAGTGCAAGAAAGTATCCTGTTGATTTAGGATAGAAACAGTTCATTTTTGAACTCCTACAATCATGTAGAAATCAATTATTTTTACTTACCTTTGTCATAGAACTTTGTAATGTGTGACTTGGTTTTTTCTGCTCCTTTGATCAGTTGCACTTTGGAAAAAAACAAGATAAACAGTTTAATTTCTAACAAGTTTTTGCTTACTTTTTTTTTTTAATAAAGTCTCCAGGTTCCAGGAGCCTTCACGAAGATGATGCTGATGTTATCAGAGAAGGGAATTTTCAAATGGAGCCTGATGTTATTGAAGAGCCAGGAATAAATCAGTCCTGTAAGTGAAAGTAAAAGCAGAAGGGCAGTGATTGCCTCAAAACTTGTGCATGACTTCAGTGCTTCACATGTTTTTCCTAGCACTGGCACTGGATGTGTACCCTGAGGTGCCACCATGGACAGTATCACACTCACCCTCTGACCTGAGAAAAGCACACTGGACTGCCTGGGAACCTGCCAAGGTGGGGATTGACTGTCCCTTGCAGATATTTTTGGCTTTATTTCCTGTGTTTTCCTGGCAATTTCTTATTTTTGAAGCTGTTTTATCTCAACTCTGAGAGACATTTCAGTTGTTTAGAATGATGAGAGAGAGAATACTGAGCTGTAATCAGTCATTCACCTGCCATGTTAATTCTTCACCTGTAGATTGCATCAGAACCAACCTCCCCACTTCATCCAGACTCTACAATTTCTCCACCTTTGGGAAATGAGGAGATTATTGGAGACATCCGGGAGCCCCTGACACATGGGATCTTACCAAGTGAACCAGAACTCACAGATGTTTTTTTCAGTAAGAATTTACAGTTTTATACTGGAGCCTCACGGTGTTTTAGCTGAAAAATCTCTGCAAGATTCTTGAAGCACAATGATTTGGGCTATCATAGACAGTTACTCTGCCAATTATATTCTCCTGAAAGAGACTTTACTAAAGTGATTTAGTTTCTTGAAGAAAAATCAGCTTCTAGTTGGGGGGCAAAATGACTGTAAGCTAAGCTTCTAAACTATACCTATGCTTTTATTTACCTGCTTTTAGTTTTCTTCCATATTCAGCTGTCCTCTCATCCTCCCATTTGACACCTATCTATAACTGTCACTATTGATAATTAATTTAGTCAAAAGGATGCTTTTTGGTCCTAAAAGCTTATTTATCTGCATTGTTTAATATTAATTCATAGGTTCATGGGTTATCTTTTGGAAAAAGCAGCAAATATTAAGTTGGGTGTTTTCTAGTTGGCAGCTGTCAGTGACATCAGAATTAATCACCTCCAAAACACAGCCATGTTTAAATAATTGTCTTTTATACAAGCAGAGTGGCTACACAATGTGTTGTGAATATGGAGATTTCAAAGAATTAAAACTAATTCAAAGAATCACTCAAAATCTGCCATTTAGTGTAATACTGCACAGGAACAATCCAGACAGCTTCCCAGTTTAGAGGACAGGATGTAAAAGGAAGAATTCCTTCCTTTTTGTACATCTGAAGTGCCATCCTTAGGTGCTACAAGTTGCTTGTAAGCTGTGTTTGCCCCACAGCCCCGGAGAAATCCAGCCATCCTGAGGGACACAGCCTCCCAGGATTCAAGGCCGTGCTGAAAACACGAACTCCGTTTGTCACTCTTCCTGCCACCGATGAGATTCCTGAGGTGTTTTACCCCACCCAGAGCGAGGAGGTCCAGCAATCTCTGGGCTCCTCAGGAGGCAACTTGTGCAGCGAGTCAGTGGCACTTCCTAGGAGTGCCCCCAGCCCCAAGGACAGGAATTATGAAACCTCTCTGTTTGGGGAGTACACGGAAGATGGACAAAGGGGATCCGTGCCAGCAGTGCTCCCTAATGTGACTGCCCAGCACAGACAGAGCAAGTGGCTGAAGTATCAAAGCAGTGCTCAGTGTGATCTGATCCCTGCAAACAGCGCTGCCAGGGAAGACAATGATGCCATCTGTGCCCAGAGCGTCCTGGGACTGCCGCCGGGTGCCACGGGAGGGGGCAGAGCCCTGAACCCAAGCGCTCCCAGCTCTGCACCGCTGCTGCCAGCCAGGAGCCCCCCCGGGGAACGCTCCGGGGCTGCAAACAGCAGCCACCCAGATCTGGTTTCAGAGGGGAAGGTGCTTTCCCTGCACTTAAGGCAGGCACCTTTGGCCGCGGCCACACAAAAGGTGTTGAGTCACCTGAGCTGCCACGCCGGAACAGGAGACTGCCAGGTGTGTAACTGTTGGAGCAAACACAGCTATCACTGACACTAACACATTTCTCTGGCCAAAGGTGCTGCATTTATCTGATTTCCTGTAAGATATTATCAGTGTGATTGGATGAAATGGTTCTACCGACATAGTGACACAAAAAGTGTATTTTTTTAAGTGCCGTGACTAATCCTTTGTGAAGGTAATTCCTCGGCACGCACAGCGCCAGATTTTGATTTTTAATCTGAATAGCGATGGCAGGAAGATGAAAGAAAAGCTGCTGGGCTGTTTTGACATCTGTAATTGGTAAGAAATTGTGTGCACAAAGGATTTTTCTTAACTGTGATATCAGCATCATTTTAATGAACACCTATTATTTGCTTCAAGGCATAGTCTCTGACTTTAAAATGTTATAAATTCCTTCAGTTTTAGTTGTGTAAAAGTCAAGTTATGGCACTGAATAAGCACCTAAAAATTTAGCACAGCTGTTTGTGACCAGTAGACAAATGGAGTAACTTGGATGAAAACACCAAACCAACCACAAGTCAGGTTTCTAAAGTTGTCTCATGGTTTTGAGAATTGAAGAAAATGTTAACTCTTTCTTTTTTTAAAAAAAGTTTTTTGGTTCTTTAAAACTGTCCAGTACAATATTTGTGTGAAGTAGAGGTGAGAAAATAACTAATATATTTCATATGTACACTAGTATAGACATTGTGTGTGTTTTTATACAAATACATATATACATATATATATGTAAAACCCATATGTACTAGACTTAAAAAGTTTATGAAGATAGTTACAATTCACTTATTTCTGTGCAAAAATGCTGTTAAAATGGGGTTTGTGTGCTCCTTCCCCATGCCCAGTGCTGAAAAACATGATTTTGAACTACATAATTTACTCTGAAACCTTTGGAAGTACTATCTGTGTTATTATAAGTGCAGGCTGTTTGGCAAGGGGCAAATTTTAACCTCATGGTGCATCCTAACTGGCAGCCCAAGCTCTAGGGACATGTGTTTTTACAAATCTGCAAAATTTGTCTCATTCAAGGTCTTACAGTTTTTAATGGGTTTTTCTTTCCTGGGTCTTTTTAGGACATAACAATATCTGAGTTGTCTTTTCCTCCTGTGGATAAAGTGAAACATGCCAATCTTCCCAAAAGAAAGATTTCCATCCCAGCTGTGTTTCAGTCTCACACTCACTATAAACAGGTTTTTAAAGCTGCTCTGACAGGTAAGTCTGCTCTGTGAAATGCTGTCATTTTAAATATTGCCTATTAAATCAGCAGGGTGCATTTCATTTTTTTTAGATAGATATAATACATAGAGGTATAGATTCATATATATACTGAAATATATTCAGTCTATACCCGAACTGCAAAGACAAACCAAAAAGACAGTACACTTCTGTTCAACTGTGTAACCTCAGGGCTGTTTTCTAGTCTTAAGATTCCTGAACCTTTTTTTTTTTTTTTTTTTAATCCTGGAATAAGTGGATTTTGCAGGTCACATGGTTTCTTTTAGGACCCAGATTAAATGTTTTGATGGGAGATGGAAATCTTCCAATGAAAATACATTTGTTTGAGTGTTGTGTACCTGTGTAAGCATTTTAAGGCTGTGCTCATGATTGTCTTGTTCTCCTTTCCCTACCAAGAGCAATTGAACATAATGCTGTTTGAGTTGGCACAGAGACTGCACAATGCCCTCTCCAAAGTGGATATATCATTTTACACTGCAGTGAAAGATGGGCAAAGCCAGAGCCAAGGAAGCTGTGCTCCACTCTGCAACCACATGCACCCTGCTAAGCTGGTGATGGTGAAAAAAGAAGGTCAAAACAAGGTGCTGTTTATTCCTTGTGTATTTACACTTTTGGGCTGAAAGTATCTTTTGCTTTCTCTTTTTTTTCTTGCCTGTTTTAATGATCATGGACTTTTTTTTCCCACCCTTCCCTTGCAGGGTCGTTTGTTCTATGCCTGTGATGCCCCAAAAGCTGAGCAGTGTTCCTTTTTCAAGTGGATTGAAGATGTGAACCCCACACAGACAAAATCCAGACCGAGTGCAGTGCTCCACGATATGAAAAGTATTGGGACATACCTCAGGAGTCAAAAGATTGCTGTCTATGAGGAATGCCAGCTTCTGGTGAGGTATCCTGAAATACTGAGCACTTCTCTCAAGCGATGTGTGAATTCAAGGTTTATAAATATTCCAGTAGCTCAGGATTTCAGCAGGGTTTAACGTGTTTTCTCTGTATTTAAAGAGTAAAGATTTCGTTCTGTGAAGAAATGCAAGAGCTAGATTAGTGAAGCAAAAATATTTATAGCAATGGTATTTTTTTTTAGCAAGAATCAAAACTGCTGACCAGCAACTTGATCAATTCCTTAATGTTAAAACTGTTGCATTTGAATTACGGTTCATTTTAGTATTCAGTAGGATAATTTGATTTCTTCTCTTCAAGATTCTAATTTTAATGCCAAAAGTCATCTCAGAGGCTATTATGTGCTGTTTAGCTGTAGAGGAAACAATTGAATTGTGGCTGAATGTGAGGGAATTTTGCAGTCAAGATAAATGTATTTAAAACTTGTTAATGTAAGATAATGTACACTCACTTGGTGCAATCTGTGGAGGTTTGTTATTTTTGATGCTGAATTCAAAATGTGCCAATGGTTTACAAACTTTTTTTTTTTAAATATGACAATTTCCCAGGAAAGCCTTTGAAATTCCAGCACAGCGGTACAGTAAGTTCAAGAAATTTATGAATTCACCTGACAGCTTTGGTGGTGACTCCAAACCCAAATTATACCTGAAACTAAGCAGAAAGGAGCATTCTTCTCTCTACAGCAGAGGTGAGCACATCTTAAACATCAAATTTAAAATGTGGCAGTGGGAGAAGCTTAGGAGGACTCTGTATTTTTTTTGGCAGATGACATCTGGGTTGTTTCCAAGACTCTGAACTTTGATCCCATCGATACTTTCATTGCAAGCAGTGCTTTCTTTGGGCCATCCTCCAACAATGAAATAGAATTGCTACCACTGAAAGGCTACAGTCCCTCCAACTGGAGATCAAACAGTGAGTTCCACAGCAAATCATTCAGAGAAACAACTAAGAAAAAATCCAGCCAGCAATGAAGGATGTGTTTAGAATTTCTCAAATCTTGTACATGATTTAATTCGCAGTTTGTTTTTTTTTTCCCTTGTATGTTTGAATATATAATTTGAATACAGTAATTAACACAATTAAATTGCAAAGTAGCTGGCAAATTCCAAATGGGTGTGGAAGAAATGAGAATAATATAAAGAAAGTAGCAAATTTTATAGTGTGATATACAATGCAAGTTGACTGTCAGAGTGTAAGTAAAAGGAATATGTTTTTACTGTCCTTGAAAAACAAAATACAGAAAGCTCAAACAACTCACTGGAAAATTTATATTTATATGAAAAGCCACGTATAAAGTCTGTGATTCTGCAAAAGTTTCTTGGTTTTGCTGTGAATTGAGTTAAAGCTTTGGGGTTATTTTGTTTTGTAAATGAAGAAGATAAAATCAGTTAGTTACCCTTGACATTTTGTAATTTATTTATTTAGCTGATTTGAAATTTCTGCTGATTTAATTTTTTTCTCATTTTGTTTTTCTGTGGCCTTTCCAGTGTGTGTCCATGCCTTGCTGGTTTGTAATGCCAGTGGTGAGCTGGCATCCTTAAGGAACATGGAGGAGCACTTCAATCCATCCACGTTACCACTAATCCCATATCTCCTGAAAATGTGAGTTACTGTTCTGTGACACTGTGAGCAGGTCATAAAACAGCAGCAGTCCAGTGTAGGAAAATCAGAGCCAGGAGATACAAATTATATCATATCGTGACTTTCGGCTATTTTTTGTTTTCTTAGGAATTTTAATTCTGAAAATGCTACAAAAAGAGTCAACAAAAGGAAATTTACTCCACCTGCCATGAGCCTGAAATGCTCGATGATGTCTGGCCCTGTGAGCTCTGAAGTGGCAATGGGAGTGGCTGAAGAGATGATCCAAAGGTTCTCCCTGAACCCAGACCAAGCAGCATCACTGGTTCACATAGCTCAGATGATGACCTCCTGTGAAAACCCCAAACCAGGGGAAGAACATCAGAGCTTCCCCATCACAATCATACGTGGTACACAGCCAAGAACTGTGACATTTCCTGCTATTGTGTCTTTGCAAAAATGTTGATTCATGTGAAATGCTTTTAATATGAAATGCCAGATTCAGCCCCTCTGATAATGGCCACGGCATTGATACATCCATTCTGTTAGCACAGAGCTTTTGCCCCTTAAATTTTCCTTCTGCCTTTTGCAGGATTTCACTGAAGCATAGAAGGTGTTTTGCCTAGAAATATCTGTACACAAAATCAGAGTTATTTAGTGTCTTCTGCTTCTTTCTTTTCATACTAAAACCACTTTTGATCATGTATTAGCTTTGTTTTTGTAAGTGTAAGTTTGCCCGTGGATACTGGGAGCTGCTGAAGCAAGCCCATGCAATGTTTTTAGAGGAATCACAGCATAACTGAAGTTAAAGCAATGGATTCAAACCTTCTAGGAAATTCTCTCTTGTAACTTGGGCTTTTTCTTCCAAAATACCAGGTGTTTTTGGAGCTGGCAAGAGCTACTTGCTGTCTGTGGTGATCTTGTTCCTCGTGCAGCTCTTTGAAAGCAGTGAAGCTACAGAGGGTCCAAGGGCAACTCCGTGGAAACTTCTCATTGCTTCTTCCACCAACGTTGCTGTGGACAGGATACTGCTGGGGTGGGTTACTGAGGCTTTTACAGACTCTTCTTCCAAAGCCAGTATGCACTTACATTGTGGTGATAATTGTGTTGGTATTTCCTGTAAAACACGTCAAAAAGATTGATCTCTTTTCACTTTCCCTAAAAAGTGCCACACACAGGCTTTCATTTTACCTCAGCTCTTTTGCACAGTTCAAAGAGTGAAAGCTATATAAAACATTTACAAAAGACTACTTTAGGCTCTATTCTCAGCAAATTTACTCTTAAAATCCATCACAACAAAGTAATACTGGTCAAGAATCTTTGGGATGTAGCAGTAGGGGAAGGAGGAGCAGAGAGAATCAGGTTTGTGAAAATTCAGCATGAAGTTAGCATGAAATAAACTTATGGTTTGGAAGGAAAAAGGAAGGGAAAATACACATGGAAGACTATGAGAGGGGAGTCATCAAGACATTAAGCATATTTGAAGCAAATGATAATGAGGTAATTTATTTTGATTTTCTTGAACTACTGAGGTACTTCATCTCATTAAGTGCCATTAATTAATCGCCATCTCATTAATCATTCCTCTGTGTTCTGATGTGTCTTTTGAAACCACTTCTGAAGTTTTCAATATTTCTTTTTTTCCATTTCTGTAATGTTTACCATCTCTTTTTCTTTAAAGTCTGCTCGATCTTGGATTTGAGGATTTTATAAGAGTGGGAAGTATAAGGAAAATCACAAAAGCAATTCTTCCCCACAGGTAAGAAACATCTTTGAGGGATTTGAAGCAAGTTGGGATGAATTGATACATTGTTGTAAATTGCTGTTATGTATAAAGTATAGTTATTTTTCCAAGCGCTGCTATTTTCAGTTACTCTAATGTATGTTACAAAATCTTTTTTGAAGTTTACATGCAGGCTTAGGAAATGAAAACGAGCAGCTGAAAGAGCTGCTCGCTCTCATGAAAGAAGACTTGACTCCAGCTGAAAAAATATATGTCAGGAAGAGCATTGAGCAGCATAAACTGGGGACCAATAAAACTATTCTGCAACAGGTACAGTCAAAGAGATGGGATGGGAAGGCAGGGATGGGATTTGCTGTGTCTTATCCACAGGGCCCAGCAAATGGAAACTGGGAATCCCCTCTCACACCTGCCAAGCTCCTGGTTTTGAAATGTAAAGTGAATGTTAGGTTTGGCTCCACACATGTAGCTTAGTGTCCTGTCTCTGAAAATAAATTTAGGTGTATTCTCCTGCTATAGTTATGTGCTGCACAGAGATTAACTACAAAATAATCTTAACTTTTTGCCTGCCCATTTTCTCCTCGCTCATGAAAGGTGAAAGTGGTTGGAGTGACGTGTGCTGCCTGCCCTTTCCCTTGTCTGAACGCGCTCAGATTTCCCGTGGTGATGCTGGATGAGTGCAGCCAGATGACCGAACCTGCTTCCCTCCTTCCCATCGCCAGGTACAGCCTTCCTGTGGGGCTTCAGCAGGGACACAAGCTCCAAGTAGTGCCAAACTCCACACCTTTTTGAGCACATGAACCTCGAGGTCTTGCCTTACAGAGCAAAAAGAGTGATTTTAAACTGAGGCCTATCCTGAGGTGTTATTGAACTGGGGTGGAGAAGGGAGGCTGATGAAAAGCCATGTGATACAGAAACACAGGACACACTTTGGTTATGATCATTTTAACATCATTTTTAGAGCACTTATTTTTTCCTTTGTTTTTTTACGTTCTTATTTAGGTTTCAATGTGAAAAGCTTGTCCTTGTTGGAGACCCCAAGCAACTGCCACCAACTATTCAAGGGTCTGAGAGTGTTCATGAGCAGGGATTGGAGCAGACTCTCTTCGACCGGCTCTGCTTAATGGTAGGTGCTGCTGAACACACCTTTGGAAAAGGTGGAGAGTGGAATTGTAGGTCCCCTGAAGTCCCATGGGGAATTCTGGTTCAGGTGTCAGAGGATCGGGGTTTCAGCTTTGCAAAATATGGTAAAATCACAGAATGGTTTGGGTTGGAAGGGACCCCACTGGTCACCTAATCCAACCCCCCCACCACAGACAGGGGCACCTTCCACTAGAGCAGGTTGCTCCGAGCTCCATCCACGTGAACTCTTCCCTGTCCTTATTTCTCTGTCCTCATTCTTTAGGGACATAACCCCGTTCTCCTTCGGACACAGTACCGCTGTCACCCTGCCCTCAGTGCCATTGCCAACGAGCTGTTCTACGACGGGAACCTCATCGATGGGATCTCTGAGGGGGACAGGGCTCCTCTCCTGGAATGGCTTCCAACACTCTGCTTTTACAGCGTTCACGGCCTGGAGCAAGTAAGTTCCTCAACACTTCTCATATATATACTTCCTACATAAAAAGCCAATATTGTAGTTTTTCCTCCATTCCATTTCTTTTTGCATCGTTGGTGAGAACTGATTTGGGAATCTTTTTCTCTCTTTCCAGATTGAAAGAGACAACAGCTTTTATAACATGGCAGAAGCTCATTTCACAGTCAAGCTCATCCAGTCTCTGATTGCAAGTGGAATAGAAGGAGCTGCTATTGGTGTGATTACCCTTTATAAGTCACAAATGTACAAGGTTTGTATCATAAATCAATAATAAAAATCAATAAAGCCGTTTTCTTACATGTACTCGCGCGCTGAGTAGCCGAGCTCATCCCTGTTTCTTTGCCCACAGATCCAGAATTTGCTCAGTGGGGCTCACTCCGAGGCTTTTGAAGTCAAGCCTGTCCAGGTGTCCACGGTGGACGCGTTCCAGGGAGCCGAGAGGGAAATCATCATCCTGTCATGTGTCAGGACGAGGCAGTTTGGGTTCATAGACTCGGAGAAGAGGGTGAACGTGGCACTAACGAGGGCCAAGAGGCACCTGCTGATTGTGGGCAGTCTGCCCTGTCTGAGCAGGAACAGGCTGTGGGGAAGAGTGATTCACCACTGCAAAGGTAAGAGTTTCTTTGCTGGGGTTTTTGAAACCGTGCACCTCACTTTCTTTCATTACACTATGTATAATACACTTTATAGTGTTTATGCACTATATAATAATGTATAAAATATGCTATGTACACTAGAGCAACTCCTATATTCATTACATATAAACTCCAATTTTTAATACATAGGAAATCTAATATATTGCAAGAAAATGCAAGAATGTGCAAGTTGTGCCTTTGCAGTTTTACTTGCAAACTCTTTTTATCCTTGAAAGGGGGCTTTTTTTATGCAGTAATGGGACTTTACCTGCTTGGCTGACATCAAGGAAAGCATCTTAGTGGCTGAACTCCAAAGAGCCATTTTCCAAGCAGAAACATCACAGTCAGTCAATACTCTTGGGGAAATAGATGTGGGCATTGCCAGGGCTGATTCCATGATGGATGCTGTAAAGAGAGATGTAATCATCCTGTTTATTGCTGCTTTTAGGATGGGAAAATGGCTTACAACATGCAAGCCAGTGCGAGCAGCAGCTAAATGACATTCTCAAGTCTTACTTGGAGAAATGGGAGGAAGAACACCGGAGTAAGAAAAATGAAAAATAAAATATGTGTTCATTTTATATTAACTGCTTGTTTATATAAGTAGCTCTGGTAATTTTTAATCTAGTATTTATTGAATGTAGGGTATTTTTGTTTGGATCTCAGTGCACTGATACTTCTGTTTGACCTTGTGGTCATATGACGAAAAGTTATTAAAGTTACTTTATTTGGTTGATAACCATAGAGTGTCTTCATCTGCTTGAGAAGTGAAATGCTTTTATGCTTATTATGTTGACGATGTTACTGGTATTTCATTATTCTTTGGATTAAACACCATGGTATTTTAGAACAATTCTGTCACCTTCCATATTTACAGGTAGGTCACATCCAGGAAGGAGCTTGGCTATATCAGTTAAAAGGCCTATTCCACAGCTCTTGGGAAAATCTTAAATATCATCCAGGGCCTACAAGGGCTTCAAGAGACCTAGAGACAGACTTGTCACAAGGGCACGGAGTGACAGGGCAAGGGGGAATGTCCTCAAATGCCAGAGGATGGGTTTAGCTGGGATATTAGGGATAAATTCTTCTGTGTGAGGGAGGTGAGGCCCTGGCACACGTCGCCCAGAGGAGCTGTGGTTGCCCCATAGCTGTAAGTGTTCAAGGCTAGGCTGGACGGTGCTTGTGAGCAGTGCTGCAGTGGTGTCCCTCCTGACAGGTGTGGAGAATCCTGTGTGGACAGTTCCACGCAGGGAATTCCCCCTCTGCTTTCCAATTTCCCCGATGCCGGGCGCCTCAGTCTCCCGCGGGTTCCGCCGCCGCCAGATGGCGCCGCGCGCGCGGCGGAGGAAGCCGCTACGGTGGTGATGCGCCCCTCCCGCCAGCCCGCCACTGCGGCCGGAGCCGCAGCACCGCTCCGCCCTGAGGGGGCAGCGCCGGCTCCTTCCGCCGGGGGAGGGCTGAATAGCGCCTTTAAATTACTGCTGACACCTCTGTCCCAGCTCCCTAAAATCTCAATCAACAAGCCATTAGAACTCAACGGGAGTAAAACTAAGTCCTCGTTTAAGTGTATTTATCCGCTCTCTTTTCTCTCTTTCAAATGCTAAATCCATTTCAGCATATGCCCCTTCTTTCTCTCGCCTTTCTCTAAAGACTGGCAGCCCGCACTACTCTTGTAAATATGAAAGATGCTAATCATATGACATATCACGTCTCAGTCGGAGCCTGGAATAAAGCCTTGAGATTTGGGATCATTGCCTCCAGACAACAGCTTCATCAGCCGGAAAGTTGGGTTTTTTTCTCCTTTCCTTCAACTCTCAATCCCTTCTTTGTCTGAGGGAAAATGCAGCCAACTCGAGCCACCCCGGCCATATGGTTCACTCTGTGTTTTCTTAGTTGAATCCTGAATTGTTTGTGACTTGCGAAGGGTTTTTTTTTTCTCTTTTTTTTTTTTGGGAAGTGTGTATAAAGACATAGAAGAGGCTGCCCGGACCGGGGTGGCTCTGTACGATAACTCCATGTTCTTCACGTGTTCGCTTTCAGCCACCTCACCACACAGTCAAAAAGTATAAACCTGCAGACACACTTTATACCAATAACCTATTCCAGATATCTGGTATTCTTTCCCTTCTGGGCAAAAATAGCCAGGTATTTTTCCCTTTTCTGGATGGAAATTCCTTCTTGAAACACCATTTGTGTCTTTACTCAGCTCCATAAAACAGACTTACTGCTCACTGGCAAATCCCTTCTAGAAATGCCTTGACTAAGAGAAGCCCCTGACTATTTTTGAGTAAGGAAAAGTGGCTTTTTAGACCTGTGTAAATTAGGAGCCAAGTGAGTTCGGCACACCCAAGTTTGGATATCCCCCTGTTTGATAGCCAGCCTGCCAAATTTTCTTTCTGTCTTTCCTTACACCCCCCCCCAAAAGGCCCTTTCACCAAACCATTAAATTCTACAGAGGTGGTCAAGCTAGTCCTGCTTTTCAGGCGTTCGAGAAAGAAAAGGGTCCTTGAAGTTTAGAAGATGCCCAAGGAAAACTCATTGAATGACATCAAAAGAATGAGTTTCCATAGCTGTTGAAGCACGAGAGCCGTGTAGCTGCACAAAGGCGGGTTGGGGCAGTGGGACTGTCCCACTGCTCTATCCCAGCACAATTGGGTCACTGAAATAGGGAATTAATTACCATTGGAGAGTGGGCAGCCCATTCACCACTGGCTGAGTTTTATTAAACGCCAATATAAATAACAAAACAACTCTTGTGGCTGCACTATTCCTACACGCCAAAGGAAGGATTATGTTGGGGATTAACATCTTAAAGTCTATGAGACTTTCTGACTCAAGGCTCGGAGCTGGTAATCGTATTTGTCTCCTGGTTCAGCGATTAGTGCTCTCCCTCGCGCACCTTCGCCTGGATGGCCAATGTCCCTTTTTGCAGGCACTGGGTTTTTCACACAATCGGCTGTTCTTTTCCCCACATCTATAGAAAAGAATAAGAAAACTGAAGCGTGTTCACGCGATCCTCAAGCTTCTTCTCTCCTTCATGGGAAAGGAAGGCACCGGCAGCCTTTTTTCACAAGGGGGGGGAGGCAAACCCTCTTGGCGGGNATGCAAATCCGCCGGGAACAATTGGCCCCTGACCAGGGCCAGGGTGGGGGGAGCCAGGGCAGGATGCCGGGACAGCGCTTATGGGGGGACCCCTCCTCGCCTTGATCCCAGAGCAAACCCCAAATGTGCTAATACAGCTTGGGAGTTGGGGGGCTGGTCCCTCATCTTGCCCCTGCCTGTGGCACTTCTTGCTGCAGCATGCATGGAGTGGTCAGGAAGGACCTGGATCAGGACGTGGGGGACGCACACCCCAGCACTTCTGATTTCTTCCCTCTGCAGAGCACCCTAGTACTCTTGCTGTGTGGGGAAATGTTCTCACACCCCTTTTAAGAGCAGAACCACCCCACTCTCAGGGTTTGTCGATGCTGGGCACCACAGGATTCAGGGCACTCTGGTGTGCGTGGGCAGCCCTGGGACCCCGGACCCTAGGACACTGCAGGCTGTGGGGTATGAGGGAGACAGAGCTGGGAGGGGTAAGGCCACCCTGTCCCCACGGCTTTTTCCTCACATTTCCCGGGATGTCATGCCCCTGTTCACCTGAGGCAGGCTGGCCATTAATGCCGGCTCTCAACTTGTGAGGTCGACGTGTGGATGGGCTGTGCCCAAAGGTCTCTCAGCAACACAGACCCTAAACTTTTAGGGCTATCGGGTCACCTCAGAGTTCAATCTTCTTACAGCAAACAAAGCCCTTCTGAAGGTCTCTCCCTCTCCCCCACACGAGCTCAGTGTCCTTTATTTCTGGGCTGTGTGATAAGCTTAAATCATTGTGCTCCCATTTCTTGATCGTTGCCTACTTTGGGCTTTTGTTCCCCTAAAGTAGGATTGAGTCTGCCAAAGGGGCTGAAGTTGAACAGTTTGACCCTTGGAGGACAGTTCAGGCGGTGGGCAGTGGCAGCAGCATTCCTGCTCCTGATCCCACTCCCTCTCCCCCCGCCACCTCCTCTCGCCACCGCTCTCGGCCGAGCGGCTCGGCCCGCGCTCTGCCCACAGACCACACAAGCATCAGTCGAGAGCTGTGGGGACTTGGTAGCCGACCTGTCCTTGGTCACCTTGTGCCCAACCCTATGGAAAAAACGCTGCACGGCAGGGGCTGGCCACAGGAATTGGACTGAACCCCAGAAAGGCACCACAATAGGTTATGTGCCCACAGCGCTACCTCTGCCTCACCTCTCTGTTGCTTTGTATCAGCAATGGAAGCACGGAAATCTCAGCAAGCAGAGTGGTGACAGAGGGATGGGCTAGCCCTGTCACAAGTGTACTCTGCTTTGTCCCTTAAGATGCTGAAAAATAAAGCCCTTTTGCGTCACTCTTCTGGGATGCCAAGGGGACCTGTGAGTGTCCCGTTTCTCATCAGGAGGCCAGGGGAGTGTTGCAATGTTTCATAGAGTCACAGATACTGACTGAGGCATCCTCCCGGCCTCAGTCGCTCCCAAAGGCCACAAACCCAGAGGGCAGCAAGAGCGAGGGACTGATTTGGGTGTGAGTTTGTGGCGTGCTGAGCACAACTTCTGCAGAGGTTTCAGCTCTTTCATCTAATTTGGGCTTTTCTAGCAGTTGCAAATAAAGTTATGTTTCAAAGCCCAGCTCCCTCAAAGTGCCTTGCTGAAGGTGTTTCCACATGGAGAGGAGAGTGTACTGGGGTTTAAGTTTTGTATGTTCTCACTGTCGTTTCTTTGACAAGGGCCTGGAGTGGCAGGCAAGTGAGGGCAGCTTCACACTGACAGAGGGCAGGGCTAGGTGGGATATATGAAGAAATTCTTCCCTGGGGAGTTGGGGAGGCCCTGGCACAGGTTGCCCAGAGAAGCTGTGGGTGCCCCATCCTGGGAGTTTCCAAGGCCACGTTGGAGAGGGCTTGGAGCAACCTGGGATAATGGAAGGTGTCCCCAAGGGGTCTGTGGAGCAAAGCCAGCCTGCCGACTCCACGGGCATGTCACCAGGCTCTGCCATTGAGGGGGGGGCTGGAAGGGAAGAGGGGTGAAAGGAATGAAGGTTTTCCCGGTGCACTGACAAGTTAGTGTTTGGGTTTTTTATAAAATCTCCTCCAAGCTGTGAGTTGTACTTGACAGCACTGAGCCGCCCGGTGCGCAGGGCTTTCCCCCACTTCGGGTTTGCCCTGATGCAAACGGAGCAGCCGCGTGCCCGGAGCATTTCCCCAGCAAGCCATGCATGGAACTATGCACCTTTACCACATCACCAAGTGTCCCCAGAAGGCGAAACCCTCCCGGGAACGAGAGGGGTTGAAGGGGAGCCCCCCGTCCCATCCCATCCCATCCCATCCCATGCCGTCCCTCCCTCTCTCCCTCCCTTTCCTTGCCGGGCCCGTGAAAACGAAGCGGCTGAAAGGGAGCCGGCCCGGGG
>VXBQ01005788.1:347424-414421 GCA_013400175.1 Phainopepla nitens
AAAAAAAAAAAAAGTAAATTGTTTTGTTAGGGGTCCAGGTTAGAAGTCATTGTATAATTTGTAGGCTTTGTGAGGGCTGAATGCAAGCGTGGAAATTTAGGCTGAACTCTCTATCAAAAGGGAAAAAAAATCGGGAGGGGGGGAATGGGGAAGGATCTCCTCATACATTATTTATTTCGACCTTTAGGGGACAAGGAACTCCCCCCTTCTTTCAGGAGATTAAAAATAAATCAACAGACTGAAAACCTCAACAGACACGGAACATTACAGCGATCAGCCACACACGTGTTCACATTTATTTATTATAAAGACAGATTTCATGGAAAATATGTATTTTTTTGTATAATTTACAGAGTTTATTCTAGTATGTATTTACAGCTGAAGAGCAAAGGGATTGTCCTTGTGATAAAATATAAATAAAAAGCTCTAATTTTCGTAACTTTGGGGTTGCTGCTTTTTCCGCTTTACGTGCCAGCGACTGGGTTGGGCCTGTCCTTGTCTCTGGTGAAACCAAGATTCGGTGGGGCCTGGTGTCACTGGGTCCATGGGCAACTGTTTCTTTGGGAAACAGCATTAGAGAGAGAGAGAAAAAGAGAGAGAGAGAGAGAGAGAGAGAGAGAGAGGGAAGTTCAGTGGGAGTTTACCGATCATTTACCTTTGGCTCTCAGTACAGAAGAGGCTGACAGCAAATGCAGAATGGATGGATGGCTAAAGAGTTATCACACTTCAGGCCGATGGATTTCACCAAGAAGGCCGTAGGAAATAGACGTTACTGAGGAAAAAATGCATGGTTTAAAAGAGGAAGAATTTCCTCTCTGCGAGGGTCAGATGAATCCCAGGTCGCAGGCAATCCCAGGGGGCTCGGCTCCGCACGCACAGCGCACAGCCAGGGGTGTCACCACGGAGGGAGATGCTGGAGGCCGCCCGGGCCCTTCAATCATCGTCCCCGTGCTCCCGGGAGCGCTTTATGACTTCTGGGTACAAACACTTGGAAATCATTAAAAACCAGCAGCGGCGCCTGAGTGTATTAATTAAATAAAATGCTCAGCACGCGAATCCCGCCCGGTGCCCTCCGGATCCTGGGAGCGTGAAACCCGGCCCTCGGAGCGAGGTCCGCGAAAGGAAGGGAGAGAAAAAAGAGAAAAAAAAAAGCCCAAAATGTGTGAAAAGAGAATTAGTGAAATTAGGTTAGGCCAATAAACCGCGCGGGGGTCCCCCCGGCCCCGCAGCCTCGGGCGAGCAGTGCTATCTAGCCTGATCTATTGTTTCCCCCCCTGGCAGGGGGGTTATTGTGTGATAAATAATTCCTTAAAAAAGAAAAAAAAAAAAAAAGAAAGAAAAAAAAAGTGGGAGCATTTGCATAATCACTGCTTTGATGTGGCCAGCAAGATGAAGCTGTGTTCCTCCAAATCTGCCACGGGCCAGGAGGAACAAAACAAGAGGGAGCCTTTCACGGCGCTGGCGGTGTGTGGGGCAGCCCGTCGGGAGCGGGATTTTCACTCTCACTCGCTTTTAACGACCCCTTTTAATGGCTAAACTCCAGGAATGCCAAAAAGAAGCCGAGCGCTCTGTCCGTCTTTTCTGGTCGGGCTTCATTGTCCTTCCTGGTTTCTCTCCCTTTTTTAAGAGGCACTGGAGTAGGTGCCTTCGGCTCTTCAAAAGGCTGGACGGGATGCACTTCTCTCTCGGTGCTGCGGAGCCACGCAGGAACAGAAGGGACATCCCGGGTGGCTCAGCATCAGGATGCTCCCCGCAGCTGTCCCCAGGGAGGGACGCTGCTCCTTGCCAGGTGCGTCATCCTGGGGGGATTTCCCTCCATCCCAGGTACAGAGCCTGCTGGCAGGAGCGTTACCATCGGGCCGGGGCTGCGGCAACGGGAACCACCGTGGGAAAAAGCACACGACGCATCGGAGGATGGAGGGGGGGTTGGAGAGGGGTTTGGGGTGGGAGCCACGCCAGCCAAACCTTCCCTGTTCCCTGGGGAAGGCTGGCCTTGGTTGGAGATGTCCTCGGAGGAAATGGGCCTGAGGGGGCAAGGCTGGGAGGGGGTGGCAGGACCATGCTGGCAAAAGCCGAGTTGGAGAGGCTGGATTTGTCACCTAACCCGGCGACCTTCATCCTGAT
Organism: Phainopepla nitens; assembly: GCA_013400175.1. Classification (NCBI taxonomy): domain Eukaryota; kingdom Metazoa; phylum Chordata; class Aves; order Passeriformes; family Bombycillidae; genus Phainopepla; species Phainopepla nitens. The sequence continues at coordinate 349,549 of VXBQ01005788.1, forward strand.
TTTTCGTCTGAATGAGGCCAAAAGTGTTTATTTCCTTTTCTCGCTCCTTCATTCAAGTTTATGCCTCACCTTCATTTCTTTTTTTAATATATTTCCCTCTTTTCTCTCAGAAGACTGATTTTTGAAGGTGACGGGGAGTTCCCAGAGCAAACTGACGCCAACCTGGAAGCGGACCAAGAGATGCAAGACGGGCAAACACCTCCTTGGATGATGTGAGGAACCTGGGGGTGGTTTCCATGGCAGCCCCTTGCCCCAGAACATGTGTTTATGATCCTTCTGTGTATTGTATTTTGGCATAAAAGCTCCTCTGCGCCGGCAGGGCCGGAGGGGTAGCTTGAAGGCCCCCAGGGGGGTTTACTGCCCTCCTTGGCATAAGAATGGCCACGAGGAGCCAAACCAGCACCCCAAGGGCTGCTGCACGCTGCCTTTCATGGCAGACATAAATCTGTCTGTGTAGTGCCATCGTTAAAGAGCCCTCCTGACACGGCTCTCAGCTGGCTGGCCCATTTTAAACCCGGTTTTCCTAAAGCCTTACTCAGGTGCCTCAGGTTGGGCTTCCCCATGGTCCTGTATTATGCATGGATTTGGCCCATGTAGCCCCAGTTCCCATTCCCCATGGGCAAAAAGGATCTCAATTATCTATTATACAGTCAATCCCCTGGCATAAGCAGGAATCCCAGAGGGATCATTTTTGTAAACTGATGTAGGTTGTTGTCTTGCTACAAGACAAAATCTTGTGTTTTAAAGTCTAAGACAGACTCTTTTGCTCTGACAAGCTGACAGTGTAAGGATATAAGGATATAAGGATATAAGGATATCCTGCCTTCTACCTCCAATTCTGCAACAGCTGTGCAAGTCCAGCAAAATCCTGGCAGCCTGCTCGTGCCTGTGCCTTCTCGTACTGAATTCAGATTAAGGAGAAGCAGAACTCCTGACAGATTTAAAATCAAGCCTCTAAAAACTGATTGGAGCAAAAAATAATAATAAAAAAAAATCCTTGGAGGGTCCCTTTGCAGCGGCCGGGAGGGAACAGGGATGGTGCTGGGGCAGCTGTGACACACAGCCATCCCCTCTCCCTTGCCTCCCCTCCTCCTCCTTTTATTAAAAAGCAGAGAGACCGGCCCAAAGCTGACGGCATATTTACCTTCATGAGTTTTAAAAAAAGTTAATTACCGCTCGGAGCAAGTTGGTCGGGCTGTCCTGAGCTGTCTTTTATTAGTAGTCGCCTTCATTAATTTCCCTCGCTGGATTTGCTGCTAATAGCTGCCTGGTCCTGGGCAGCACAAAGCAGCATCTGTGCCATTGAGCAGAAAAGCGGGAGTCAGGCAAAGGGGGGCACTGGGGCGGGGGGGCGACGCCGTTTGCAAATCAACCTCTATTAACGTGATGTCCTGCTCGGAGGGGACGGCAGCCCCGGTAGCCGGCACGGCAGTTTGGGCGGCGCTGGGCTGTTACCGAGGGAGGAGAGGCACCTGCTGCCTGCCGGGGGGGGACCTGCCCTCATCCTGCTCCCCTGGGCGCTGGCTGTGCTGCCCAGGGACTCCCCGGGATGCTGGACCTGCCTCCATGGGCCTGTGCACCCAGCTCGGTGCGGCTGGGTCCCGCGGCAGCCTCCCGCATTAAACAAGTTGTTAGTAACTCGGTATCTCTTGATGGAAGATGCACTCCGCCCTAAGAACGGTTTGGCAGAGAAGTTTGGGATTAGGGAACGGGATTAAGTTCTGTTTGGAGGGGGCAGCGGGCAGGCCCGGCAGGGGGGGCTGGAGGCACGGCGGGCTCACACGAGCTGGGGCAGCGGGCGGCTGCAGGGGCCAACAGCCCCATCTGCTCCCGCTCAGCCAGGGGAGAGGCGAGATGATTTCATCCAAGTGGAAGAAAGGAGGGTGGCGTGTGTCACTCCCGGGAGAGGGGTGAGAGCAGAACGCTGCCGCCAGCTTCCCTGCAGAGCTGGGGGAGGCACCCGTGTGCCGGGGCTTCCCTCAGGGCAGCAGGTGACAGCAGCAGGTACCAACACCTTGCTGCAAATATCCCGGTTCTGGTTAGTGGGAAGGAGATGCCGAGGAAGCCGCTGCTGCTGTGTTCTTCCAAGCAGAAGAGATTGGGGAGCACGGGCTGTGGTTCTGCGCTTGCTGACGTGAGGCTTTCCCCTCATTCCCCATGAATAGCTCTGTCTGGTGAAGGAGCTGTGCCTAAAGCCAGCAGCTGGGCTCTGGGGGCAGCTGATGCCGGGTTCATGGCAGCGGGGCCGTGCTGCCTCGCGTGCAGGGGCTGCCTCACAGCTGGAGGGGTCACCCCGTGCCCGCTCTCTGCCGGCCGCCACGGCCCGGGATGCCGCTGACGGTCGGAGGGAGAGGGAGGGAGGCAAGCTTGGCTCAGCCCTGTGTTGTTGGGATAACTGAGAGGCTCCCTTTCCACTGCATCTTTTCTAAGAGAAATTCCCAGAAGTGCTCCACAGGGTCATTAGTTATTGGCAAACGAGTGAGAAAATCATTCTACCTGTTAGCAGGCTTTGGTTGCACCAGCTTGTTCCCTGGATATCACATTTACTAACTTGGACGCACAAGCACCACACACAGCCAACAAGATTCTGCCTTTCACCTGGATACCTGCAGAAAGGAAAGGAGGAAACACCTCTTTAATACCCTCTCTGAAGGACAGGAAAGTGTGTCACCACTGTCACATGCAGGCCGGTTTTGTGTCTGATTTACAGCAGCACTTACACAGGGTGTAAACTTGAGTAAACTCAAGTCCTGGAGTTAAGGTGAGAGGAGAAAATGTTTCATGTTTCCTCAGGCGTGATGTCCCTACAGTTCATATTTCACTGTCCCAGCACGACACAGTTCCACTCATTTTGTAGAGACTGGCCCTCAATGGTTACACCGAGTACTCAGGCTGGAATTTGGAGAGTGTTACAATTAACCAAGCCCAGAAAGCATCTTGGTAGCAAGTTACTTAATGCAAGCCACTGAATCTCCAATGAAAACTTGCAATTTCTAATTTAAAAAGGAAAAAGTATTCCTGATGTCTCAGTTAGTTCAAATTACTTTATTCTGAAACTAGAGGAAATAACAGCAATATTTTTTTTGTCAGTAGCTCCGACAGAAGATGAAATTTTACAGCCAATATATTAAATTCTCCATCCTCAGAGTCAACTATTTATTTTCTCAATAATTTTCTATTTATACCACAAATATGAACCAATAATTTAAACTCTGTGTGTCTGGACCCATGTGTGCCTCCCAGTTCTTCAGGCAATGGTAAATGGTGGTAAATCCATGATTTCCAGTATCCAAGCCCCGGATGAAGACAGAGTGCCTGATACATCTGAAATTGGGCCCAATCCTGTAAAGAGTAAGACCAGTAGAATACGGTTCCATGTCTGTTTTAACAGGGAACTGGACAAGCTGATCCTTGACCCTAACTTTTACCTGTGGGTAGCCCTAACTTTGGCTGAGGTGGCAAAATATCTCCTAAAACCAACAAAAGAAATAAGATGCTAGGTGGAAACATTAAAAGAAAGCAAAATATTAAAATTTCACAGAGATGGATTTATTCAGAAGTGTGTCTAAACACATTTTCTTTTTCTTTCCTTGAGCATGAAGGAGCTGGAAAACGCATGACTGCTCAGGGGTCCCAAAACTGCATGTGCTGTCGGAGCAGACACGGCGGGGCCGGCTGCCGGCAGTGCATTAGGACACTTTGTTGTGCAGAGATTGTCCGAGAGGTTTTGTTTTGGTTTTAATTGTCTCCGTAGAGCAGGGAGAGCTTCTGCGGAGAGGCTTTAACACACCATCTCTGCCGCCCATTAATTCCCGGGATCTTGCTAACTAGCTTTGTTTGCCCTCCGGAGCCCGGCGCTCGCTGGCCGGAGCACGGAGCTATGCGAGCGCGGCGTTCGTCACCTAGTTAAAGCCAGCATTTCCCCACTGCCGAAGACAAGGCCGGCCTTTATTGGCTGCACAACAAGATAAGGGGCTTAATCTTCCCAGTAACACGTGAGTTTTCATGTATCACTTTAATCTGCGAGACACTGGGGCCGAGTGTCCCGTCACATGCCGATTTCACTGTTGTGTGAGCCGGCGACTGCCCAGCTCAATGATGGATTGTTTGCTGGCTCCTAACAACAGGCAAGATGGTGAATGCCCCGGGGTGACAGACAGTGTGCAATGGGAACTGCCGCAAATCTGATGGCCCGGTTCAAGTTCACCTGACAAAGCTGGAGCAGTCTGCGAGCAGAGCTCGGGAAAGGATTATTCACACTGGCATTATATTTTTGAATGCATTTTTCTCCCCGCGCAGCTGCGCAGCTCCCCAAGACTGAAGGTTTATGCACCATAATAAAGAGATTTAATTTTTTTCCTCTTCCTTCTCCCTCTTTACACCTAGTTCTAATCAGCTGGCCCAGGGATAGGGCATCTTTCCAAACAACTCGGCACAAACATCACCTAGAAAACAATAGCATTGCTAAAACGTGGGGACAAAAGCCTAAAAATCTCTGCTGGCTGCAGAAACAAAAGGGGATGGTTTTGTTAAAGCAAAGTCTGTTGGGGACCCATCTTTTTGTGGAACTTTGACGCTGTGCTCCCTTTCTCATCGAGAAAATCTCCCCAAAGAAATGATCCCAGTGCTCGGCGGCAACGGGACATCAGGGCTTTGCGGGGGAAGGGGAGAACGGGAAATGAAGGCAGCTATTCGCTGCCTTGCTGGACAACCTGCTCCCAAAGATGTACAGGGTAGAACAGTGCCCAGCTCGTGGGTCATTCTGTGGACTGACCTGTGCCAGGCTAGGCCAGCAGCTCCACCGAGGGCCTCGTCAAAGACAGGCAGCTACAGATCTCATTGCACTCCACGTGTTGATCATGAAAAAAGTAGTAAATTCCTTTCTTCCCGAAGTTGGAGCGTGAGACGTCTTTGCTGTTGAGGGAATGAATCTGGGGGTCTGTGAGGTAGATGAGGCCCTTCCCATTACCTGTCACCCAACCTGTGGAAGAAATAGTGCATCTTCATATCAAACACCACAGCCTTTGTGTTACCACACTCAGGACTCTCTGCCTGGCACGGCCCTTGCTCTGCTCACCTCACCTCAGCGATCCCCAGCTTCCACCTATGGCTGCAAAAGCTGAACCCTATGAGATGCATAGTGAATTTCAACGAAATGAATACCCTAAAGATACCTGTGGGCTGGAAGCTGAATGTGAAAGGCATAAACATCACTGTCACACACACCTTGAAGGTCGACGACGACGTCAGTTCCATTGGAGAACTCGTAGCAGAAGTGGCCGTAAGCCAGACCGTACTCCGTGGCTTTGTACTCATTCTTCACTACCTTGGTGTTGTTGGACAGCTTCACAAACTCCCCGAGGATGTAGGGCTCCACACTCACACACCCTTTTATAGTTTTGTCTTCCAGTATCTGAAAGGAGACAGCCTCACTGCTGCTATAACTGACCCAAGACACCCTTCCTCATCCGGTCTTGGAATTGCTTACAAGACAGTTCTTACCAGGAGTACTGCAGAGGGGATATAAAAGACTTGGGTAGGGACCTTCTGCTCATACAGCCTCTTGTTGAACTCTGTCACGTAGTACTGGGCAGTCATCTGTCGCTCCACGTCACTGAAATGATGGAGGAGTCCTTTTTCTTCTTTATATTCCTTCCCAACATACCTAAACAAAAGGAGAAGTCTCTGGAGCGGTGTTTGTTCTGGATGCTGTGATACAGAAACATCACTGCAAAGCAGAACTTGTCAGAAGCAAATCCACCTGTGGGTGATGCATTTAAAATAGCTGTGATTAAAATCGGGTGGAGTTCTTTTCTACCTCACAGAGGTGAAATGTTATCAATCAAATCCTGGGATGGGGGTTTCATAACACTGGAATGTTTAAACTAAACTCCTCTTAACACTGAAGGGAGATCTGACTCAGAAGTATTAAAATTCTGTTCTCCATCCATAATAATTCATCAGCTACTTCTAATAATGATCTGAACTGTGCAATTAGCTTTTAGAAGACAACAGTAAAGCAGCTTTTCCTTCCTAGAAATTAAAAGGTAGAGTTACATGGAGTGGTGGGAAAGACTGCCAAAATGTCCAACACATTTGTGAAAGCCAGAAAATATTCTTGCTACAGCAAATCTTATCAGATAGTTTTTATGCATATTTACAAATAAGCAGCACTGATAAACACTTTGTTTCAGAAATCTGCTAGGTCTATACCTTCCCAGGATTTCTTCTTGGTGCAGGAAATGTATCCAAAAGGCATTTCTCTGCTTGCCTTCCTTGGCCACGTTCAGGTAGTCCCCAATGAACACAGCTGTCTCCTGGCCTGTCCACAGCCCAGATTTCTTGGAGTATTTCAGAAGAAGAGCAGCTACAATAAAGAAAACACCACAGGTAAAAGGGAGAAATCCACAGGACTGCTCTGAGCCCGTACTGAGGACAGGCTGTTATTAACAATTATACTAATAATTATTATTATTTAATTATAGTTAATTATTATATTAAATATTATTTTAATGATCATTAGCTTAAACAGTTTTCAGGGATGGCATGGGGAATCTAAACTCAAGTAATGGGGTAGAAAGCAATAAAAAATTAAATCCTAATAAATGCTGACTAAAATATTGTGTTAAAAATCCTGAGTCAAGCTTGTGGAGGCACATGTTGCTGTGTGGGAACTCACAGTATGCTTTCTGAAGCTCTTTGGTCCTAAAAATCCCAGTAGGCATCAGTCTCTGGACAAGCCAGTTATGGTCCACCCCTGCCAGAAGCTGCCTGTAATCATCCTCCCTCAGAAACCGAGCATCCAGGATCTCTTCCTTCACTCTCCCAGGTGTGAAGGCAGAACCACTTCCCCTGGGGACTGAGCCTTCAGGGGAGCTCGTGGGCATCTGTGCTGGTTTGATCCATGAACCCAGAGAGGATCTGGATCGTTTCTTGCTGCTCACCACATCCTGAGGCTTCTCTTCATCTTCTTCTGTAGTGGCACAGTCAAAGTGCTTGGTTGTGGATATCTTTCCCTGGGAGGGCAAAGCTGATGGCACACTGGGAGTTGCTTCATGCTTTGGAGCCAGTGCTGTAGGATAATTATTTAAGTCTCCTGCACTGATGAGCTCAAATTCAGTGCTGTCCATTGTTTCTGCCTGGGTGTCAACTCGAGGCACTCGGAGAGATCTGTTCCCCAGCACGGCAGATTTCCCCACCCAGTCATGCACAGAGGAGTCACTGCCCGTTTTTGGCCCGTTTGTTGATGGTACAGAAGTGCCCCTGTTTTGGGGGGGCTGGGCCTCAAACGAGGGATCCTCAGTGCTATCTGCAGGTTCTGGGCAGACCCACACAAAGTGACCGACGTCTGCCTCCCTGCTGCTGTCCTTGGTCCTGCAGCTCAGCTCCTCAAAGGAAAAGGACTTCTCCTCCTCCTCCTCCTGCCCTGTAGGAACAGAGTAAGAGATGGAGAGGGAAGGAAACTCTTTGCTTGAGGCCTTGGCTTTCTTTTCTGAAGAGCTCCACCCACGGCGTCTTCCCTCCTGCAGCTCTCCTCCACAGAGAGGCTCCTTCACCACCATCCTCCCTGCTCGAGGTGTACACCCCTCTGAGGAATGCTGAGGAGACCCCCCAGAGCCTGGGAGGGGCTCCTGAGGAGCAGGATGCCAGGCTCTAGGAGGTAACGAGCACAAGGGCACGTCCTGGCCGTTTCCATCACATTCTGTGGTGCAGCACTGCTCCTCCGCTGAGCCCTTCTCTCCTTGCTGCCCATCCCTGAGAGACTCTCTGCTGCTATTACAGCTTAGCTCCTCCCAGCTGGAAGAGTATCTGGATTCAGACAGTTTGCACCAAGAGCTCTCAGAAGTAGTGCTTTGGCTTCTGTTTAGCCCTCTGCTGAAAACATCATTTTCACTGTTTATTTTAATTTCTAATGGCTCGATCTCTTCTTTGAAAGAAATTTTCATCACACCAGAGCCAATGTCTTGATTTCTTTGGCCACTGAGTCCCTCTGAGCTGCTTCCTGCTGTTGGTGAGTTCAAGATTTTCACAGCACCTCTCCTCTGGTGAACTGTGTCTTCAGTAGTACATGCAGTGTCCACTGTTTTGGTCTCTGTTCTTAAGGCTGTGATACAAGCTCCCACCTGGATTTCTCCCGGTGTGGTTTTATGAATCCTGCAAGTTTTCTCAAACACCTGGCACACTGACAGGTGATGCTGGGAATGCTTGGCAAGGATTTTCTCAAAGCTGGTTTCCCCTTGCAGGACAGGTTTTTGCACCGAGCTTTTATAACTGTCTGGGACGTAAGACCTGGCATCGGAATTCGGGAAGCTCCCCACTCGCAGGCGCTTCTTCACGGATGCAATCAGAGACATGATCTCTTTGGCAAGCATCCCCTTGTCTTCCTCCTCTGGAAACAAGGTGCTGTAGGAGTGCAGTTTCCCCAAGGCTTCCCTGCACAGCTGAGTGACCTCACGGAGCTCCTGGCTCTCTCCGTAGAGCCATCGGTGCACGGTGGCGAGGCAGAAGGCAGCTTTGATGAAACTGTGCAGCTCCTGCTTGCTGGTGATGGCGCTCTGCTCCTCCTTGGTGAGAAGCCCAATCTCAAAGGATTCTTTGGCTTCAGACAAGTAGAACTCTCTCTTTTCTGGGGGACAGTCCTTGGAGTGACTGTAGGACAGCAGGCACATCCCACGGATGTTCTGGGAGGGGATCAAAAAGGAACAAAGGAATTAAAAACCTGTTTCTTTCCCTTACACAATTTGAAGCAAAGCTCATCTCTAACTGCCCACTGCTACATCTCCTGGAGGAAATAAACATTCTCTTTTTTTTCCCCTTGAAATACAGCTGTAGTTCTAGGAGAAGCAGTGCTCCTGGGGCTCGAATGCCCATCCTCACTCTGTGGATAGCTTTCCTGATTGCAGTTCCGAGCAACGTACACCCCATGTAACCAACCAAACCCGCATCACAGACACGATACCCCGTGTGGTGCGCTGTCTGGAGGCCATGTCAGAGCCAAATTTAGCAGCCTGGACTCTTCCCCTGCACAAATCCCACTTCCAGAGGGAGGGGTAACACTCACCACGGCCGTGAGGACGAACAGGGGCGTGTACTGGCTGTAGGCAGCTGCCAGCTTGCAGGCCTCAGCCGCCGATAACAAGCGATGGCTGAACTCCTGCAGGAGGCTCTGATGAAATAACCATAATTAAAAAAAAACCAAACATAACGAAAAACCTCAACTCAATTTGGACTTTATTTCCAAATATATGGGACCTGGAAGGAAGGGACAATGATATCTTAAACAACAGCCTGGTCTGTTTCTGCAGGACTCTTTTTGCTAAGGTTTACCATGGATACGTCATTTTTGACTCTATAAATATTTTAAATATATACTCTACAAAATACTCTTAATATGTTCTTTTTCCTGAAGCCAGGCATTCTCCCATCTGGGTGCTACTGAACTTTTTCACTGAGAGCAATGGAAGTTTCTTCAGCCCTCTCAGCATAGGAAAGGAAATGTGTGGGTGAATTTGAGACCACCTGAAGAATCCACACACACAAACCCCAAACCAAGTCTCACCAGGTCAACGTCAGCATTGGTTTTAAAGCGTGCATAATCCTGCTCATTCATGGAAGCAAAGATGTCTGCCATAATACCCAAGGATGTGGCAATTCCCTGAAAGAGAAATTAAAATTTTTCATAGTGTTTTTTTCCCCCTTTATTTTCAATTTTACTGCTCTGCTGTGTAGCACATGCTGGAAAAATAAACAGACAATCACACAAACAAGACCCAAAGAGAAGCACGGCTAAGAAATTCAGAGATGTCATCTTGGTATGGTTTTATTAATTTCACTTGCAGGAAGTGTAATCTGGAAGACTTGATGCCACCTAAGGGCCTGCCTGGCCAAATAATTAAGAAAACCAGGTCTGCTTTCACAAAATTCAGAATCCCCTGGTGCTGCTGCTGAAATGGAGAACGCAGAAATGTTCTGAGCTTGAGGTCAAGCTTTAAGGCGTGGCAGACAAGAGGTGACAAGGTCTGGGTTTGTGGGATATCTTATGCTGGGGTCCAGTTACAGACCCTCTCCAAGCATCACCCGAGGACTTGCCAGGCTTAGGCTCACATTCCTGTTTAGCTATGGACACACGGTGTGACTGCTGCTTCACCTCCAGGGGAAGATCAGTGCTGCCCAGCCTCACAAAGGTGTTAAGGACAGGCATGGTGGCTGTGTGAGGTGTTCAGGTCCTGGAGGGCCAGGGGAATCCATCACCCACCACAGACAGCGCAGAGCAGCTCTGCAAACAGACGTGCTCAGGGGGGGAAAAAATTAGTTCTAATCCCAAGAAACGGCCACAATCTGTGGTGCACCCTGGAATTAGTCTGTCCTTGTCAGAGGCACCAGAGGCATCCTCAGGGATGATTCACTTCAGGTGGCTCTGTTTAATGAGAAGTATTGCTTTCATCCCCCTGCAGGAAAAGAAGCATGGGTAAGGCCGTGCATGCACGCGGAAACAACGCGCAGTACAGACTTTGTGCTGCCTGTTAACCCTGGCTGAGGTGTGTAATCGAAACACTCTTGCTGGAGGAAACAAAAGCTAAGCTGGAGTGATTATTGAATTGGCAGGGAGATGCAGAGAGGAAAGGAAATGCTACCTTTTTATCTGGCTGAGGAAGTTTGAAGTATCCCACGACTGAAGCCCAGATCAACTCTGCTGCCTCATACCACATCCCTGAAATAAACCAGAAAACAGGCACTGAGCAGGTGACTGCCAAGGATGGCTTTCCATAGCTCGTTTTACACCTCGGGTCCCCAGAGCAGGATAAAACCATACCGTGGCATGTTTTGCTTCAGTGACTCTGACCATTGATGAGCTTCCTTTCACTTTTGGCTGTGCATAAACGCCCATTTTGTCCTCATAAAAGACTTCAGCCCCACAGTCGTGGAAGATTTGGTGTCTCAAACCAAAAGCACAAAATGAAGGCTGTTGCCTCAAGTGCCAAACCCTGAATACAGAAGCCCATCCTGCTGAAAATCAGGGATCTTCCTGTCTTGAGAGAGGACATTACTGGGATGCCCCTGCAATAAACAACCGCCTGCCTTTGGGAATAGTGAATTTGGGACAAGCGTTAGCAAACATGGACTGGCACAGGGAAAAGGAACATTTCAGATTGTTCCTTGGCTTCAGGTGAGATTGGTAATAAAATAACAATTCCTGCAATTTATTTACTTGATAGACGACTCCAGGCCCTCGCTGCAGAGATGGGTATGCAACTCATTCCCTGTGCCTGTTTTGTGGGTATAGGGTGTTCACCACAAGCCAGAATTCTGATGTGTGCCCAGTGTAACATTTTTAAGGGGAAAAAAAAACAGAGGGAAACTCACTTCCTTGAGTGGAAGCTTTCAGAAGAGAGCCTTACCAAGCTTTTGCAGAATCTGTCCCCTGATTTGTAAGCAGACTGCCTGAACAAGAATCCGATCGCTCTTCTCAGCGTATTGCCAGGTTCCTGCAGGAAGAGTGGGAAAACTTGGCATTGAATGAAAAATATTCTTGTCATTCTAAGCCTCCAAGGGTAACCTGAATCCCAGCAAATTGCCAGGATTCTCCTCCTTGCATGGAGGCCCTTTCCATATGAGAATCTCAGCTTCTCATGGAAAGCTAACCAACAGAACCCTGAACTGCCCCAGTTTTCACAGCTGCATAGCAACCTGAATATACCCTCTAAAGAAACCCTGAAGAAATTAAAATAAAACATATAGAATAAAGTATTGATTTAGTCTGTAAGATCACTGGGAACGTGGAGGATGAACATCACGCTAACAATCTGGATTTTTGAGGGGATAGAGTTGTCTTAGTTTTCTACATCACTCAGTTGCTTGAAATTGCTCCACAGGTTAAACTTCACCATTCAGAATATTTTCCCACCCAAGTGAAGGTGTACAAGGATAAATGAAGGAAATTCCAAAAGTAATGTTTCCACATTTTAGGAGAGAATGGCGAAGGAAAGAGAAGTGTGATGTAAAGAGTCATCACTGGGGTTGGTTCGGCTTATTCCAGGCTGGTGTAAGTGTTAAAACTGGGATCAAAAATCCCACCAAAATAGCAAGTATGAAATTGGAAAAGAAATTTATACATACCCGTTGCTCCGTTGTCATTAATCAGGCTGCTTAGGATATATTCAGCTTTTAAAAGTTTACCTGATTGCAAATTTAAAAAAAAAAAAAAAAGATAGAAAATGAACATAAAGTGTTGTGGCATGACGTGAATAAAAACACTCATCAGGTATCACCTGCACAGAGAAGTGCTGCTGTCCATAGCCAGAAATGCACATGCCCCACCTTCTGTAATATGTGGTTGCACAGTAACATGAAATTGTGAATATGTCACTTTTATTTTACACATTATACATTCCTGGAAGATTGTTGGGATTCCCAGCTCTTATTTCCCTCCCAGAAGGAAGTAGTCTAGCCTGCTTCCTTCAGCAGCAATACTTTTGGATTCTGTCCCAAGGAAACGTGGGCTTTGGAAAGCCATTTAGGGCTGACTGGGGAGTGGCTTGACATCCCACCACGGAAAGCACAGCCACAGGACGATGCGTTAAAAATCCTTCAGGTGTTGTCCGTGTTACAGGAATGACGGAATTTTATTTTTTTATCCTGGAGGAGATGCAATCTGCATTGTTTGCATAGTCAAGTGGCCCCACTGAAAAATAAAAAGCAGCTGGGACAGTGTAGAGAAAACGCCAGGATTGTAATTTCCTTTTTCAAGGCCCTCGGTCAGGAGTACAGCAATTCAGATATCCCTGTTTGAAATCAGCAGGGAAGATTTGTTAAGGAACAAAAGCTCCAATTAGTATTTTCCACACCCTTTCACAATTTTCTCTCCTGCTTTTGGCTCCGAAACCCTTTATACCGGCCCCTTTGTGCTAGCGAGAGGAGCCGGGAGGGCTCCAGGGGGCCGGCGGAGCGGGAAGCGCGTTTGGGAAGACGGCACCGCGGGCGTGTCCCTCGCCGCGAGGGACCGAGCGTCCCCTCCCGAGCGCAGGAGCCGCTGCCGGGGCCGCAGCAGCGGGGCAGAGCGGTACCTGCGCTGAGGGCGAGGCGAGCCTGGCGGAGGAGCAGCTGCGGGCTGAGCGGGGCGCCGGGCTGCAGGCGGTGCAGCCGCCGGGCGATGCGCAGGAGCCGGCCGGACGCGTCCAGCCAGTACAGGAAGCGGTCAATCAGGAACACCACGGCGGTGGCCGTGGAGCAGTCCCGGACCAGGATGGAGGCCTTCAGATAAGCCTGGAAAAAAAAAAAAACAACCACAGGCAGCTGCAGGGAAACTCACCTCCAGCGGCTCAGAGAGCTGGAAAATGTTCAGCTTCAGCAACCCTATTCCTCACCCTACTTTCATTTGTAGCATAGGGAGGTGCCAGCTGTTTATTTTGTTTGAGTTGTAGATATAATTATTGATTTTTTTTGGGGGGGGAAGGGGTCTGGTTTTGATTTGTCTGACATTCGGAACTGCAGAATTTGGTGGTCTGCTAATGAATTAAAGTCATGCCCAGCAGCAATCAGCTGAAAAGAGGGCGTGAGACTGGGAAGGCTGGAAATGGTCACTGCAGCCATTGTCCCATTAGGAGCTCAGGCAGTCCACTCCTCTGTACACCACAAACAGGCAAACAGGCCAAGAATCCAATGTTTTTCCCCTGCAGGCCATCCTTAATGACTACTAAGTGTCTGTGAACTCTCCTGGATTCCCACAGCAGTAGAGCCATTGCACCCACACGTGAACTGTCAGAATTCCTGAGATCCTTGCTGTTACCAGGACAGGAGGCCAGCAAAGACAGCCACAGGAGACATCACAGATGCAGGAGTCCACGTGGACCTGGGGACTTTTGCCAAAAGCCCATCACTTCCCATGCCGGGCAGAGCCTGGTATTCCTGCCCGGTGGAGCAAGGAGGTGTTTCACACACTGACACCCAGGAGATTACTTTTCCAGAGACTGCCAAGAAATCTTTGTCCAAATCTCCACTAGAGCATCAAGTAGCACCCTCTGAGGTGTGCAGGAAGAAGCCCATGTCAATCTGGGAATAGCCTATGGCACGAAGGCCAGCTTGCAGCACCAATCCCAAGCACCCAAGCATTTCTCATCCCAGCTTGTCTGCACTTCAGCAAGGCAGATTTGTACAAATTCTCTTTTTTTTTCTCTTTCTTTTCCTTTTTTTTTTTTTTCTTCCCTTTCCTCAGCCGGAGTTGGATTTTCTAAGAGGATGGCACTTGAAAAGGATTCCTGAAGCTCTGGCAGGCACAACTCTGCTTGTGCCGGCCAACAATGGAGGAATCCCCCTCTCCAAGCACCTGTAAACTGACACTGCAAACCAGCCATTCCAAATGCTCATCAACAGGCCATATATTTAAGCACAGAGCATCGCCTAATCTATTTTTTTTTCCTCCCCTTCTTCCTTTAATAGATCGGAGCACAAAAGCCTGAGAGAGGGTGACCTACCAAACAAAAGGGCCTTTGAGTTCCTAGGAAAAGTAGACTTGGAGGAGGATGGAAGGAATCCAAGTGGCCCTATTATTTCCACTTGCACTAATTAGACATTTTTCTGTCAGCTATTGAGCACTGCTGAGAGGCCAAACTCACTGAATTCATTTCTAAAGTGTTTACAGAAGTTTGCATCTGTTTGTGTCTCTTCAGGAGGAAAATAAGCACTTCAATAGCATTGTGGAAAATCTAAACGAAGCATCCTATTCTGAAGGGCTTGGCAGTCTTGCAGCTGCATAATTTAACTCCCCACTCAATGCCGAAACCTCTTGCGTCCCTCTCCAAACCCAAATGGACACAAAATGTAGAAAAGTCAAGGCAGGGCTATTTTTTTTTGGGAGGCAGGGCCGCACGCTGTGTGGCACACAGCGACACGGTTCCGTGTCAGCCCTTGCAGCGACGTCCCCCCCTCCCCGTTCCGAGCAGGACACCGAGAAATTCATACCCGCTCCTTTCATTCCCTGCCAACTCGTGTGGCCGGGAAATTCCTCAGCACCTCGAGCGGGCGTGCCGGTGCGCTGGGCACGCACCCAAGCCGAAACTCCGCTCCAAGAGGAACCGGGACAGCGGCTCCCTGTCACCCAGCCCAGAGCCAGGGAAACCCCTCTGGCTCCCAGGATCCTGGCCTGCTCCATCACAACCAGAAACTGGCAGCCCACACAGATTTACTCACTTTCTCTACCGCTTTAGGCGCATCCAGAGAGAGAGAGAGAGAGAGAGAAAGAGAGAGAGAGAGAAAGAGCGACGTACGCGCGCACTTTGTTTTCACATCTGTGTCCACGATGTGAAATGGATCTGCCTAATTGAGTTTATGACACAAAGGGAACCTCACGGCTGGGAAGTGGAATCAGGTGGTGGGAGAATTAAATTTGCACCGGATTTCTATACACAGACCATTGGGGGAGATGCAAAGCAGCCTTTAGTGAAGGGGTTTTGCCTTAATGGTGCTGAGTGGGAGGGTGTGCGGTTCGCATGGCTCCCTGCATTAGTGGGCTTAGCTCCTCCTCGCGCCGGGGCTGAAGTTTGGGTCCCAGCTTTGGGTTCAAAGCCACGACGCCTCCTTTGCACTGACAATGGGGGCCGCTCCCAGGAGAGGGGAGAAGCTCAGAACCGGGGCCATCTGGCACTAGGACGGGCAGGAAAGCGTCAAAGGGAAATTATTGGTGCATAGTAAATGAGGATGAGGAGGAGGGGAAGGAAATAGGGGAAAATCTTTATGTGGCAGCTGATGTAAGAGGAATTACAAGCCCAAATAAATGAAATATTGATTTAATCCACTCTCTCGGCCCTCTTTATAAAGCCAAGATCCCAGAGGCAAGCCCTCCTCCATAGCCTGCGGGCTCAGGAGGATCCCCTTTGGAAAAACACCACTACAAACAGTGTGATTAAAAGCAGGGGAAAGAAAGATTTAATTTTCAGTGTCCTCACAGTTTTGTGGATGCTCTGGACTTCTGTGTTTGCTGATATCCCCTTGTCTCAGACCGGTTCACTCGTAGTTTCATTTGTGACTGCAGCCGACTTTAAAATGTTTTTAAAAAGCCACAAAACTGAGAGCGGCCAGCAAAGAATTTCTAATTCCGTGCACAAGGCAGGAGTGTCGGAGGCACGCCCGTACTTCTAGGTGCTTCAGTCCTCTCCCAAAGGCTGCTCCTAGTTAGCACTCCACTGAACCCTAACAAATTGCCCGGTTTTCTCTCCCCCTGTCAGATTAAACACAGAGCCACGGCGCCAGTGGATTGGGCTGGAGCCTTTCCCCCTCTTACCCCACGCGCTGTTAGCAAAGCCCGTCCTACCCAGAGACCAAAGCCGCTGTCACCGCGCGGGACTTCTCTATCAACCCCTGCCTTTCAGCTGGCAATCAGAGCCCACTCCACAAACAGCACCAGGGAATTAAGCCTCCCACCACCTCGGTGATGGGCAGAGGAAAGCGTGTCTGGAGGAACAGCCTGACACATGGGACAGTCGCGCAGTGAACTGCTGCAGACTGAGGAACCAGCAGCTCCTGGACGCTTCCCTCCTGGCTCAGAGCAGTGAGGATCCTACCCCACGCAGAACTTGTTAATTATCTCAAGTAATTCATCCTGCAGGCAACGGAGAGTTGGGAATTCAAAGGCAGCAGCATTAGGTCCATTAGGAGCAGTTCAAAACACCAGAGACTGGGGCAGCTTTTACAACCAACCTTATCTTGCTTCACCAAGTGAGGAAGTCCTAGAGTGGGAATAACTCCTGATTTCCTCAATAAAAAAGAACAGCAGCATTTTGTGATGAGGACAGAAGGACAACTCTTAAAGTGCCCAGGAAGCTGCTTGAAGGGAGCTATCCAACAGGGTAGCAGGGATTTGGGGGACCATGATCACATGCAGGATTCCTGTTCTTGATTAATACCTAAGATACAGAAGTGCCACAATCTTTTTGTGGCCCTGGTTTGTTCTGGACCACTTATACACTATTGCAGCACACCAAAAGGAGACATTTTAATACTTAAATATAGCAAAACCAGTGACAGAACTCCCCTGAGGGAGCAAGAGCAAGATCATTATCAACATCTAAAATTATAAGAGACTCTTGCCTTAATCCATGTCCTCAAAACATCAATCCACTTGAGAAAACACCATCTCAGGAATACGACATTTAAAGCTGTAAATACTTCCTCTGGCAGGGGAAGCTGCCTCTGACAGGAGTAAATCCTACCCATAAGCAAAGTGAAGTGACAGCCCTACACAAACGCAGGACTCAGCTTCCCTTTTTATTTTTTTATGGTCCACATATATTCTGCCATAGTTTTCCCACATAGGCAGCAGAAGACAGAGCACTCTGCAGCACCAGGGCAGTCACCCTGGACAGCTGAAGCTCTCCTGCCTGCACCTAATCTCTGGCACTTCTCACTTTGAAAGGCCCCGGGAGGCTGGGGTGTGGAACCCCTCCCGGTTTGAATTCATCCCTCACATCACTCTCCATCTCACTGGGATCACCCAAGAAGAGCTCTCAGGAGGCAGGTAGCAAAAGGTCAGCCTCAACAACCGAGATCCCAGGGCTTTAATTCTCCTGTTACCACACCGACAGTTAGAAGGAGGAGAAAAACTAAATCCTCAGTCCCTGCTTTAGTTCTTTTTCAAAGGCTCCCAGCTCCTAAGTGCCACACACACACCCACACACACACCCCCACGGCAGTTAGGGCACCACATCCCTTGGAATGGCTTCCCTAATGGCAATCCATCAGCACCTAAATAGCCGAGGCCCAGCCCAGGGCTGCAGGGCCTTATTTTCCACTCTTTTTAATATTCCCATCAAATCCCATGAGATTCCATGCTAGCAGGGCCAGGATCTGTGCTCCCCCTCCACAGCAGGGAGCATGGAGCCAGCCTGCACAGCTTTCTACAGAGGGACCAGAGTAGCCCCACTCCTGGAAGCTTTTCCTTTTGTGTTCCCATTGTACCCATCCCTGGTCCATGACTGAAGGCAGGAATTACTGATAGGTAATGATAAAAATGAAGTAAAGCCCCACATCATCACTATGGGTTTGCAAACGGGAAAAAAAAAAACTTAAAATATTAATGTAGTGTGAATAATCATGCAAGAGAACTACGTGTGTGCGTGGAGTTGTCCTTCAACTAAAGCCACAGCAGGTTTTTTGGGATCAAAGCTTCCGTGGACATGGGCATGTTGCCCTCTATTGGCTGCTCACCGAGCGTTAGGCTAATTCCATCCCCCGGGAAAGTGAAGATCTGCAGGAAGGGCACCCCCGGCAGCCTCCCTTTGGGATCTGCAGCCCCATTCCGAACCCCACAGCGCTCGTGGTATTTAGAGAGGAAAAATAATCCCTCCTTCTTTATCCCTGCCAGCAAGGGACAATTCTGACTTTGCTTTGCCTGGTTAAAAACAGAAATCCCAGCGTTTCCCAGTTCTGGCTTTGGATACAGATGTTGGCTATCACCCTCAGAGCCTTCGTGCAGATTGCCACCACGGGGGCCGCAGGAAGGGCTTGGTTTGCTGCCTGAAACCTGCTAGGAAAAAACGTGGGAAACAGCGTGCTGAGCTCGTTGAACTGCGGCGGCCTTCCGCTGGTGAATCCCGGCAGGAAAAAAGGAAAAAAAAAAAAACCCAAAATCCAAACCAAACCCTGCAGCTTCTACGGGATGCAGAGGGGCGCCGAGCACCCCCCAGCAAAGACGGAGGAGAGCACTTAAAGAAGCTGCAGGTGCAGGTGGCTTTGCTGCCCGAGGTGCCGAGGGAGCGCGGAGCTGCCGGCAGGGCGGATCCCACTTTCTGAAAGTGCAGCAACGCCGAGGCAAACCCTTGAAGCCGCAGCCTAATCCTCTTACTCCCTGCGCCGGTCTCATGGAGCTTTTCAGCCCCCTCCCAGAGCGAGACATCCTCCCCGAGAGCCCCGGTAGCCAGCGCTGCCTCCTGCAACACCACCAGTGTGTTATGGTAATGAAGTGCCTTTCATTCATGGATCTCAAAGCACTTTTTAAATGTAATGAATCACGGTTTATGAGCTTATTCTAAGCATGGCAAATTAAAATAAACAGAGAGGGAAACATTTTAAAGGGTTTTTTTCTTTTCTTTTTCTGAACAATAAATCGATAAAGACTAATTTTCTTTTGTCCTTCAGGGAATTAAATTATTCTTCTGTCCCTCATGCCAAAAAAAAAAAAAAAAAAAAAAAGTTGCTCAGACTTTTATCTTTCCTCATCACACTGTAATCACTTCTCTTCAGCCTCATTTCCCCCCCAGCTTTTTATTCAAAGAACTGAGGCAGTCTTTGCTCTGCCTTGAAATTTTATTTAAAATAAAAAAGAGGGGGGAGAAGGAATGGATGAAGGGGAAAAAAATCCCTTTTCCTGACTAATACTAATAATACAGGTCAAAATGTCAGTCTATCTACAATTAAATGGAAAACAAAAAAGGTTTTCCCTTTCTCCCATGGTACAATGGTGCTGGAATATAAATTACCGATGAAGATGAAATAATACTTCAAAGCACATGGGGAAAGGCAGCACAACGTTTACAAAGTATTTTCCACCGCAGGATGAAACATTGGAGACAACAGCAACCAATGGACTTCAGGGAGTGTGGGTGAATAGTCCAAAACTAGCACGGAGGAGGATTTGAGGTCCCTATAGTCTCTGACCCCACGATAGGCTTTGTTTAACAAGGGCAGCTGCAGTTATCAACAGATGTTTCAGCAATAAATAATTGGTATCATCCCAGAAAAGATCCATCTACCTGGGGAGAGGGCACAATGCCGCAAACACTGCTCCACTATTACAGGCACATTAATCTCCCATCTAGCCAGGTCTCTCGGGGAGCTTGCTGCAGGTGTTTATCCTGGGAGGGAGCACACAAACGCTCCAAAGTTAGAGAGCTGCGCCGGGATTGTAAAGGAGGTCAACCTCCGCCATAAATTTCTGTCTGAGGCCACACACACCAAAGGGAGAAAGAAAACAAATACCCGAGAGCAGCCACTCCCCGCCCTCCCAGGGGAAATGCAGAGCCCTGGGACGTGGGGACGCTGGGGCTCCCACTTCCCAGCCCTGCAGTTGGCTTGGTTGGCTGAGCTTCTCATGGCTCCATGCTGTTCTGAGCAATCAAAGCTGTCCCCAAAGAAAACCTGCTGGCCTCACTGAGGCACGACTCTCCGGGGCAGGTGAGATCTCCTGGCCACCTTGGAGTCAGCAACAGGCAGCATTGGGACAGTGTTGGCTTCAGACATGTACCACAGGACCAAAAAAACCCCTACAGAATTCACAAACCTCATCTTTATCCCTGTCCTGGCAAAGAGATAGCCCTTAGCCCACATATTACGCTTACCACAAAAAAAAGTGTCCTCTAGTTTTTCCACATGTCCGATAGTCTCTAGGAAGTTCAGAAAAGCAAAAAGCAATCCACATTTCTTGCCACTTTCTAATCTTTAAGCTCAAACTCATCACTTTAAGGGACAGGATCCCCAAGGACCTTTGGGATTCTGCAGCTCCTTACACAGCCATCCTTTACTCACAGGAGAAATCACACTGAATCCTTGCCTTTCCTGCCTAGATTTTGGCCAGCTTTGGTCCTCAAAGGGATTCTGTCACGAAATTTTATTGAAAAAAGAGCAGGTGATGAATTGTGCAAGCCCTACTATAGTGAGTGATCCTCATAACCTACCTGCAGTGCAGGATTAAACTAAGCAGAGCATTCTTGTCAAATTCACATTTTTTTTAAAAAACATGACGTGAATACTTGGCATTTTAGTGTTATTATAAAGCCAGTTCTTCAGGGAAGAGGGAAGCATTACCTCAGTGAAGACAGAACCAGAAGTGCCCCGTGAAAGCCCCCCAAGCACCTCAGCAGGACATTTTACACCACAGGTGTGCTGAACTTCATACCAGCAAGTCAGGGAGCCTGGCGCTGATCATATCTTGCAGGTTTGTTTTGTCTTCTGGGCCCAGCTCTTGTTTGTACTGCCACCTCTCCGGCACAAAGGGCCACTTCATCTCCTTTGCCTCCTGCAGAAGGCTCCTCAGCTCCTCAGGAAGCAGAGCTGAAAGGGTCAAAGAGCAGGTGAGGATATGGCAGCAGGTTCGGCCGCGGCACTCGCGACACCCAGCTCTCAAAAAGGCCTTCTCCCAGTTCCCCTCAGCTCTCAGCCCTGTCACCAGGCTCGTGGGGAGGGAAGGGGAGCTGGCCTGCCATCGTTCCCCTTGGCTGCACTGCCCTCCAGGTAAATGGGAGCCTCCAGCCATGAAAAAGGCTTTTAGCAGGAAGTCATGCCGGCTGGTGGCTGCCTGGGGGTGAAGAGCTGCTCCAAAAGAGGCAGGAGGAAACCTGCTCCCCTGTGTGAGGAGAGGACAGCGGGGTCAATGGCACAGGAGATCTGTTCCCCTTGCTCAGGCGACAGTGGCACAGCCATCCTGGAAAGCCACTTCAAACCTGGACTGCAGATAGCAATCAGACAGACATTTAAAGGGTTGTAATGAATATTAAGCACAAGCTCTTGAGCAATTTGTCCTTCCCTGCTCCCTCTCCATACTGGACCTAAGCCACTCCATCAGCCTCGCTTGGATCTCCAACCTGATCCAACCAAGGATGCAGCTGCTAGGAGCACACAGCCAGAGATCTGGGCTTGGATCTGTCCCCTCCATTCACCACAGCCCACATTTCATTTTCCCTGCAACAGGGGTGACATGGATGTGCTGTGCCGTGCTAACCACCCGGCTGGGCAGCCTCTCTGGCCCATAAAAATGGATTAACAAGGATTATTGACCAGATGGGGTTAATGGTGATCATCAGCTGCAGATCTGGCCCCTTCTGGCCATTAATCCCCCCAAAAAACCCTGCTCAGAGACCATCACTGCTTTAACGAGGTAACACAATAAATGCATTGCTACGTATTTTTTATCAATCCTTTATGCAGGGACTGTAGAAAATGAACTTCATAAAAAGGATATTACATGCTCCTATTGCAGCACATTCACAGGTACGGTTTTCCTGGGAAGAAACAGGAAGCTGGATGTTTAGGGCCCTCCTCCAAAAGGTCCAGTTCACAACGTTACCAACCCTTTCTCCAACCCTCATTTCCTCACTTGCTGCCGTCCAAGGAAACACGGGGTTTGGAAATCTTCCCGTTACACATCCTGGCTTAACACAAAGCACTGAGTTTCCTTATCCTCCAGAAGTGGTGCCTGAAGGGGCTCAGCCCTGAATGCAGTGGAAAGGTGGCCCAAGTGCCAGAGCTGATGGCCAGAGGAGGTCCTGCTCCCACCCTCACACCTGTCACTTGAAAATTAGTGCAGGAGCAGAGATATCCACCTCATCACGGGAAGATTCATCTCATCACAAGGAACACAAAATCGTGGACAGAAGGACTTATCTCCCATGTAGAAGGGGGATGACTGAACTTCCTAAGTCTTCTCCTAAGGAAGATCCAGCTCCAAGGACAAGAGTTTACCCTTGTAACAGAGAGCTGCTCTCACCGCCGGTAATATAAACTCATTAACTAATGAAGGCTGAATGGGCACAGAAGTGGACTGGAATGATTTCTAGCCTAAAAAAAGAAATAAGGAAGAAATCCAGACCTACCCAACAGCCATTCTGCCCCTCTCCCTTCTCCCCACCATTTCTTATGGATTTGGCTTTCAGTCCTTCCTGCTGCAGGTCTGAGAAAGCCAGGGGGAACAAAGGCAGCCCTTTGGGAGGAGAGGGGGGCGAGGGAAGCCCCTCGGCCCCTGCGCTGGGAGGGTCCCCCCGAAGCCGAGCGCAGAGAGCCCCAGCAGTTATTAATGTCGCTGTCACCATCCCGCTGCTGGGTATTTTTCTTCCAGCTGATGGGAACACGGCCCTCGGAAAAGCCCGAGCAGCACTTCAGGCTCTGATCGCCCATTTCCTGAAGCAGTTTACCTGAAGGACCGTGTCTAATCGAGTGATTATAAGGGCACTGATTTACCTTATCTGGAACTAAACTGATTATTTCTCATACTTTGTGGTATTTAATAGGAGAAAAGGAGGGAGGAGGATGAGGGGAAAAAAAGCGCTACCTGATTAGGAGTTCAAGAGCCTATTCTGCGGAGCCATAATAAAACTTTAAAAGAATTTGCAACGAGGAAACAAAGTACCCTTTGTTGGAAACAAAAGAAGAGGAGAGAAAAATCTTCCAGTATCCATAACAGAAACCTACACGCCACCCTCCAGCGCAAACAGACTTAGGTGCTTCAGAAAAAAGGCAGCTGACCTCCCAGCAAGAACAAGGATGGTCGGAAAAACATATTCTCAACGGCTCCGCGCCCCGGGACAAACAAAGGGTTTTAAAGATCACATTAACGTTATGGCCGAGCCACTCAAGCACGGCAAAACTAAACATTATTAACACCGAACTGGAAAGCGGGCAGTGCCGCAGATGTGTCACGCAAAGGGAAACCTTAATTCCGCTGGAATTAAGAAATAATAAATCCTCCTTTCACAGAGCCACAGCGATACCAAAATAGCTGCCGGTTTCCAGCAGGTAAGGCCAGCACTAAAACAAACGAGGAATCCTTTTATTACAGCTCTCGCTAAACGCCGCTTCCTTTCCTGGTTTTTTATTCCAGCCTCTAGCCAGCATGGATTTTCCTTTCAAGAGGGATATTGCAAAGGTTTTCTTTTTTTCCCTTGGACACCACTTATAGAGGTCACACACATTTTACAAGATAAAGATTCGGGCAATGAGCTCTTTAATATATGAGGAGAAGCTGACAAACAGAGAGGGTCCTCCCCCAGTTCCTATGAAAGGAGAGGAAATATGTGCCCTTATTCAGAAGTTGCATCCTTTTTTTTCCTGTCTTTTTTTTTTTTTTTTAATAACTGAAATTTATGTGCATCAGCAAACTTTTGGGCATTGTTCTTCCCAAACTAAACTGTTCCTTACAGCCTCATGTTTACTGAAGCCTAAAATTAGAACTGACAGCAATTCACTGCAACAAAGTGGACTTCTTTCCCTGCCTGCCTGCAGCCCGCATCCCATTCATGGCCTCGAAATCCAGGCATCTCTTGACACTCATCTGCCCGGAGAAGAAAAATAGGGCAGGGCTGAGGGCCGGCGGAGTCCTGCCGCCTCTCCTGGGGAGAGCTCACCTTGGCACCGCCGGTATTCCCGCTCCTCTGCCTCGCCCGTGCCGGCCTTTGCCGCCGGGAGCGTGTCCAGGGCCCGCTCGCAGTCCTGCAGCAGCGCGGCCACGGCGCTTTGATTATTCATGAGGGCTGATCGCAGTCCTGGCTGTGAATTGGACGTCCCCGGGTGCGCGGTGATCAATTACCGCGGAGAAGACACGGGGTCCAAATGAAAAGGATCCCTTCAAGGCTGAGGTACCTGGCAGACAAAGGAGGGGGAAGATGATTAACTAAAGCATCATCAATTATCTGAAAGGCTCGAGCAGGGGGAAATAATAGGGGAAATACACGAAAACACATGACAGCCTCGGAGGACTTTATTAGGGGAGTGTGTGAAATCACTGCAGGGTCCTGGCGACAGCGTGTGAGGGGAACATCTCTGAGGTGCCGGGGAGACAGGACGGGCTCATCAACGGAGCCACGACATCCCGAGCAGGGCAGTGACTGTCGGGGCTGTGCCGAAGCCCTTTGCACCCGGGAGGCTCGGGCTGTCGCACTCAGTCAGCCGGGACTGAATGGCAGAGGGCAGCACGCTGCGTGCGCTTCCCAGACCACGGAGACCGTCTCTTTCACCCTGGGGTGCCACCCCGTGTGTGAATGCTCTCCATGTACGTCCCCCCCAGGTGCTTAGGACATCGCCAGTGGTGATGCAGGAAAGCCCCGCCGTTTCCATGACAAGTACCTGGCTCAGCACCTGCCAGAACACTCAGGCAGCTCTCAAAAATTAAGCACAAGATTAATATTTTCAAGTTTTGTTGGGTTGGGTTTTTTTTACCTCCACCAATTTGATGACGGTTTCACTTAGAAAACTCTTCCCACAATTTGAAGCAATAGAGTCAGGAACAGCCTCAGTAAATACATACCTAAAACTGGGAAAACCCTGCGGCAATGAAGGAGGAAGGGGAGGGCAAAGGACAACCACACACAGGCACAGTTTGCTCTGCTGACTGGAAACCACTCACATTTTAGCAGCTACGTTTCCAGGCAGCTTTTTCCCTTTCTGCTGTGGTTCTGGGATCGCTGGACCCTGGAGCTGGGGACAGATAGGCTGTGCTCTCAATGGCACCAAGCAGGAGCAAGCTGCCAGACTGAAAAGCAGAGGGCAAAAGAGATGCACTCATGCGAAAGCAGAAGGGATCAGAGAGCCTGCCGTGGAAGGGCAGGTGGAGCAGGGAAAAAGATGGGATTCAGCAGCAAAGAGCCTGGAGGCAGGAGCTACTCAGTGGGGCTCTGACTGACTCTGCAGACAAATGTCACAGAAAGAAGAAATTTAAAAAGTAGCTGTAAAAGGGAGACCAAGGGAAGAAGCACAAGCACATAAGAGAAGCTGGGGAGGAAGTAAAGGATCAGCCAGAGGTGGAGCCATGGATAAAAGCAAGAAGGAAAATCTAGAAAGCATTGCCCATTTTTTTAGCCCCAAGTAAGAGCCATCAGGGTCACTATCTGCAGGGTTTGAGCCAGCTGAACATAGCTGGGTGCTGGGATCACATCCCTGTGGATGCACCAGGCACAAGGCCCATTTAGGGGCTCCCATCAGGAGCAAAAGGAGATGGGGCCAGAGATAGGGCTGGGGACAAAGCTACAGCATGGTCCAAAGTCCACCCAGGAGACGGGGCTGAACTTCCTGTCACTGACAAAGGCGATCTTAAAAAAGGGGGCAACAACAGGATTTGCTCATGGCACAAAGTCCAAGTCCACGTCCTAGTTCACAAAGGTCCTCTCTCCCTAAGGATCGGTTAGGGACGGATCTCTGAACCCAGGAACAACAGCCAGAAAGCAGAGTCCTCTGCTCCACCCTGCCAGGTCTGGACAAGCTGATCCAGTTGCTGGGTATCCATCAGGGAAAAGAAAAGCTCACACTAACACACCTATGCCAGTGTGGCTTGCTCTGTTAACTGCGCTGACATCTGCTAATTGATTTATCTGATTACCCAGCCCTGTGGGAAGGAGTGTGCAGCCGTCCCAGGAGTACCTCCCAGGTTGGGATGAAGCATCCCTGCCATCTGGCCCAGACTCCATTCCTTTGTGTAATTGATTTCTCAAAAATCTCATTTTCCAGGGAGCCCACTCCAGTGACTACCAAGCACATATACACCTGCCTCGGATCTGCTGTGGGCAGTAGTCCTGGGAACTGGAAACTGCTTCAGGAGTGTGCAGAAGCACGCTGGAGAAGGCCTGTGCTCAGCTGCCACCTCGCAGCCTGTGGATAAATGCTCATAAGCACAATCTGCTGTGAAGATGCACTAAAGCAAGCAAACACCGGGGTATTTCCCTTCACAAAAAATAACATGGCACTAGGAGCAGCCAAGGGAGCTCATGGACGTGCTCCACTTCTCTGTGTTACAGCCCAGAGCCCCAAATCAGACTTTTAAGCGCAGCTCTCGTTGGGTCTTTACTGCAGGCAGGAGGGCCCCGTGGCTTTGTGAGCCACACAAGCTGCCACTCTCACAAAGAGCTGCCGGGGCTTAGCAGGGAAGCTCAAATTAGTGTGGAAGTACAGCACTTGGCTTCCTTGGATTGGGAGGATTTAACTCACCGGGAAACTGCCAGGTCCCTAACAGTGATCTGTGAATGTCAGCAAGCAGGGCATTTTTCTTCAAGTACATTTTTTCCAAAGAATTGAATAAACAGCAAGGACTCGGAGTAATAAAATAATGATTTACAACAGCAGCAACACCAAAGTGCTGGAACCATAGAGAAAAGTGCAATAAACTGTACATTAGTACTCAGAAGGTAGAGAGCCTTTTGAGACCCATCACTGGGGACAATGACTTGCATCATAAAATCAGCTTAAAATGCACCACAGAGCTTTAAACCACATCAGCATCCTTTACACAGATGCCACTTTGTAAGTTGTGTTTGGTGACAGCTGTGGCGTTGAGTGACAGCTGGGAGGGGGAAATAACCAGGCACGCAGCTTTCCTGGGGAAACACAGGACCTGAGCCTAAAGCCCAAGAGCAGAACAGCAAAAACTTCTGGAGGCCTTTAGAACCCTCTCAATGGTTATTAATCAGCTTTCTCAAAGTTCCCTTAAACCCTAACAAGTGGCACTTTAAGGAGATGGTTTTGAAGTGGTAAAAATTGCAGCCTGACACGCTGCAAAACTGCCTCGGCAAAAATGTTTTCTAAGCATGCACTTAAAAATGCTCTTTGAAAATACATAATAAAAACAATTTTGCATCAGATTGAGGATTTAAGCACTCCTTGGCGACAGGAAAGCTGCTTTACTCATGTTTTGGGCAAAACGAGCTTTTAAATGCTTGATGTAATTGTTAAGACACTTTAAAACAGAAATGATGAGAAAAAAAAAAATCGGTGCCATTTCTGATTGGAGCCTGGATTAAAATAACTCGTTGCATCAAACATGATGAAAAAAATATTACAAAGGTCTCAGGGGCTGAGAAAATACATTTCTGTGGTTGCCCTCTAATTGGAGCCGGGGTTCAGAACAAGAGGGATGGAGGGAAGAATTGGGTGGGCTACAGAGAAATGATCTCTTTAATAAGAAATGGGCCATACTGTGACATTTCAGAGCCCTTGGGCTAGAAGACCAAAAGATCTGTCAAGAGAAAGGAATTTTAAGTTCTGCCATGGATGGAAGGAAGCCTGGGAGTCAATCTAGCAGGTTTAAGACTGCAATTAGCTCTGGAGGCTTTAAGAAAAAGAAGATGTAATTGCTGCATTCAAACTTCAAATGCAGCAAGGATAACAAGCGCTGGTTTCTCAGACAACATCATTTGGGAAATTTTCCACAGCATTATGGTCCTGAAACACAAATTAGAGATCGCCAGACCTTTTCTCTCTGAAAATATATTATCCTAATTTTCATCTTATTCAGGGTACCCTCCAGTTCCAGGGAGACTAATGAAGAGGAAGCAAAGACCTGATGAGTTCCATGTGGAGACTACATTTATGGATTAATCCCAACAGGGAGCAAATAAACCTTATTCCCAGAGCACTCGGTTGGGACTCGACACAATCAATCGAGGAATGGATAGTTATTTATGACTGAGGCTGTTTTGACTTTCAAATAAACATTTTAATTATTTTAAGTGTTACGCTGGAACTTAGAATGTGAGCCCTGTTTTCATTGCACTGCCTTGCTCTCCTGTCTCCTAATCCCAAAGCACTCTGGTCTTTATGACACTGTGCAAATGATACTGATTTTCATGCCTACAACATCTGAAAGGTAAAATCCATGGATCAGGCAAACTGGAGAAGAGGAAGGAGCAAAAGGGAGGAGGATCCCTCTGAGTGGAGCCAGCATAAATGAAAGGAACACTCTCAAACTACACTGAGACCGGAGAAAACGAGGTGCCCAGCTCTGAAACCCTTTTGTAATCAAGTTGGCACATCCTGATCCATCTCCGTATCCTGCTCTTCCCTGCCTGCTCCTACAAGCAATTTTAATAACCCAAGTGCTGGGGAGTGTTTCTTTTCCGACAGCTCATTTTCAATTCAAGCACCTGCACCACTTGCACTGCTAGCTTTTCCCTCCAGCCTAATTTGGTGTGCTGTGGCTCACGGCTTCCCTGAGGTTAATGAAGCCACACTCATTTTTAGGGAAGCTCTTCAGGCTGTTAGAGTCTCTTGCTAAATACAGACAAGGGGTGAAATCACGACACAGAGGCAGCGCTGGGTGTGCTGCAGCTGTTGGAGTTATGGTCTCACCTTCACTCCATATTATGGCATTTCATCTCCCTTTGCTTTCTGTAGGGAGACTGAAAAAAACTGCAGGAAATGGTCCTTGGAGGAGCAATGGAACCTTTGGGCTGGTGTTTTTACCTGCAGCAGGTCAGAGGGAGCATGAACATCACACAGCACCCTCGGCTGCTCTCCCTCCTGCTGATTCGTGCACGAGCCTTCTGGAGTCTTTCCCACCACTCCTGTCAAAAATAACAGGCTCAGCTTTATTTTTGGATTTGGCAGCTTGAGAGATTAAAAACTAACAAAAAAAAAACCTTAAAAAAAAAAAAGCTCTTGATAACTTAGCAAAGGTTTCAATAATTCAGTTAATATCACCTTCCACAGAAGACAAATTCAGTTTTCCTGAATATTTCAGTGCACACATGCTTGTGTTTTCCTAGAGCATTTACCTTTCTGTGCAAAAAGATGGTTTAAAAAAAAATAAATAGCTTTGCTAGGGGCTTTATTCAGTTAGTTAGCTAGTTTACTCCTCTGGCTCAGAGATTAGATGTTTTCTTTTGGTAAAGCTGGCTATCCCAACTGGCTGTATTAAAATAAGGAAGAATCTCAATCAAAAAGCCTCTCCTAAGGCAAGCTTTCTTGTTAATATGCACCAACATGAAAGGGTTTCTTTTCATCCTATACAACTACAGTGTGTGTAAATTGCAGGGGGCTCATTGGCATAAATCTTGGCTGTGACCTCTGAGGTAAACTGGATTTACATTACTTTCTGACAAGAATTAAATGAAGGCCTTGTGGATATATGAACAGCCTTCTAGACTGCAACAGATGGGCATGAATGTGCTCCCTAGGCAAACTATCAGTGACATCTGTGTCCTCCAAATTCTGGTGGTCTCAGCCAATTAGCAGGCAAAAGGGAAAGAAAAAAAAAAGCCAGCCCCTCCACAGCTTCCCCAGCCAGAGCCGAAGCAGAAGTGCTTGTGTTTGGAAATGGGATCAAGAACAGCCTCCAGCAGCAAGGAGGTGCTTTGCTGGCTGCTATAATGCAGAGGTAACGCTCCAGGAAAAGCTGAAGTAATTAGGTAGAACAGATATTGATATTAATATTAATTCAGGGCAAATCCCAGCCCCACCTAAGCCTGTGTGGGGCTGGGATAATGGGCTACCATCACGGATTTACACTGCTGCGGCCAAGGAGGGAGTTTTGTGGATCCTAAAAAGCAGAGGGGTGAAAGTGAAGCCCAGTGCCTGACACAGCTAAGGCAGGAAAAGCCCCACTCCTGATCCATATTTAGACTCCCACCACAGCCCCCTCTCCCTGCACAAGTAGCCAGAGTTGGAAGGGACTCACAAGGATTCCCAAATCCTCTCCAAGCACCCCTCCTCAGGTGGATGGGGTCTGGGCAGTGACACCACTGCACCTGCCTGCTCCAAGGCTCAGTGCTTTGTGGGAGAACATTTCAGCTGCAAACATCCTGGGGGAAAAAAACTTCTCTAGTTTTGTTGGTCGGAATGGGGTTTGGGATTTCTTGGTGCAGCACAACCACAGAACAGAGCCAAAGCCACACAGCAACTGCTCACCACACAGAGGTGGCCAGAGGGGCATCAGGGAGTCAAAACCCATCTCCAGCCTACAGCAGAGCCACGGTTTTAGGCCAGTAATACCAGAGGAGTGACCCAGACCAACACAAAACATGAAGCTTATTCTCTGGCTCCCAGTTCTGAATGGATCTGCCATGGCAGGAGCAGGCAGGACCTCTGGCTAAAAGCAGAGTATGGAACAAAAGCACCTGTTGTTTTGCCCTGGTCATGACTTTTCAGAGAGGCCACTTTGGTGCCTTTCTGCCTTTCCCTCACCACTGCTGTCCTGAGCACAACTAGGGAATGTTAAAAAAAAAAAAAAAAAAAAAAAGGAATAATTGAGAGGAAGAACAAAAAATTAAAAAGTTTTAAAAAAAAAAAAAAAAGAAAAAATAAATTTGGAACAANAGGCATAATGAATTTGGTACAGCACATATTTTTAGATCAAAGATGCCTTTGAAGTGACAAACCCTTAATCCATAAACTACTGAAGCACTTCCTTTCTCTCCCAAACTACTTGTTGTCAAATAAAATGGAAGTTAAGGAAATTATCTTTATCTGAAAATGGCCAAAAGAAGCCATCACCTAATGACAGCCTTGTCAAAATGACAATTGGGGAAATTGTTAGGAAGGGGAGGCCTGACGACTGGAGGAATAAGCTGGCTGTTTGCTCTAATCTGGTCAGGCAGGCCCCACACAATTCCAGTCAGCTTGCTGTGTGAAACAGCAAAGTCTTTGTCAGTGCAGGCAGGGGCTGGAAAGACTTCTCTTTCATGAATATGTATCACCACCCTCCACGTCTACAGAAAAAGACCCAAACCTTCCAAACAGCAAAATAATAATAATAATAATAAACCCAAACTCAACCCAAAAACCAAAACATAGAAAATAAATCCCAGAACAACAAAACCCTGAGCCGCACAGAAATCAAAAACGACTAAGCAATGAAAGCACACGCTTTGGGAGTGCAGCCAGAAGGACCCTCTTCCCAAAGGCTTTCTTTGCACTTCTTTGCCCCAGCAGACTGGGATGAGGCACTTCAAGTGCACAAAGGCAGAATGGCACATCGGGGTGTTTCGTGTCCGTCACTGTTTTATTTTTGGCGTGGGTGGCACCAAAGCCCGGGCCACAGAAACACACACACACACACACACACACACAGACACACACAGACACACACAGACACACACAGACACACACAGACACACACACAGACACACACACAGGCGGGCTGGTGAGTCAGAGCTCACAGGAATTCCTTGTGCCAGGAGGGAATCACCCAGAGCAGGCCTTAAGGCTTCCAAGGGCAGGCACAGAGGCAGCTTCGGATCAGGGGCAGAAATTTCCTGTGAAGTCTAAAAACCCTCGAGAACGGGTTCCTTGACAGGCAACGGCGCAATCGAGGTGCTGAGAAGGGGACGGTGACTCCCCGGAGCTCCCACCAAAACGATTTTCTGAGAGATGTCTGTGACATCTGTACATAAAACCCCTCACAACACCTTGACTCAGGCAGTTGGGTCACCTTGAAGTCTGGGAGGTTTTTTTTCTCACACCTGTCCAATATGAAATCTCAGGCATTCTGAAGGCCTGCATGAAAGTGAAACAGCAGAGCCAAGTGAAGCACACTGGGCTGCCAGTGGAGGTGGATGCACAGGCAGAAAGTGAGAAAGTGCCTTAAAAGGTTAAAAAATGTGCCTTAAAATGGCTCAGAAAAGCATGGCAGAAACACCGTGTCTCTGCGGGACTGACTCTGAAACTCCTGTCAACCCAAAAATGGTGTTTAAAGCAATGGATGGGCAGATGGGAAGAGAACACAGCATCAAACAAAGCCTACGCCTGCTGCAGAAAACCCAAATGAAGATATTTTAAGCTATGGTGGGTTTTGTCTCTGTTGGAGAACTACGACATCATTAAAGCACAACAATGTCTGAAAAGTTACCTTCAAGTGTTTGCTGCCATTTTTTTAACTTTGCTTGTAAAACTGCAAACTAGATCTTGATTTATTACAGAGGGCCTGTGGTGATATTACAAACTTCAGTTTCTCTCGAGATAACGACCAAAATATGCAAGTTTGGCTCCCAGCAGAGATATCAAGACACAATGCTCAGTTTTGAGGCTCCCAATATTATGCAATGTTTGCTGTAGACATTTCCATTTCATTAGCATATTCTACTTTACATGAAATCCAGCAATGAATGCTGTCCCTGATCTAAGGCTAATCCTCTTTAAAGAGCTACAGGCTATATTACATGTGGCCACAGCCACGGTTATGCCAGGGCTGAATCACTTTGAAGCCTATTGAACAGTGTTCCCTTGTGAGACCATACACAGAGCCATAAACCGATGCTCCCTGTGCTGTGAAATCCTGCTGTTTCCATCACCAGGAGTTTCTGTCAGGGACAGACCCAGGCAAGAGGCTGCAAAAGAGGAAGGGACACCTGGCTGCCCTCACCACCCCTCAGAGCCAATTTATGTGCCTACAGCAATAAAAATTCTTTTTTCCTAAACCTCAACAGCAACTGCCCCAAGGGAAGGCTTCCAGAACAATCAAAGGTGAAGGTGAACCTGCTTCCCTGAGTAGGAAGAAAGCTGCTTGAGTAGTTTGGGACACAGACACATCTATCTTTGAAGGAAGAAGAGAGAAATGGTCATGCATGTACCTGTAAGGCTGCATTGCCCACAGCTGGGTGCCCTTGAATGCTATAAACTGAGATAATGGAACAGTGTTTTTATTGCCAATGTAGAATCTTCAATACCTTCACATCTATACAAATTTAAAGGGGAAAGAAAATACTAAAGAATAAAAAGATCGCTATATTCTCTGGTCCTGCTACATATAAAATAAAATAAATAAATGAACAGAGGGAACTGTGCTCTCTCTTTTGGAAGACCTCCTCTCTGCTGATGGAGTGGAGCTGTTCTTGGCACTGGGAGCTAAAACTTCAGTGAACACCCGTCCTCCCCAGGCACCTCTCCTCCCTCTCACACTGACATCCAGTGGAACACAATGGGATATCTCTGGAGAGAACCTGTCTTTGAGAAGGGCCTGTCTCTTTTCTGTTTGAAGACAAGGCACTCGGTTGCTGCACAGTAACAGCAACTCCCTGCAGAATCTCGCTACAGGTTGTGGCACACTCCATTAGGCCTTTCCCAACTCCTGGAAGCTATCACTGCCATTGCTGCCATTAACTGACAAGTACCTCGACAACTCTTGCACTACTGAAATGAAATTTATGACTTAAAACGAAAAATAAAGTAAAAGGAAAGAAAATCTTGCCACAAACCAACAACTACTAACCACAAAACACAAAAATCCCCCAAAATGAATGTTGTCTTCCCGTGTCCGGTCACACATTGCCATCTACTGGCTCCCACTCCTGTGCTCTGCGTGCTTGGGTGGTTTGGAATGAGAAAAGAGCTGTGAGCAGCCTGGGGTTTATGGCTCTAAATCAATCAGCTCTCCCTCACCTCCCCCTCAGCAGTGCTTGGCACAGGAGGTGTCACCGGGTCACAGCATCTGCTTTAACGTTCACCCGGTGACACCGCCGACAAGCTGTGCCTGTGAGTGGGAACTCTGGTGACCATAAAAACATGGGAACTATGCTCACACACAACACTTACAGGTGTTGTCACCCTTTACACCTGAACCCACTGGCAAATCAAGCACCACATGGACAGTTTTGATAAGCAGAAGTAAAATCTGACTGTAGGAGGGAAGGACAGAACTCAGCACAGCAGAAATCAAATCCTGTTGATTCAGCAGGGTGAGGATACTTTCATCATGTAAATTTAAATAGCAGAGACAAGGAGAAAGTTTCAGACTGGTCTGGACTGCTGCTGGTCTCAAATGTCCACGGGAAGGGCTTTATGCCATAACAGAGACAGAACTATAAAGGACATTTTTCCCAAGTGTCCAAGAAATGTCGTCACAGCATTCCCAACTCATAACCAGTCACAAAGATGATTAAGAGATTCTATTTCCTATAACTCTTCTGACCTACCATGAACATCCCAGAAAGAGAAAGAAACACATTTCCCCCCACTGACTCCTAGTTCCTAAGCTAATTATGACTGACAGTAACATAAAAGTTCCTCCTATTTTTCCATTTCCCTGCCTGTGTAGGCTCTGGAGTTACATGAATCAGTTGTCAGAAAAACATCGCACCGTCACAGCCAGGTCAAATCCACCTCCTTCCTCCAGCCTGAAAAACAGGCTATAAATTAGCCCAAACACCACATTTATTTGCAGTTTCACTTTCGATCGAAGACATTTCAACTAAAAGAAGAAGTTAATGCAATATTGGAACGACCTCTGCTACCACATGGAACAATTTTAGCAGGATGATCACCCAAAAACCCCACAGGCACAGAGTGCCTGCTTTTTTTTTTTTTTCATAAAGGGCAAACATGGAGTTGTTTTCCTGAAGCTGGCAGCATTTCAACTGGCTAGAAACTTATTGAAGAGAGAATCTGTAAATCCAGTTCCTGCTCTCGCCTGTACAAAAACCTCACAGAGCTATACTTAAATCATAAAACAATAAGGGAATATGCAGCTGATTTAAAGTTACACAATCCTAGGGAAAAAAGGAAAGTCCTCACATACCTCAATAGATACAAGTATCAAAATAATCTTATCAGAAAAGTTGTCTCATGACCTGGGACTCAGGCTGTTTCTGGAAACAAAGGGCTGACAGTAATCATAACCATCAACAGATGCAATAAAAAACAGCGTTGCGCAATTCTGGCTTTTCCAGAAGGCAGCAAAGTACTTTATTTTTCTTGTGTGTGAGCACACAGGCCCAGCCCTGTCTACTGTAAAAAAGGCCTTCATCTTTGGAAGAAAGTTGGAATAATCTGTTTTCCTTCACTGCTTTTTCAACACAACTTCTTGCAAGACACAGTTTAATCCCTTTTTTTTTTCCTTTTTTTTCTTGATGTCAGGGAGAAGAGCCCACAGAACAGCTGTATTAGACTGCATACAGATAAAAGTTATTTCACAAGAACTACAAAGGAACTTATCAACCCACAAGTCATTTACCTGTTTATTGAAGATATAAAACAAACCCACAAGTGAAAAACAGTTTCCACCACAGTATTTCACTGCCCGTGCCAAAGCAATCAAGCCCTCAGTACTTACTTGCCAGTCCCAGCGCTGTACAGGCACAGGGAAGGAGGACACGGAACACTTGGGATCTAGATTGAAAAAGAACAGGTTTGCTTTGCCACTACCTCTATGCTGGGGAGTAATACAGATGAGTGCGAAAAACCAAGCCGCTGGATAAAGAAGAATCCAGGGCTGTCTCAGGATTTGTAAAGGGAGAAAAAAAGAAAAGCAAGAAAAAGGAAGCTTTCAGATCGGTTTAGACCATCGGCCGGGGAAAGATTAGGTTATTTCCCAACGGCAGTGCAATGAACCTGAACTGCGGTTGCTTAAAGCAAACAACCAAATATTTTAAAATAATCCATTTAAGAACATCATCAGGTCATATGCCCATATGCCCATAATGCGCCGCTTACCAAAGCCTTTTACTCCTCGAAGCGTTAACTTGGGGGGCAAAACCGGAATTATTTTGTCGGACAGCTGAGCCCGCGAACTTGCGATCCCTGACACGGCTCTGAATACCTGAGCACATGAACACAGATGGCCCCGTGCGCCCCGGACAGACCTGTGGCTATTCCTTTATAGTAGGAAATGCATTACTTCACTGTAATAAATAAATTTAACTATTTTCCCCTTTATTTTTTAAATAAAAAGTTATCCTTCCGGCCCCGCCGTGCCCTCAGCGCTTCCCGCCCCAGCACCGCCCGTCTCAGCTCCTCCCGCCTCCCGCCTCAGCGCCTCCCGCCTCAGCTCTTCCCGCCGGCTCCCGGAGGAATTCCCGGGAGTGAGGAGCCGCTGGAGCCCTCGGCAGGTGAGGGCCAGGTGAGTCCCGCTCCCGGCAGGTGAGGAGGCGGCCAGGCCGGGCCGACGTGAGGGGAAGGAAGGGGGCGGGATCGATCAGCGGGCAGAGCGGGATGTCGCCAGGCAGTTCCCCTGGAGGCGGCGGGCTCGGCCGGGGGTCCCGGGCTCGCCGTGCTGTGGGGTGGGGACGTGGCAGCGATCCTGCTCCGGGAGCCGGGACCGGAGCCCGTATCTTGAGGGCTCCGCGGTGTTCTCCTGCCTCTGGAAGTGGGGATAATGACACAACGGGGATAATGCTGAGGTGAGATCGCGGTCGTTTTGACTCCAGCGTAGGTGCGGACTACAGCAGGGCAGCGGCTGCCTTAGAGCTGAGGAAGAAATCTACAGAAAGCTTCTTTCTCCTGGCCAATACACTCTAGTAAGTAGAAACTCCTTCAGCATTTCGCGATATTCGAATATTCAGTATGTTCAGCCTCGATGAACCTTTAAGGCAGGGCTGGGCAGCCGTGCGGGGGATGCCTGAGGTGATCACGGATCTCAGGCGGGGTCCGTGGGAGCTGCCGACCTCCAGGTTCATCAGTGGGTGCTGCCGAAGCAATGGGTGGCTGTTCTTTCTTGATTAATTAGAAAGCCATTTGTAAAACTCACTAATGTGAACTAAAGGCAGGAGGCACAGGAAGTGTCTCTGTGGGCTGAACTGCTAACAAAGTGCAAGTGCTCGGTGGTTTTCCCCTTCACCAAAGATGACCTCCAGTAATATCCCCTTACTGGTGCAAAACAAGGAAGGGCAGAACTAGAGACGGGGATAGTCCCTCCCGGCTCACAGAGCTGCTTCCAGCATCCCAGAGCCGGGGAATCTACAAGCAGGAGGGGTTGATAGTGGTGCCACCACAGCTTGTCTCACAGATGGCAAAGGAATAACCTGCTATCAGGGTGTCTGTCTGTATTCCTGCCAAAAGAACAGATGATATTTCCTAGCTTGTTTTAAAGTGAGCTCTGCTGGAAATTCTGTTTCACTCATCATCTGTGCTATTGCAGCCTACTTCAGTAACCAAGCTGAGGTTGCTGTGCTGCTGTGTCAGAACTGTGGCTGGTTTTGTGTTAAAGGTGCAAAGGGAGCAGTTTTGAGGTTTCACACTGAAAATGATGCACTGATACACCACCATTCACTATTCTTGGTGTTTGTGTGTGATGTGTAAAAAACACAAGTCAACTCCATCACCGTAAAACACAAATCACTTAATTGCAGTGATGATTCACCTGCTCCTAAGCTCTGAATGGAGCTGGTGAGCTGCAGATCTGTGTGAGACATGTTGGGAACTTACTGCAGTGTGGATGTAGAAACATCTGTGCTGTGTGATACCAGTTAAATGGCTGCTCACATGTTTCTCTGGTGAGTAACTGGGAACTCATTTGCTGGTTTCTACCTTCAAATAGCAAGACTTTTCTTTTCAAGACTCAGTTTCAGTGCAGGATGACACTGGCCTTGCATTTAGGGAACCAGATGACAGCCTTTCCTGAGCTGTCTCAGATTTTATTAGGATGCACTGCAGTCACTCAGGCTTTGGAACAATTTATTTCGTAAGTATGTGGTCTCTGTGCTGCACGTGAAGAACTTAAAAAAAGAGCACAAAACTACCAAACCCAAGAAAAGTCGGGTTTTTTTAGCACTTCTGCAGCAGCAGAGAGCTGGGATTTTCCACCAGGCAATGGGGAAAATAGCTAGAGGTGGTGACAGTTCCTCTTTTAGGAAGGAACTATCCTCATGGATAGTCCAGCTTTTGCATTCCCTTTCTATGGTGTCACAGCAGTCACTTCTAAACACTTTTTCCATGCAAGAGGTCAGTTGGGACCCAAGAGCCAAAGGAGTGCTTTATACATATTTGAGTTACCAGTGCCTACAGACAGACTGTTGGTAAAAGTCATTTGACACCTCCCAGTCACAGGAGAGCAGAGCACGCAGGCCCAGCCAGTACCGTTTAACTCCGTTTTAAGCCTGTCAAGTAAATCCTGCTGCTAAATGGCATATTCCTCGCCAAGTTAGATCTGCCTGTGAGATCCCGGTGAAGAGCTTGTTGGCAGCAATGGTCAGTCAGGGGTCAGAACTCCCACTGCTGCGCTTTCACTGTGTCTCTTGTCAGCCAGTTAGCTGGAGCTGTGCGCGGTCAGCGCAGAGCAGCACAGCAAGCGTTCCCGTGCCCACCGAGACCGCCGTGCTGGGTTCCGCAGCGATCCCATGCCGTGACTTCACCCATCCCGCCTTCCCTCTCTCCGTCATGACCTCTTTGGAGGAAGCCGAAACGGAAGAAACAGTGACGTGCCTCCACCTGACCTTCTACCACCCTGGCCAGGAGGAGAGGATGATGTTCCGCTGCCTGAACTTCGGCAAGCGCGAGCGGGTCAGGGCAGACGACGCGGCCAAGTTCGGCCGCGATTCCAGCGTCTGCCGCTACAACCTGGTGGACGCTCGCGTCTCCCGCGTCCAGTTCTCCCTGCACTTCTACAGGAAGCTCCACGCCTCGGAATGTGGCTTCGAGATAAAGAACTTGAGCAAGAAAACAAAGCTGACTGTCAGCCAAACGGAACTGGGTTACTTGAACAAAATCGACTTGCCCTGCAAGTGCATCATCTGTTTTGGGGACTACCAGATCCTAGCAGAGATTCAAGAAGGGGAATCCATGGATTATTTTGAGACTCACTTACACTTGGCTGAAGCACCAGTCTTACAAGAAAGGTGCCTGCCATCCCTGCAGCCTATACCCGAGAATGCCATTTCTCCTTCCTTTATTCTTTCCCAAGGCAAAAGCCCCACAGAGATTGATGAAAATGAGCTGTGCTAGCGGGGAGAAGGAGGCTGGAGCATGTTTTGGAGCCTGCACAGCTTCCAGTGTAGACACCTCTCACCTCAGTGCGGTGTTCTTGGTGGTGCTCACCGATTGCTGCACATCAGTCTTCTTTACTTGGTGTTTTCAGGCATTCCAGAACACTGTTCCACAGAAATGCATTCCTGCCACTGCCTCCACTGAGGCCCAAGGGCTCTCTGATGCCCAGAAAGGTGTGGGAGGCAGGGGGTCACTCAAATCCATGGTAGCAGGTTCAATCCCAGAACCTTGAAGGGATATTTAACAGGCATTATTACAGATATGGGTTTTGGTCCCAGCCAAGGGGTGGCACAGTGTCTTGTTGCATATTATACTCTGTGCTTTCCTTTGCACACCAAATTTCAAACAGTATTTGCGAGCCTGGGTTGTAACTTCACAGATTTTGCAACTCAGAAACACTCTGTCCTTTCAAGTTTGTTTTTATTAGCTTCAAAGCAAGGTTTGTTTTTTATTTTTACTTCTTTAATTCACATATATGCACTTTTTGCAAGTTAACTGCTTTTGCTTGTGATGTAGACATGTAACATGTAACATCAATGATCATGGTCTATAAAAATCCACACTAATTTTGTAATAAAAGCATTTTGTTCCCTAGTAAGGACTTGCTCTATTATACAGCTGCAATCTTAAAAAATTTTTGGAGAATAAAATTATTTCCAGGACCATCCAGATAAGAGACTGTCACTGGCACTATTCTGGGCTTTCCAAAAGTGCCATTGCTCCAAGGTAAGAATTTACTTAAATACTTTCAGAAAGTTTTCTACCTCTACTCCTCGATCCAAATCTCTCTAATAATTTTCTTGCCTTTTAAGTATTTCTCAGGTTGTTTCAGTCAAGTTTTTCTTTGTCGGGGGCTCAGCTTTTCATTGGCATTTGGCTTTTTTATTGTATCAAGTATTTAAATTTGCTTGAAAGACACACTGGGAAGGAGTTACCCATTTTACCATCCCTAAATATTAGGATGCATTTCAGCATTACTCATTCCAAGAAAACCATAATTATAGCTGAGGGGAGGAACAGCTGAGATTAAGGCAACCAACCACAAGTCAGAGAAAGCCATAGGAGAGGCCATGAAACTCAGACACAGGCTTATGTAGGATTTGTCTATTCATCTCCTCCTTGACAAAATTACTTTGTTGCTATGTTTTCCACTCTTTGAACTGGGCTGTGGTTTCCAAACAACAATCACTTGCACACCTGTATTTACCTGAGGTAAGAATCAACCCTGTAAAACACACATTAAAAAATGAGATGTCTCCTATCACTACATTGATCCGACCAGCAGAAGGTAATTTACAGAAGGAAGGCTATTTTACCTTTAAAGGGTGAGGGTACAGCTGCTCCATTTCCAACAGGAGAAGGGCTCCATGCTGCAAACTCCTCAAGTCTTCTGTTATTGCAGCGTGTTTTGAGCTTCCCTTCCAAAGCAACAGGTCCCCAAAAGGAACAGCAGGGATTCAGCAGGGCTCTGACATGGCTGCCACAAACCCAGCAAGAGATACAAGACTGCCAAATGTAAGACTTGCTGAAAATTTTAATGACTTTTAAATTTGTACAGATAGGCGTTTTACAGTCAAACAAAATTGTTTCACAGGAGCTGTTTACAGAATCCCTCAGTTTCTCAAGTACCCACAGATGTGGAGCATCACTTCAGAGTCCCTCAGCGAGGTGGTGCACTGAGCACTGCAGGTGTTACCATTAACCACGGCTACAGAACATGCCCATCACAGAAAAAGCTGGAGTCAGCCTCCTTTTTCCTAAGTGCTTGTTCATCCTGAGGGCAGGACTATCAGCTAATTGACTTCCTCAAGGCATGCTCAAGACAAGGTCCCCTCATGTTCACTGGCCAGGAAAAGCAGTGGCCAGTGCAGGGGAGGTGACAGTTTCAGCAGGTAAAAAACGTGTTATTTACATGTTGAGGAAGTTGCCTTCCTTCCCACAGGAATATATTATAAAAGGAAATATTCAGGAGAAGTCACACAGCAGTAGCTTAGGCCAAACCCAAAATATACATTTGATGTGTACAGATCTTTAAAGCTCATTACAAGTATTGCAAATATAAACAATGGCATTAAAATAGTTTCAGTGATATAGCTACAACTGAAATGAAGAGATGGAATGTTACCAACAGGATTTATCTGTTCTCTCAGGTTATTTGTACATATTTAACCCCAGTGTGCAGTATTTTTGTTCCTTATCCACACTGTAATGACCCAAATATTCCAAATAGTTTCAGATGACCTAAACCAGCAACACAACTTTCACCAACAAATTCAGTTCTGATGATGACAGCACGGGGTCAGCACTTATCACATGTTCCTTTTACTCCACAACAGAGGCAAACCCTGTCACCCTTTTTCCATGGAAAAATGAGAGAGCTACACAAAATAATGGCAGAGTAGAATGGCTTTACTTTGAAACTTTGGGGAAAGCTTGAGACCTGCAAGTATTTTGCAGGTTCTCTTTTGTTAAAAAGTAAGATTTACATGGAATACTGGGGAAGACCACACAGCACAGGACACCAGTGGTGCAGTCACTGAACACCTCCTTGGATTTCAGCCTGTATTAGCAGGATTAACCATCCACTTCAGAGGCACAGGAAAGGCAGAGCACTTTAACACACTGTTAAAACAGGAATTTTTCTTCTTTCTTTTCAAAATGCAGATATAGAAATTCAGTCTTTAGGTTCTTGTTCTTCCCTCCCCAGCAGCAGAGCCATCCTCCATCCCCTGGTTTGCTCACTGAATGTTGCTTTTCCATAATAGTTCTGGTCCAGTGGAATTATAAATTTTCAACTGAAGAATTTTAAGGACCATGTAGCAACAGAGGTTGGTCTGTTCAGGGGGCCTGGGAAAACAAGACTTTGGTCCTCCAGTTCTCCACTGGTTAAAATTCCCATTTTATTGACACACAGAGAATTTATATTTTATTTTATTTTTTGTTTTTCTATCTTGCACACGCTTACCAAGTCTGGCATATTATACAAGACAGTATCTTACCTAACCTGATGAATTTTACTATGTTCATTGAGGTTAACCGTGCTTGGCATAAAGTAATTAAAAAGATAAAGTAAATGGAAAAAGGACAACACAAG
This sequence comes from Phainopepla nitens, assembly GCA_013400175.1. NCBI lineage: Eukaryota > Metazoa > Chordata > Aves > Passeriformes > Bombycillidae > Phainopepla > Phainopepla nitens. The sequence continues at coordinate 391,796 of VXBQ01005788.1, forward strand.
ACTTTAAGGTAGACAGGGGAAAATCTGCAATTTGCAATTTGTGTGTCAAATTAGTTTTGTAGCTCTTACTTTTGCACCCTCTAAACAGCTGAAGAGCAAGTCAAAAAGCACAGACCGGAAGTAAAATTATAACTCTATCTTCAAGTATTAAATAAATTATACAAGATTGTTTCTGAGATAAATATTAGGCCAACGATGAATTTTAAAACTAAATCAATAGAAACATCATCCAGAAAAGAAGGCAAGTTAAAATATAGATAAGTCAAGCCATGAAGCTTCCATTAGTGCAGATAATTTTATATTAAATCCAGATATCCAGAAATATACACGATAGAATCATCCCAGTTTTCACAAAAGTGGAGAAGGTAGACGATAAAATTGCACTTAGTTCCGAATTCGTTCAGCCAGCAGGTGGTTCCTGCTCCTCGCCGAGGCGCGGGCGAGGAGAAGGGAGGCGGGTTACAAAAGGGCAGACTGGCTTTGGACCATGGCATTTCCCTGCTCTGGGGCCGCGCAGGGCCGGTCACTATCTGTCCTGGTGCTCGGCGTCCCACGGCCTGGCATCCGACAGCCTGGCATCCGACAGCCTGGCATCTGGCAGCCTGGCGTCCGAGAGCCTGGCGTCCGAGAGCCTGGCATCTGACAGCCTGGCATCTGGCAGCCTGGCGTCCGAGAGCCTGGCGTCCGAGAGCCTGGCGTCCGAGCCCGACAGCTCCAGCACGGGGTTGACGAAGCCGGCGTACTCGGAGTTGCCGTTGTCGTCCATCTCGGAGGCGCTGACAAAGTCGTTCTCCCACTCCAGGCCGTTGGAATCGTCGGAGGCCGAGGCCGGCTGGCTGGCCGTCCTCCTGCTGTTGAACTTCAGCGCTGCCCGCAGGATGTCCTCCTCCGTCTTGGAGCGCTCCCGCACCGGGATCATCCTGTTCATGCCTGCCGTGGAACACAGCGCGTGAGAAACCGACGAGTTTCCGCCTAACCTTTTATGTTTCTGCCAGGAGAAACAAGGGTAGCGTTTGGACACATACTGGATTCAGCGGTCTAGGAAATGTCTTCAGTTTGTCTGGAAAGGGATGTTTAATTCCACACAAAATACGGTTCTGGAAACTGCCCAAAGACACCTAAGATTTTACTGATCTTGTCAGTAACTACAGACGTTCTTATGGGAAAAAAAAAATCACCAAACCCTTGCTTATTTTTGGTGAGCCTTTCAGCAGTCAAGGTCTCAACATGTTGGATAAACTTAAAACTAAGAGCTTTTGCAGGTTTAGTAAATAAAAGAGAAAATATTGGTAACAATGAGGAAGTACAGAAAACACCTGTAACAGCAGCAATGAGGATAGCTGGGATTCTCCTTGGAATGCACATCTAAGTTCCCAGTGAATGTTACAGTACAAGTAATAAGGACTTTTCCCAAAATACTTCAGTCAGACTCCTGACCAACTTCCACATTTTGAAAGGAAGAACAAGCTCTTCCTTCTGCTCCTGGCTCAGGAGAGGGCAGCATTTCTTTACCATTACTTTTGTCAGGAGTTTACAAGTCAGTTCCACAAAATGCAGGGAAATTAATTCCTTTATTTACTGGAGTATCCAAAGAAATGAATTCATTTATTAGGGCTATCTCCACATTTATCAAAATAAGGACTTTTCTCGGTAAAAATAATTTACAGTTTAACCATTACAGACTTGGCAGAAATTCCACCAGAAACACGTTTTCAATCACCTTCCCTTCTGAAAACAACAAATTTATGATGAACATAGCTTAAACTGTCAACACCTTGAACTTCTGAGTTCAGGATGAAGCCGAATGCAGGATAAATACCTTCTTCATCTTCCCACTCTAAATCCAAGGAGGTGCTGTCATCGTTCCCACTCACTGATTTGGTTTTGGTCATCAAGTCACAACTGCTCTCTGTGTTGGGTGTCAGCACTGTGGCATCAGATGAAAGTCCTATTTAAAAAGAAAACCCATGATGTATTTTTGATTCATAAATGTACTTGAATTTCCGGTTCAACGTGCAAAAATAAAATTTTAAATTAGGCTTTCATCGTGCTTTGTGGCCCTTTAAACCTCAGGAATGCTGGAAAAGGCATTTCATCAGTTCCAAGAGTAATCAGTAGCTTATTAATAGCCAATATCACTGATATATTGCCTAGTTAGAACTAGAAAGGAATTTAATAAGCTGTAAGCTGAGCTTGTATGAAGACTTGAAAAACAAACAAACAAAAAAAAACAAACCCCAAATCAACCCTCTCCTCCCCAGAAAACTAAACTACTCACAGTATTTCCTGAAACACAGCCATCAGTCCTCCACCTTAGTGGTTATCATGTACTGTCACCAAAACTTACAGATAAAAGCTTATCAAATTGCTTTCCTCTAAACTCTTAGTGGAATTTTTAAGTACAGGCAGCCAAATTCCCTCTTGAACTTCATTAGGATAAAATTAAGCACTAATATGATTCTAATTACTTTGCCAGTGGATGGTTTAAAAAAGCTGTAAACACACATCTGCATCTTCAGTACAGGGTCTGTTTTTACAAGAAATGTTCACCACTATCTTCTACCAATCAGATAAAAAATGATCAGATTTTTAAATTACAGATATATGTATACACATTTCATATTTGTGTGTGTGAATATAAAACTGTAAATAATCTGTGTTTATCTAGAAAAAGAAGCAGCACTCTGTGCTCCTCAGAGTCCCTGAATATTTTAAAGACGTGCTGGAGGAAAGGCAGACTTACTGCTACTTCGGAAAGCTTCATACTGGAATTTTGTGTTCCTTAGGAAAGGATCGAGATCTTCCTCTGCCCCAGAGCTGCAAGAACAATGCACAATTTTTTAGCTTTAGAAACCTCCAAGAGTGCCATCAAAAATATGTTAGTCCACATGCCCCAGCTCTGTGCTACAAAGCACATACACCCTGAACTAAATTCTTTATCAAATCATCTGCAAAATGCCTTTCTGTTCCTATTCATCACCTCCTCTCCCAGTCTGCTTCTGCTCACTTTTTATTAGTATTTTCAGTTAAAAAATTAATTAACTCAACTTCCCTTCTCTTCATCACTTTAGATAAAATTTGTCCACTTTTTTTTTTAGCCTGTTTTTCCCACCACCACCATTGAACACAGAAGGTGGGAATGAAGAGACTTAAACTATAAACAAATACATAAAATATTTAATAAAGAAATATAATTAGGAATATTAATGAACAAGCAGGCAGACTCTATAAACCATTTAAATAGTGTATTTCTATTGGCTTTTTAAAACGGGGTCCTGAATAATAAAAATATTTTTATGTTATAAAATTAACTGAAATTTTACACTGAAATTTTACATATAAACACCTTTTCAAAATAAACCACTGCAATTTGTGTGAGTGCAAATGTCTGTTACCAGCTGGGAGTAGCACTGTACTCAGCAGTCTAATAACTCCAGCCATAACCAGAATGAATCCAAAACACCCCCTGACTTTCCAGATGAGGAGCAGGAGTACAAACAGTCAAGACTCTCAGTTACCATGAATAAAATTTGGTCTCTTACCTCTGGAACTCTCCATTATTAACAGCATGTGCTCTCTGCGTTATCCTGTGCTGCCTACGTTGCTATCAAGAAAAGTGAATCGTTGAAAAAGCTGAATACTCAAACAGAGCTCTCAACACTTAATCCTGTTTTATGCACCCCCCAAAAAAACCCATCAGTTTTTAGAAATGTGGACACCACCTCAGTCATGACTGCACCTGTCTTGTCTCCTGTCTTCTTAAAGTATTTTCAGTGCACAACTAACACCTGGGGTGACTTTTGATTTCTTTTGCTCCCTGCCCAGGAACAGCCACCCTGCCATTTAAAAGATAAATATTTCCTACAAATCCTTTTATCCCCGTGCAAAGCAGTACTGCCATCTCCTCTGGCTGTCTCCATCAGCACTAAGTGCTTCATCTATATTAATAACAACTTTGCTGCCTTGCAGGGCCAAAAGTATTAATAACTGTGCTAATGTCAACTTGATCTGAGAATTGCTCTTTGCTTTGGGTGTGGGGAGGTAACTGCACTGGATCTAGTGTTTTTCAATCCCAAGATGACAGTGGTGGGTTTGTTTTCTGGCACACTTTGCATCTTGGATATTTAAATAATAACAACTGCAGGTTGAAATGATCAAATGGGGAGTGTAGAGAAAAAAGTAGAAATAGAAATATCACATTGTGGTGGTTAGAGGTGAAAAGATTTGAGAACGCAGAGAGGAACAGACAGAAATTTGGCACAACACAGTCAACAAATCTGTCAAAATCAATTACTGACACATGCAACAATTTTCTTTTAGGATTCCTATACCCACATAATACCCAATTTAGATTATCTCCCCGTTTTGCCAGGTCACATCCCAATATCCAGCACTGCCAGTTCCAGGACGCACACATATTAAAATTCCCCACTGCTACAGACCCTGACATTTAGTAGGGCAACATCAGCAAGCCAAATGAGCTTTAAAAGAGGACATACTTCCAAGGAAAAAGCCATTTTCCCATTTGTGCCCACAAACAGCAGAGAGATGAGTGATGCATTCAAAAATAGCTTCCAGTTTATCCAGAAGGGCTAAGTGCTTGATGGACAAAAATGCTTCCTTAAAATCCTTATAATCCTTATGGGTTTTGAGAAGGGTGTTTGAGCAGGAGATAAGTGGTACTAATTTTACACAAAGAGGAAATTAAAATCTCTATAATCCATTCTATCTTGGATCCTTACAAAAAGAAGTGCATATTAAAAATACCAAAAGACAAGAAATATGGCATTTCTTGCACAGAACTTCTACAAAAACCAGTTAACGCCATTAGAAACAGAAATCTACTTTTGCTGGCTTTCTATAGATCAAAAGTGGTAAGAAAAAAAAGCAGGCAAAAAGGTCAGAAAGAATTAACCCTCCCACACCAAATGGCAAGGGGAGAGAAGGAAATGTGAAATGACAGCTATACTTAGTGACATAAAAATTAGATGAAAGCTCCAAAGCAAGGTCAACACAAACCACAAAGATAAGGAACAATACAGTGCACAAATATATAAAGTACATTTTACAAGTCTAAACGATGTCACAACGTGTGCTTAATTTCAGTTGTTTTTTTTTTACCCAAAAACCATCACAGATCATTTTACATTTAAGATCAGTAACTTCTACATATTATATAAGAAGAGTGAAGCTAATTATAGATTAGAATTATAACTCATTCAGAATCTATACTCGGCGACAGAAGCTGTTTCAAACAATTATGGTGATTTTCAGCTGTTCCAACCAGCTGCACTTTCAAATCTTGCACTTCTTTCTCTACTTCACAAGCCAAAGCCATCTCCTCAGGAGTCAGGTCTCCTGAGATGGAAAGGATATCGGGGAAGTCTGCATACATGGGAACAGGACAGAGGCTCTCATATATATTGGGGTCTTTTTCCCCTCACCTCCAAGAGCTTTTTCTGCTTTGCTGCCCTGGCTGCTTCACGTTGTGCAGCATATAAAGCCTCCTCTTCTAGTCTTAACTTCTCCTCTTGTAAGGCTAACTGTATATGAACAAAACAGTAATGGTTAACAAAAGCAGAACCTATCTATCTTCCTATTAATAAAGCTGTAAGTGCAAGAAAACAAAAGAAAAGCAGCTAGAAAATCAAAATAAAACAAAATCGACTACAGCTAAAGCATTAACTGAATTTAACAGCGTCCCTCCCCACAACCAAACAGCCCAAGAGATTTAGATAACTACTGAATAAACATTTATTGTTGGTGAATTGCTGTAATGCTTTTTCTATTTTATTACACGCTGCACAGTGAAAGATTTTTAAGATTTTCAGGTCCATAGTTCATTGGCACTTTAGATTAAAGTTCATTTGAGTTCTACATTGTATTCCAGATCATATTCCATTAACTGCTGCAACACTAAAACAGAATAACAAATTATGTGGTTTTTTCCTTAAGAAAGTTGTGGGGAAAATTCAGCACAAGAAAAGTTGAATCAAGAATTCCCCATTTGGTCTTGCACTAAAAAAAGGGTCAAATTTAAGGGATCCTGGTCAGAGACCCAGCCTATTCATTCCATTTTTTCAGCTAAGAGGCTATTAAAAAGCAGGAATTTGTGCATCTTGTAGACTAAAAAAATACTAACTGATGAACAAAACCCAGTTGTTCCATGTGAGTGGAATCTCCTGGTGTCCATGGCTGATCCTAAAATTTTTGGAAGAAAAAACTATTTATACTGTCACTGTAACCGCCTACCTCTGACTGAAGCTTCAGATCAACAATCCTTTGCTTTTCAGCAATGGAGTCGTAGTGTCTGTCTTTCAGGTCTGCAATTTCTTCCTCAGTCAGAGGCCTGGAATCACAGGAGAAACACAAAAAAGCTCCATCTATTATTCATGCATGACAACCCTCATTTGCACTTTCACATATCTGTGTGGTCTTTCCTGACCAGTCCTTTAATGCAGATCCAGCAGGCTGTGCTTGTGGCCTGTTCCTCCTGAAAGTTCCAGTTTGTTCAGGACAATGCTGTCTCTCCTCACTCTCACAATATATATTATTTATATCTTTAGAGAAAGCATATTTTCAAAACCATCTCTGCTAACAGAACTACTGGAAGAGAACCATTACCGTCATTGCGGTCCAAATCTCGCTTTTTTTTTTCCTTAGTTGTTTTTGTCCCTTGTTTTTCCCTTGCTCCATTTTGTTTAATATTCACAGTGGGACAGCAGAGGGAAGGAGAGGTCCTCAGTCTCCAAGTCTTACCTGTGACTGCTTCCTGGGCTTTCCCCCTGTTAAAATAAATAAAAAAGAGAAGTCTGATTTTTGTAAAGACAGAGCACTTCCAAAACTTCCCTTACCAAAGCAACCCAGGTCCATTTCTGTTCTCAGACTGAGGGCACTTGCTGGGTCTTATGCAAGAGTTATACCAGGAGCAAATTCTCCTTTAAGTCTTCCCAAACACACTTTTTCACCACACCTCTTCTTTTCTTTCTTCCCAAGGTCCATAGTGCCCCCTGCCTTAATGGGTTATTTCCCATACTCCCCAAAACCCATCTCTTTGATCTTTATCCAAAGTCTTAAATTCATATTCCTACTGCAAGGAAAACTGAAAGTAAAAAAACCCTCCAAGATTTAAGTCTACGACTCAGCTTAAAGTAGGAGGAAGATTCAGATGTTGGAACCATTTTTAAGGATTTGTTGTATGAGCAGGTTTCACATGATGCCCCAGGTACTCACCTCATCACTTTCCACCAGGTTCTCAAACTGCAGAGAAAAAGAAATAAATAATTTTTACAATTCAATATAACGAGTCACTAAAGACATACAGCAAATATGGTTGCATATTTTATGTGTCTTGTAAAAACACCACTCCAGTTCTAACAGTGGGACTGTAACCCTACTTTCAGAGGAGTTTTATTTTTAGAGTTGGACCTTTCTTCTTACCAATGTTTCTTGTCTTAAACATTACATTCTCCCAAAAGGAGAAGAGTCCTAATTAAAGAACAAGCGTTCTAAGCAGCACAGACTCATCCAGCAGAAGTTCAACTGTCACACAGAAAAAAAAAAAAAACAAAAAAGGCAAATAGAAATCCTCTGTACTGCTTTCAGTATCATAACCTTAAATCTAGTCAGTGCATCAGACACAGACACAGAGGTCAGTACCTACAGCAAGACTCCTCACTGAGCTGAAATTTGGGAAGAGAACAATACCTCCTTTTCCCAGTCATAGTTCTGCACTTTCAGATTTACCCCGCTGCACACATCGGACCCCTTTCTCAACAGCCAAAGCATTAACGACAAAAATTAATGTTATTCTCAGTAATGGGGGCAATCTGGCTGCTCTAGGATTTCCAGAGCACAGGAGCACTCAGGGAAAGTAAGCCAGGTTATTCCTGGTTAACCTCAGGCTACCCTTGGCAAAAAGGAGTTACATCTGGAGGCTGGGAAAGGACCTCTGTGGCAAACAGAGTAGACTACAAATGCAACAAACTATCAGGTAGCCCCAGCATCAATTTGGGCTGGAATATCCCAGAATATTTCAGTGTTCATAAACTGCAAAAAGTGTTAAGGGCACTGCTAGGATTCAGCTTTCCCCACTTTTTCTTAAGTCAGTAAAAATTCAAAAGTTCTTACCTCTATAGTGAAGTGTTCTCCTGTTGAACATGTTCTAAAATACTTGGATCTGGAAAAACAAGTTTACAGTAAGACTGCAGAAGACTCTTCAGTATACAGCAGAAGGTAAATGAGCCCAAGAATGCAGAATAGATTTTAAAATATGTTAAATATAAAATAATAACAATAATTTTAACACATTGACTTACTAAATGGAGCTCTGCATCGCCACTACAGCAGAGAGAGTCAAAAGCATGTAAACATCTTCTGCAGAACTGGGGAAAAAACTAAAACCCTTGTGAAATAAAATCATTTGTCAGGATGCTGGACTTGACATTTACAGACTACTAGCATGTTCTGCAATCCCTTTAATACATGTTTTCCTGGAAAAAACATTCTTCCAGGCAATTTCTGAAAATGCTGTTGCTCTCCATGGCACTTAACTGTTTCCTGGCATCTTGGACCTCATCGGTGTTAAACAATACATTTTATTTTAACAGCTTGGCACATCCAGAAGGCTGAGCCTCAGAGAAAAACATCCAATAAGAGGTCAAGGCAATACTTTCAAACTTTAAAAAAAAATTAAAAAATCATGTTCTAATTTTATACAGAGAATTGGTTTTTTCCTTGATTCTTTATTCAGAATTCTTCCTATTTTATTTTAATTCTTTAACAGAGGACAGTTAGCACTGTCTTCTACAAAACCCAACACAGCATTAAGTTACCTGAATACATTTTTACCTAGCCAAGGAGGTTTGGCCACCGTCCAGGAGAACATTGTAACATAAACACTCCTCAGTGCAACATCCATTTTATCGAACTGTTTCAAAAACCAGGGTTTCCAGTTGCAAGGGCTGAGTGGTACAAGGAATAAAGCCAGGGCCTCAGGGATTTCTATACTTGCAAGAGAGATCATTCAGCACTTGCAACCAACACCTACTCTGACAATAACAAAAGCAACACACCAGCCAAAGCCTGAATTATTTTAACCGTATCGTATTTCATCTCCATCTCACTTTTCTTTGGAAGCCAGTTTAGGGAACATCTCCCCTGGCAACTTGTTGCACTACCCACTGGTTCCTTGTTGCACAACCTTTCCTGCCACTAAAGAACCGTTTCCAGAGAGTTCACTGCTGTGAAACCAGAGAGGAAAGGCCACCTGAAATCATGCCCTATGTGACAAGGATAATGGGGACATGTGGCACGAACACTTACAGCAATTTCACTGCTACCCTTCTCTGCAATTTGGTGTGTAGGAGCCAATGCAGTTAAGAATCTCATTTAATAACACTGTAACAGGAAATTGTTCCAGGGCTATCTACGCTGTTAACAAACGTGTAATTCCAGTTTGCAGCACCAGGCTTTAGGTAAATGACTTCCAACTTCCCAGACTCTCGAGCTGCAGTCAGCTTAGCTGCAAGAACTGAACAGCAAACTAAATGCAGTGCAAGCTCCCTAAGTGTAATCACAACCAGCCCAACAGCAATACCAGCTCTAGGAAGAGCTCTGCTCTTTCAGCTGCTTGCCGAACAGTGACTCAGTCCCAGAAAACCTAATTCTGTGCCAGAGTTTGAGCCCATAAATCCCAGAACTACGGAAATTTGAGGTCACTAGGGACACAAACAGAAGACCCATCAGCTTCACCCCTATAGAAAACTTCAAGTGAAGTATCAGCAACCTGTGAAATTGTTGACACCTTTTATAACTCTCCTTTAAGCTCTACTTTTGCATTGCCTTCTGAGACTTGAGAGTCCTTTTGGTTGGGTAGCTCCAGGGGAAAACAATTCAGCTGACAGGTCACAGGACCTATAGAGACAGATTAATCTTCCAAGATCTGAAGCTATTAAAGAGACTAACTTTTCATACATATATGTATCTCTACTCCATCCATATATATATATATATATATATATAAAATGCACAATTCCAAGCAAAGGAACTTACAGTCTTGCAGGATATTAAAAGACTTACTAAAAGCTATATACTTAGTTGTTTAATTAGGAATTTATTTCTTACAGGCAGATCTTGAAGCACCTAAAAATAAGGAAGCTGGGGTGGGGGGAGGATCTGAGTGATTAAATTATTAATCATTAAGTTGATAAGCTACATTTTTACATTATGGTTTTCCAGAAATAGCCAAATGTGGACAACGTGGTATCAATCTAACTTGCAAACTTTATAATGCGACACATTTTACAGTTTTGGTTTTAATACAATTCCCTGCTCAGTGGAAGGAGAATAACCTCAACACTCTGATACTGCTCTGTAAACTACCACTACCACCACCACACCCAGAAAATAAATCTGATCTCAAACACAGGCCAGCAGCTCTCTGTACATTTCATATGCCTAAGACTTTCACTGCAGGTGGTGCAACACCTGAACAATTAGACAATACAACAGCAGACAGTAAGATTTGTGTCACTGGTAAGGACAGCCCGATACTGGGCTAACACATGCAGGGATGGTCACCACCTCCACCTGCTAAAAAAGGGGTATTGGCCTGTGGAACAGACTCAGCAAAACACACACGTGCAGGAAGAACCTTTAAAGTACTGCCTGGTGTTATCAAAGCACAACAAACTGATACTTCAGTGCCAGATGTCAAGGCGTTGGAGGTGTTCTCATCCCCTCTGGTGGAGCACTGAAAATACAAGCAGGAATCCTCTACATGCACTGCCCTGGATTTTCACCCCTGCCTCTGAGAAGCAGCTTGTCTGGAAGGCCTTTCAGAAGGTGAGACTTGCCTGCCAGAGCTGATGTGAAGTAAGAGGCCACGAGCGTGCATCATGTAAAATACTCAGCATGTCTGCTGAGAGCAATTCCTATCCTAATGCACAAAAAATAAGTGATATGTAAGCATCCAGTACTGGTCAGGATATGGAAAAATCCCAAGCATCGCTTGTTTGCACAGTGCTTTTCCATGAACTGGTTGTGGCAGAATGAAACAGGTTGTCACACGTTTCCAAGACATAAGAATCCGTCTGAACCATTCTGCAATCGGTATGAGTTAATCTGAACCATTCTGCTCCTGATTTATCCCAACAGCCTCTCAGCCTCTGACTCACAGAGAAGACGAGATCACATTGCAGAAAACCGGGTGTTTTTCCATCTTTCGCACAAGCACGGCGGCCTGCACGGGTTTTGGCGACTGACCCGAAAAACCTCTCCAGGCTTCTCCTGCCGGAAAAACCCCAGCGCTGGCGGGGGTAAGGAGCCGGTGACCCTGGAAGTGCATTAGCCCCACCGCACAGAGCGCACGGAGCCCGGCGGGCTCCCGGCGCCTGCATCCGCCCGGGATCCGCTGGGGATCCCGACGGGAACGGGCCAGACCCCGCATCCTCCGCATCCTCCCCACCTGCCACCCCTCCTGCCCCACGGGGAAGGCGGAGCCGCCGTCCCCGGCACCTCCCCGTCCCGGGGAGGGGAAAGGGGCAGCCGCGGCTCCTGCTCACCCTCCGCCGCGCTGGATGCGGCCGGGATCCCTCCGGAAGAACAGCCCGCAGCACCACTGCGCCCAGCAGTTCCCCATGGCATCCTGGTGGGAACGGCTTCTCCTCCCTCCCGGCGGGCTCAGGCCGCCCGGGCCGTCGGGAGGGGCGGCCGCGGACCCCCGGGAACAAAGGGCCGGCACAGCCTCATGGCTGCGCAGGGGCGGGCGGTGCTCGCCCCGAACCCGGCACCGCCCCTGGCACCGGCATCGTCGGCGACATCAGCCCGCCCCTTGCCGGGACCGTCCCAGAGTCCCGCCCCAAACGCGGCTTCCCCCGTGGCCCTGGGAGGTGGGATCGTCTCACGGTAGCCCGTGTTTTAAAAGGAGGAAAATGTGCCGGCGTTCCCGTGGGCAGGATGGAAAAGCATCGCCAGTACTCGCGTTTTGAAAGAGAGGAATTCCGTTCAAGGTCCTTGTTACTATGAGGAGGGGGAAAAGGTTGTCTCCCCAGTTATCAAGCCCGGACTGGGTCAGTGCCATCGAGGAAGTAACAGTGCTAGAAATACCTGGAGCACAGGCACTGTGTGGTTCAGAAAGGTTCCTCACTCATTCTTTGGTCTCTCTGGCTTCTTAAATCACAACACCACAGTGACACGTGGAAACTCGGAATCACGGAATCACAGACTGGTTTGGGTTTGAAGAGATCTCAAAGCCCATCTCATTCCAACTCCCTTCCATTATCCCAGTTTGCTCCAAGCCCTGTCCAGTCTGGTCTTGGACACTTCCAGGGTTTGGGCAGCCACAGCTTCTCTGGGTAACTTGTGCCAGGGGTTCTCCACCCTCACAGGGAGGATTTTTGTCCTAATCTCCAATTTAATGTGCAGTTTACTCTCTTTCAGTTTGAATCTAGTCCACTTTGTCCATAAGTTAATGGTGTCATTACAAATGCATGTTTTGCTCCTTTCTTTTAACAGATCCAAAAGTATCTCAGCAGTGGAAGAGTTAATTGGATTCCAAGTCAGCTCTCCATTAGCAGCACAGGACAGATGCCAGGACCCAGAGGAGCTACTTGCTACGATAGTGATGAGCAGTAGAAGGTAGGAGGAGTATAATAAATCACTGCCAACCACACTCCAATGTTTTTCTTTCCCTGGAAATGTGAGGTCAGCCTGGAAAAGTGCATTACTGTGATTGCATGTAAGGAGAGAGGATGAGGGTGAAGGAGACATAAAAGCAACCAGGAATTAATTACAGAAAGTGATGCATGTTGATGTGACTCAGGAGGAGTAGAATGAAGGTTCCCGAAAATATTATTGGGATATATGGTTCCTCATTACACTGTTTTCCAGGAAATGGACATTTTGGCAAGGTGTGTACTGCTCCTTTCCCAAAGAGGAATGTTGCAGTATTCCAGCCTGACAGGTGTTGATAAATTTATTCAGAGAAACTGAACACCTTTTTTTCCACAGTACCCTCAGCTGTGAAACAGAGGCCACCAAACTGAATATCAGGAATATCTGCCCGGAATGCCTTTGCTCCTGCAGTTTGTTCCAGGTGGCGTTTTGCTACACGTGTCCTGCCATGCCACTCCTGCCCAGAACATGAGAAGTCATGCTCTTCAAGCAGAAGATCATCACGAGTTGCTACACCCACCGCTGGATGGAAGGAACAAGGGGATGCTGGATTAAGAATATGTCAGTTGAAGTCGCCATGAGTAAACCCACAAGGGATCCTTCAGCTTTCTTTCCTCTTAAAGGGAGCGGGTTCATGCGTGGTGTTAAGTTGCAAATGCCATGTGCAGACACTGCCAAGTTTGTAAGATAAGTAAGGCCGCTGGCACAGACATCTAAAACCAAATTATTCCGCCTTTTTCACGGCTTGCCCTTGGCAACATCAGGAGCCTCCCAACAGCAATTACATGAATTCAGGCTGGGTTTTTAACACGTCACTCAGCGCGCCGCACAAGAGACGAGGCTGCTTAGCACGCTGTACGTGCCCTAGCGGCTTTAAGAAAGCAGCCTTTATAACATTTTATTCTTAAAAACATTTTATAAGGCCTTTTTCTTTCCGGGCCAAACCGGCTTCCACGCGCCTTTCGCGACAGGCGGGGCGCGGCCGCGCTTTACGGCGGGCCGTTGCCGCGGTAACGCCGCGTCGGGCCGGGAACCGCCGCCGCCCGCGGTGCCTCCATCCCGGAGCCGTCCCCGCATCCCGGCCCGGCCCCGCCGCAGGGCCCGGGCCCTCCCGCCGCGCCATGGACAAGTACCAGGTGCTGGGGCTGGTGGGGGAAGGCAGCTACGGGGTGGTGACCAAGTGCAGGAACAAGGAGAGCGGGCAGATCGTGGCCGTCAAGAAGTTCCTGGAGAGCGACGACGAGGCGGCGGTGAGGAAAATCGCCCTGAGGGAAATCAAGCTGCTCAAGGTGAGGCTGGCGGGACCCCTTTCCGGGCTGTTTTGTGCTGAAATGTTGTAGGGGTCTCGCGTTTGAGTTCGCGGCTCCTGGCTCGGGTTGTGTCGCAGCACGGCGGCTCGTCAGCCTCTGGCCAGCCTTTACAAAGTGCCACCAGCCAAATCCAGGCCAAGACAGACTCCAAGAGCTTGGGCCCTGCTTGAATTTCCAGGCCGGGCGGGATTCATCGGACCTTTTGCGCTGCAGCCTTGCGGAGCCGCTTTTGCCTTTGCCCGAGCGCTGTGCCGGGCTCACCTGCGGTGCATCCCGGATTAGAAAAGCCTGGCCGTGTCCTGGCAGGGAATGCTGCGCGGTCTCTGTTGCCTCCTGGTGGGCAGCTGTCCCCCTGTCCCAAGTGCCTGTCCTCAATTCAATGCTGTGAATTTGCTGAAAATAGAAGAAACGCTTTAAAGCGTGCCTGGGTATGTAACACTAGGAGAAATGCTTCCAGGGAAGTTTTCCTTTCTTTTCTCTCATCCATGGCACCTTCCTGGCAGGCAGGAGGCTGGGAGAGGACTCCTGTGAGATTCCCTGAACTGTGTGTTCACAGCCAGCTGGCACTGTGTCCTTTGCTGTTGGAGTGTGGGATTTGCTTGTGGTGAAAGGGGGAACGGATTCAAACTGAAAGAGTTTTGATTGGATATTAGGGAAAAAAATGATTCCTTGTGAGGGTGGTGAGGCACTGGCGTGGGTTGTCCCGAGAAGCTTCCCTTGTCCCACAGGAGTGCTTGTCCCATGTGCATGGGCACGTGTGGGAGTTTTAAACATTGGGACACAGATGATGTGTTTGGTGAAAAAAAAAGAAGGAAAATCTCATTACACTCAGAGTGCATCCAGGCTGCTCCTGTCCAGAGGTGGGAATACTGGAAAACTTGTGTCCTGTCCTCTTGTCTGCCAAAAGTGTCTCTTCCTAAATCTGCCCCCTTACAGTTCTTGTGCACTGAAGGGGAAAAAAGTGATATTTGCCATTACTGCAAGAGCTACAGAATGAGAGTTAGTAGAAATGTATGTGCTGGAGCTTGAGACACGGCCAGCAGCTGCAAGCACTATCCCTTCAAACCCTTTTCAAGTGGATCTGTGTGAGCCTGGATTGTACCCGCTCCACTGGCCAGGCTCACCGAGTTACTGAGTTACTGAGCACCACCACCCGGGTGTATTGGGAATTAAGTGGTTTTCCTGGGTGAATGGAATCTTACCAAGGGGAACATTTGCATGTACCTCTCACAGGGGAAATAAATACCTACCTGGAGGTTTGATCTCTTTGTAGTTCCTTTCCTTGTTAATCTTTGGATTTAATTTTTTTTTTTTCCTCTTGAATTAGGGCAGAAATTTAATTGCGTCCAAAAACAGCAAAACCTCTTCAGGTCTCCTGCGTGGGGAATAAGTCATTCTTGGGAAAAGAGCTTTTTCTCTTATTGATTATCCTTTAAAAATTCTTCTCTTGTCAGACCTTCTAAGAAATCTGGGCAGACACAGATGCAGGTTGGCTGGCACTGCCTCTGCACTGGCAGTTTCCCCTACAATTCCCTGTGCTCCGCAGTCCTTTTGCATCTTCCTGGGTCACACCCCTGGGCTCCAGTGATGCCTCCAGGCAGCCTCCCGTGATGTTTCCCTGCCAGGCTCCAGCTAATAAATAACTGTGCTCTGTAGCATTTATGTTGGTGTGTCATAACTGTGTAACAAATTGGAGGTGGATTCCTGTCGCGCTGGGAACGTGGTGACAAAATAACTAGAAAACACCACTGCTTTTTCTTCCTCTTTTTATTCAAGTTGCATTTTGCGGTACCGTCTCACCTGGCCTGCAGTTAAAAAAATTACCTGCAAAAATTTGTTTAAAAAGTTTTCCCTTCATAGTTTTCCCTAAAGAAATGTTTTCCCTCAGTAAACATTCCCTGTTTTATGACAGCAACTCAGGCATGAGAATCTGGTGAACCTGCTGGATGTGTGTAAAAGGAAGAAGCGGTGGTACCTGGTGTTTGAATTTGTGGATCACACAGTGCTCGATGACCTCGAGGCCTCTCCCAGCGGACTGGACTACGACAGGGTTCGGAAATACCTATTTCAGATTATCAGAGGAATTGCCTTTTGTCACAGCCATAATGTAAGTGTGTGCAAAAAGTCAGCTCTGCAGCTAAAATCAATAGATGCATATTAGAATAGAAGCATATATTTTTGTATTTGTGTATATTTGAATTTAGAGAAATAGAGCTTTGTGTGAAAAGGAAAAGAGATACATAAAATACCTGTGTTTGAAATTAGAGGTTCTGTGTTTGCCTGTAATTTTCTACTTGAATATGAGAAAGCTACACTTTTTGCTGGGCCAGTCAGTTTGCTATGTACAAACAGGGAATGTGCCCTGGCTTCCTTTTCTCTGTGCAGATAATCCATCGGGATATTAAGCCAGAAAACATACTGGTTTCCCAGTCAGGAGTTGTGAAACTCTGCGACTTCGGATTTGCCCGGCCCTTGGCAGCGTCTGGGGAAGCTTACACGGACTACGTGGCGACCCGCTGGTACAGAGCCCCGGAGCTGCTGGTGGGGGATAGCAAATATGGCAGGTGAGTCTGGCCTGGGGGGCTGGGAAGGGCTGTGGGAGCACGGAGGGGGTGCTCCATCCGCTGCCTCAGCCTTGGGATCGATGGAGCTGGGCTGAGCTGGGGTGCTGGTGGTTTTTCTCCCCAGGCCTGTGGACGTGTGGGCTATTGGCTCCCTGATAACAGAAATGCTTACAGGAGAGCCCCTTTTCCCTGGAGACTCAGACATTGACCAGCTCTTCCATATCACCAAGTGCCTGGGTAAGAAGAGCCCCCGGGCTCCTTGTGCTTGCTCCGGAATGAAAGGCTCAGATTTGTTTTGATGGGTGGGAAGATAACAAGCCAGACTGTAGCCCTTACTGCAGTGCTGACCAGCATTTCAGCCTCTCAAATGTTTCACTGTCCTGTATTTTTCCATGTGGTTGCTTTGTTTGCGTGATTCCAGGTAACTTAATTCCGAGACAACAGGAGTTATTCTATAAAAACCCCCTCTTTGCTGGCATGAAGTTGCCTGAGGTGAAGGAGCTTGAATCCCTGGAGAAACGCTATCCCAAGCTCCCTCCTGCTGCACTGGATTTAGCCAAGGTAATTAACTGGTTGTTTGCTGTGAATGTTTGTTTCTGTGTTTCCCTGTCCTTCGCCTCGTGCAGCTGAGTACAGGGCTGTCGAAGTGCCTTCCTCTGAGCTCCCCAGCAGTCAGCAGCTGCTTGGGTTGGCAGCAGGGTGAGGGCAGTAGGATACCAGAGCTCCAGTCCAGGGTTATGGGGACACTCAGCCTTGCATATCTTGCAGGGATCTTTCACTCAGACATGCAGAAGCCTTTGTTTAATTCCTGGTGTGTTTACCTGCTCCTGTTCACGTTGGTTTGACAGGAGTGCTTGCAGATTGACCCAGACACGAGGCCGTCCTGCGCCGAGCTCCTGCAGGGCGATTTCTTCAACAAGGACGGCTTTGCTGAAAGGTAAAAGCTCCTTTCCCATTCACTGCAGGCTCAGGTTAGAAAGAGGTGAAGCAGTTGTGCTTAAAGATTGCACACTGGGTTTGCAGAGCTGACAGCTGCTGAATGTCTCCATTTGTTTTGGCTTGACCTGCCTGGAAACCGGAGAACAGTTGGAAGGGAACACGTCATCGCAGTGCCTCATTTACCTTGCTGTGATATTAATTCATTGGTGGCACACCGTATTGGGTAGTAAAGTCTTACACTGTGTTCACTTTCTGCATCTGCACCAAACTGGGATGCAAACACCTTTATTGCTGCATTGTGAAAAATGTCTGCTGAAGATTTTATTTAATGTACACATTACATGTGGCTTCTCATTAGTTAAAAGGCACAGTTTGTTTGACTGCTTGCAAGGCTATAGGAGCCTGGGCTTAATGACAGATGATGATATTAAGATAAACAGAAGCTCTTTATTTTTTTTTTCCTTTCTCCTTATATGGAATGTAGATTTACCCAGGAGCTTAAACAAAAGATCCAGAAAGATGCCAGAGACCATCAGTTCCAAAAAAAATCTAAAATCAGTAAAAGGGACAAAGATGATGTTTTAGAAGAAAGAAAAACGATCAGCGTCCAGGTTGGTCCATCTGTGTTGTCCAAACCTGTATTGTTTTGGGTTTTTTTCCTCATGTTTTAAAACCATTGTTTTTAAAATAGGTGCAGCAGTTTAAATTCCTGGGAAATAGCTCAGGAGCGTGCAGGTGGCTCTTTGGCCAGTCCCTTGCAGCTGAACCACACAGTGCTGCAGTTCCTGGCAGTATAGAGCTGGAGGGAGAATGTCTTGGGAAGCATAAGTCATGCTTTATGCTGCTGTTTACCTGGTTTTAAAGCCCTGTCTTCAAAATGAAAAATTTTTCTTTCCACTGGAAAAATATTTTTTCTTTCCAAGGATGCTACAGAGTGACTTTGAGGTGACACTGAGATGAGTTTTTATTTAATTTCTTCGGAAGAGACACAGGATACAGCTGGTTTTCCTCCATCATTTCTGAATCCAGTCTCAAGTGACTTAATTACAGAGAGTGCTGGAACCCTGACAAGTTTTCTCTTGTTTGATGGAAAGCAGAGATTTTCTAACAAAACCAATTCCATCTCCTTTAGATTCTTCCAGGATCATGCACATGTAGGCTTCTGACATGTTTTTTTTTTCTTGCATTCACTGCTGTAAACTGCTTTTTTAACATGATTGTAAGGAAAGATGATGTTTATCTTCCCAAACAGGATTTCAGCATGGGCCCAAGGAGCAAAGATGGAAAGCTGATAAAGACCAAGCCCTCTAAAGCTGATGCAGAGAAAGCAGATCAATCCAAGCTGGGCTTCCTCTATGACAGCGCAATCAACCCACTTAAATTCAGCCCTCAGATCAACCTGAAAGATTCCAGCAGCAGCTTGGACTACGCCAAAAGCCCAGGCACAGTTATCCCTCCCATCAACCAGAACTTCTCTCCTACATTTGGGATGGGTTCTGGGCCTGGGAGCCTTAATTACAGGTATGGGAGCAGAGCTAGGAGAGCTTGTATCCATCATTCCTGTGATGTCCTGGGAGGTGCAGGGTGACAGTGTGGGAACGGGACACGTGGGGTTTGGCATACCTTGCATTTGTTGCTTTATATTCGCTGTGTTACCCCAGCTAATACCAGCTTGGGGGCATTTTTGATTACAGACTTGATGAAAAGAGTAAAAAATACTTGAACCCACTGCTAAAGGCACGGAAGCCTTCTCCAGTGAGCCGTTGCAGTGTCAGCTTGACACCGGTGAGTCGTCTGTCTGTCTGTCATTCTGTCCCCCTTGGCCAAGCAAAATTCAATTCAATTGTGGGTTGTATTCTCAAGAACTCCATCTTATCCATCTTTCACCATAACTCCCCACTAGAAATACTGGTTTTGTTACTCCTTTCTTCCTGCAGGTTTTTCGTTCATTATCCCTTGCTAATAGTTGTTACATAAAATATATTTTATGTCAGAAAACAATGTTAAATGAGGGGAGCAGTCCAGCACAGTATATCTGTGAGATTTGCAATATATCCATGGTATCCTTCCTGGCCAGGAAAGATAGACCATGTGTGCTTTGCTACTGAAGCAGAACTGAGGGTTTGGATTTAATGCAGTCAGGGCCTTACTTAGTCATGTCATAAATGCATTAAAAATTGATAAGGAAAACAAGTGAAATGGAAAGTTTTCCTCTGCTCTCACTACCTAGGCCTGATTATTACCATGCCAGCCAGGAACATTTGCCTTTTTCCAGATAACTAATCCCAGCCATTCTCCATGTGCTGTATTTTATCTCTCTGAAAGCAGCCTCACTTAGGTGATTGTTTTTATTTCGCTGTTGCTTTTCCATGGCTCATGTATAAGTAACACTTGGGCAGGTTGAATTCCTTCACACACATCAGAGTCTTTTGTCTCACTCTTGTACAAATTCCAACTACATCAGAACAGTGCTGTGTTATTGCTTTTTTTAAGCTTGAAAATAGCTTTATTTTTCTGTATATTTTTCATGAGCAGTTCTTATGCCCTTGATTACATGTTACTAATGAAAAACCCATCCTTCAGGCAAGTAAGAAAAAATGGGAATTCCCCAAGACAGACGTGCGTTTGCCAGAACTAAATCATCTCCCTGAGCTGAGAGGAGCGGAAGGTAGGAACTTTGAGGTCCTCTAAATAAAACCTGGCTACCAAACAAGCATCAGGAGGCAGTGTGTCAGCCCTCACTCCCTTAACATGGCATGCCTTGGTTGTGTTTTGCAGCTCGGCATCCCAGATTTCTGAAAAAGGAAAATAGAGCATTTGCAGAGTCCCGAGTCCCCTCCCTCGCTGCTATCGACCTTCATAACTCAAGTCTGGCTTCACAGCAGGTATCAAGGCAATAAAGTGGTTTATGCTGCTCTGTATTTGTTTGGTTTGTGACTTTCTCAACAGCATGGCCCACAGAATTCCAGTTTGACTCCTAAAGGAGCAGAATTTGCCTTGGGATCCTAAGTGTTACATTGGGGGAGCATTTTTGAAGCCTGATTTGACCAAAGAACAGATTTGTTTTAAGTTAGGTGTTGGCATTGTACATGTCTTTAGAAGGCTGTTTCTGATTGTCTTCTCTGTTTATGCTACACTTGGAAATTGATCCTGTCTCTTTCTTTCCCAATTTACAGCTGTCAGGGACCTTGATGCCGGATGCATCAGAAGCCAACTTCCCCAGGGTCGAGCACTAGCCCTGGGGAGATGGTCACACCTGCCTGTAAAAGGTGGGCTTTCATTTCTGAAATGTAGCCTGCTGGGGCCTTCATTTTTTTGCTGTGTGGCTTCCAAATGGATGTTTTTGTGAGCATTTGGTGAGGGATGGGAAGTGCAATAGGAAAATCCTTTCATACTTCACATTCGTGGTCAGGACATGCAGCTATGACAGACTTCTTACTGAGGGCAGTACACAGCTTGCTGTGCCTGGTAAATCATTTTCCTGAGCTGAGGTGCTGGGCATTGGGGCTGGAAATGAAGCAGCTCACGAGCTTGAGGGGTTGAGCAAGCTAGTAGAAAAACAAAAACAAAGGGGAAGCTGGCTGCCTGCATATGACGAGGGGGAAAAACAGCTGAAGTTTTCTGATCTGTTAAACACAGAGGTGTAAGTGCACAGCTTCAGCAAGGTAAGGATGTGCAACAAGTCAAAGTAAAGGAAGCCTTTCACCAGGGAGCACCTCTGTGTTTTGTAAGTCTGTCCAGAGTCATTCTCCTTTTCTCCTCTTGGTGCAGGTGACTGAACAGTGGGAACAGTCCATCTGAGTTTCCAGGGGCTAAAGCTGCCAGGTCTCTGCAGGGAAGAGGAGGATCCCTTACTCCTGTTGGTGCAGCAGGCTGCCATGGAGTGGCTGGGGTCCAGGCTGAGGATGGAGCTTGCACTGCCATTGCTGCTGGATTTCTTGCATGCAAAAAGCCCCTGGAATGTTGACTTTCTGGCTTAGGGCCAGATCTTGTCTGAGAAGAGTGGTGGTCATTGGTGTGTGACAAGGGCAGGAGCTGCTTTGGAGGACTCTGAAGGAAGCTGGGCTTTCTTTTGTCCAGCTGCTGCCTGCCTGAGGGGTTTCTTTTTCAATTAATAGTGACGAAAGCTGCTGCCAAAATTCTGTTTTGGTGGGCTGCCTGATCTGGATTGAAAAGCACCTTTACCTTGACAGTATAGAAAACATTTGTGCAAGAAATAGAATACTTAAATGTGCAAGTCTGCAGCTGTTCCTTTGAAACCCTTGCTAATGCACTTGTCACTTTGTTTTAGGTTCCTCTTCCTGTCACATTTTTGACCCCATGTTTGGGCAGTTGTCTTTGTGGTGTTTACCTGGGTATGTTGCCTGGCTGTTACTGATGGTGAAGGAGGGAATATCCCCGTGGAATACTGAGCTGTGATGCAGGTGACACATGGAATGTCTCAGTAACTCCAGTCATCATTCCTTTAGGTCACTTAGAAGAATGGGACAGTAAAACTTGACTGTTTGGAAACAATTTTTGCTTACTTGCCCTTAGTTTGTCTGAGGTCAGTTTTGAGCTGTCACTGCGTTGCTCACGACTGTTTTCCATCACCTCTCATGACTTACATGGTGTCATTAGCTTTGGAATTTATTTTTCCATGAAATACAGCCTTTCCCAGCGATGGATCATGACAGAATATAGCCTGAACTCACTGTATTTAGGGATTTGTGTCTATGCTGTGTCTTGACATGTACATTTCATTTGTAAATAAAAAGATCTTCCAATTCCAGGCCTGACTGTCCCCATAGTGGATGCTCCACTTGGCCACAGCAGTCAGTCAGGTAGCCATGGGCAAATGTAGAGGGGACGAGAAGGTTTGGGGAGGGAAGAGTGGAGGTTTTTGAGGGAAAGTGGGGTGTGCTGGGGAGAGAAAGAAAGGTTTAAGGGGAAGGTTTTGCAGGGGGAAGAATGTGGCCAGCAGGTCCAGGGAAGCGATCCTCTACTTGGTCCTAGTGAGGCCACATCTGGAGTGCTGTGTTCAGTTCTGGGCTCCACAGGTCAAGGAAGACAAGGAGATACTAGGGGGTGTCCAGCAGAGGCCAAAGATGATGGCAGGTCTGGATCATCTCTCTCAGGAGGGCAGACTGTGGGAGCTG
>VXBQ01005788.1:415120-432690 GCA_013400175.1 Phainopepla nitens
CAGCCCAGCCGGACGCGGTCCTGCCCCACCTGCTCCGGGTGACCCTGCCTTGGCAGGGGAGGCTGGATCTCCACAGCTCCCCTCCAACTCGAACCAGGCTGCAGCGAGAAGGGGAAGGCGGAGGCTCAAGGCGGCGGGGAATCTATTTAGAAAACTCCAACTCCTCCGGAACCGGCTGTGAGGAAGCGGAAGCGGGGGAGCGGGGCCAGGCGGCGGCCATGGCCATGGCGGGGGGATCGGAGGAACGCGATCCGGGATGCGAGCAGGGATGCGAGCACTACCGGCGGGGCTGCCGGCTGCGGGTGGGGGACCGGGGGGCGGCCGTGCCGTGGCAGGGGTGGGCGCCGATCCGTGTCCCGATCCAGGCCGTGTCCTCCCGTTCGCAGGCACCGTGCTGCGGGAAGCTGTACCCGTGCCGGCTGTGCCACGACGGCGCCGAGGAGCACCAGCTGGACCGGTTCCGGGTGTCCGAGGTGCAGTGCATCCGCTGCCGTCTCCTGCAGAAGGTGGGTCCGGGAGCGGGAGGTCACAGGAGGGCTCAGTTTGGGAGGGACCGCCCTGGGCCATCCGGTCCCGCCTCCCTGCTCCGGCCGGGGTATCGGGGGTATGGCCTGATGTTTGTCAGGGCGCGTTTAGGCCGGGTAAAAGGAAAAGGTTCTTCGCCTAGAAGGTGGTGAGGCGCTAGAACAGGCTCTCTGGGGAAGTGGTCACGGCCCCAGTCCCGGCAGAGGACAAGAGGCGTTTGGACAGTGCTCTCAGGCACCCGGTAGGATGCTTGGAGCTGCCCTGTGCGGGGCTAAGCGTTGGACATAATGAACCTTGTGGGTCCCTTTCCAGCTCAGGATGTTCTGTGTTCACAGAGCATATGGCACAGGGTTGTGTCCAGGAGGTTCTGGAATATCTCCAGTGAGGGAGACTCCACAGCCTCTCTGGGCAGCCTGTTCCAGAGCACAGGAAGGAAGCTTTTCCATCTGTTCAGGTGGAACTGCCTGTGCATCAGCTTCTGCGCATTGCCTTTTGGCCTGTTTCTGGGCACCACAGAGCAGAGGCTGATTCCATCCTCTTGGCACGTTCCACATCCCTCCAGACTTTGCTTAGATCCCCTCAGCCATCCCTTATCAAGGCTGAGCAGGCCCAGCTCCCTCAGCCTGTCCTCATAAGAGCGATGCTGCAGTCTGCTGATGGCTTCCTGGCTCTCAGGCCTTGCTCCAGGAGCTCCATGCCCCTCTTGGAGCCTGGAACTGGCCGCAGCACTCAGGTGTTCCTGTCCCCTCAGGCCCAGCAGCGCTGTGAGGGCTGTGACAGCCTCTTTGGGGAGTACTACTGCGACATCTGCCACCTGTTTGACCGTGACAAGAAGCAGTACCACTGCGAGGAGTGCGGCATCTGCAGGTGCGTGCGGGCGGCGTGCTCGGCTTCGTGGGCACCGGCCCTGCCCTGACACCTCTCTCCACAGGATTGGCCCCAAGGAGGATTTCTTCCACTGCTCCAAGTGTAATTTGTGCCTGAGCCTGAGTCTCCGAGGAAAGCACAAGGTGAGGATACACCCCTTACCTACATATCTTAAAAAGCAGCACCTTGAACATGAAGGTACATGTGCCTCAGCCCCATCTGAGGTCACAGGAACAGGGAGAGCAGTGGGTTCTCCTTCTCTAAATTCATCTAGTAGCAACACAGATGCCACTAATTGAAGAAATTAGTGAAAGAAAGAAATTTTACGTATTAGAACTTTGCAATATAGAAAAACACAGGAAACTATACAGCAGAATAACTTTTTCTTTTATTTTTCCATTTGCGAAGTGTATTGAAAATGTCTCCAGGCAGGACTGTCCAATATGTCTGGAGGTGAGCAGCTCCTTTTATCTCCTGGATAACTCTGTGGCCCTATTTTTGACAGTGTCTGAATTAATTTTCTTCTCTTTTGTCTTATATTTGCCTCCAAACAGGATATTCACACATCTCGTGTTGGAGCCCATGTTCTGCCATGTGGTCATCTTCTTCACAGGTAAAGCAGACACCTGAGAAAGAGAAATATCTGCTGCATTGTGTTGGGTGTTTATTCAGCAGCATTCAGTCTGTATCAGCTGCTTACAGCTGCTTTCTGAGGGACCTGCATTGTGGGGACAGTCTGTTTCACCAGGAGATATTTTCTTTAGGGGGATTGTCTTCCCTCTCAGTCAGTTTTGACAGTTTGAAGCTCTCCTGTCACTTGGCCTAGGGATGGTTTTAATTTCTGCCTTGGGGATACCTGTGTGGCTCTTCCTTTTGTGCAGTCCAGGTGTATAACGAGTCAGTAATTCCGTTCTTCTTACTGGCCTGCGTTTCCTTTTCAGAACCTGTTATGACGAGATGCTGAAGGAGTAAGTATGTCCAAACATCTTTCCCCTCCATACTGTCCTAGTCCAAACATATTGCTTCAAGAGGTAAAAATCATGGTGCCAATTCTGTAGCAACTAACTTAAAGACAGCTTCTAAAGGGATAAAGGGCTAACTTAAATGGGATAAAAGGGCGTTTAATTTCCAATTCTGTTTGCAAGAACTTGCTGTTTTGTGGTGTTCGTTTGCCTGGTACAATGTGAAACTTGTCCCTGTGAGTGGACTTGTTTCATGGCCTCACTTCATCTTCTGATTTAGACATTTCCCCCTCTTTTTCCAGAGGCTACAGGTGTCCTTTGTGCATGCACTCGGCGTTGGACATGACCAGGTACTGGCGCCAGCTGGACAACGAAGTGGCACAGACTCCCATGCCCGCGGAATACCAGAACATGATGGTGGAGGTAAGAGGTCAGCCTTGCGCCCTAGCCTGGTTTTCATGGAGCTGTGCCTCCGAGTTACTGGCAGTAGAGGGCACTAGGGACGCGTGCTGGATCAGAAGTCAGACCGAGGGGTGGGGAATGAGGAAAAGTCACGTGTAGCCTTAGGGTGTTCATCATTCCTGTTTATATACACACACTGCTGGTGCTGCAGCCTCTCTCTCCCTTCCCTGTGTGCGTGCAGATCCTTTGCAACGACTGCAATGCCCGCTCCACGGTGCAGTTCCACCTCCTGGGCATGAAGTGCCAGAGCTGTGAGTCGTACAACACGGCCCAGGACGGGCGGTGCCGGCTGTCCTTGGAGGAGCAGTGACCGGGCTGCGCGCGCCGTTGGGCCGGACGCGGAGCGCCGTGCCGCGGGACAGGCTGTTTCGCCAACAAAGCAACTCTTGTCAGTAAAAATTCCAATGTTCCAAGTTCAAGGAGTCCTTTACTGCGTCAGGGAGGAGGCAGGTTAGAAGAGCAGCATCAGGAGATGTGAGGAGCAGCTGATGCAGCAGCAGGAGGAGTTTTGGGGCAGCTGAAGGGTCAGGGGGGTGGAGGTGCAGCTCTCGGGGAAAATGGGTCGCTTCGAGCGCCGGCGTGCGCAGGGCCGTGTGCGAGGATGTGGTGTTCCCTGGGAATGCTGTGTGTGCCAGGGCCCCGGAGCCAGCAAAGGGATCCTTGGCTCCCTTCATGCATTGTCACCTGTGTGTACAGAATCCCTTCAGAGCAAGGGAATTGCCCTGCCCGCTGGGATGAACAGCCGGAAGATCCAGGTGCAAAGCCCCCCTTTTTCCCCTGGACACCCATTCCTGACTCGCCGTTGTCGCTTCACTCAGATTCCTGTTGCTTCTTTCCCCATTTCTTCCTCATTTTGCAATGTTAACTGGCAAAGGCCGAGGTGGTGTGGGGTTTTAGACGTGTAGGTAGTTCAGTTTTGCTGGTTAAGGGCCTAAAGTGAAGCACATCCTTCACATCAGGCTGAGCCTGAGATGTTCATTGGAATAACAGCAGTCCAGTGGCACTCCAGTAGTGCAGGGACCAATTTTCTGTGGTTTTGGCGTTTGTTAATGGTAGAACTTCACTGGGGGGGAGAAAATGGGGAGACGAGCGACTGCCTTTTAAAAGAATAAAAACCCCAACCCCACACCCTTGTTCGTGTAACGTCCTGATCCTGCCCAGGCTGGTTTGAAGTCTTAAATATTGCAGAAAGTTCTTGATTTCTGTGAATTTCACATGCAGATACTTTACAGTAATAAGATATAAAAAAGGATCTCTTACTCTTCAGGTGACAACTACTCATTTTTAACTTGTTCTGTTGTAAAATGAGCTTTTCTTAGTCCAAGAGTGCCCCTTTCTATTTGGAATATTTAGGATTTGGATGATAGCTATTGTAGCTTGCCTTGACTGGGGTATCTTTTTCTGGAGCACTTTTCTCACTGCTATAAATAAATGTAAAATAAGGTCTCTGTTAAAATAAACAAATGACACTGTGCATGATGTGCTCTTCTTTCACACACATACTCCCTGGAAATTCCCAGCTGAGTTTAAACCATGATTCAGTGCTGAAAGATGGTTGGATGTGGGGACGTGTGAGGCTTGAGATACTGTTAAGAAGACAAGTGCTTTATTTTTTTACAAGCTCCTGTGTTTTCCTAGTTTTGTTTTGTGGTACAAGCAAGATTCCCTGCTGCTTTGGTTGGCACCTCCACCTTCTTCCCTGGATGGAGACCTGCTCCCAGGTAAGCCTGGAAGTGCCAGTGGGGCTCCCATCAGCCTGCAGGAGTTGTCATCCCAGAAAACACTGGCAAAGTAGCCTGGGAGTGTGTTGTTAATGGTAAAACCATTCTGGTCAAGTCCACAAACAAGCAGGGTCGCTGTTAAATGGGAAGCTAATTTTATTCCAGTTATTAATTGGAAGTATTCTTGTTTGGGTTCCAACCACAAGAGGAGGCTGAAAGAAAACCCTTAGTTGAGCTGAGCTTTGGAAGGGCAGTTCCTGCTGAGCTTTGGTATTGGGAAGGAAAGTGATTCATGGTGTGGGATCCAGGTTGTTTTGACCTTTTGCTCTCCTGTTTTTGGTGTTTGCCTGTGGAAAGTGCACGAGGGAATGTGAATGCTGAGGGAATGCTGAGCCGCTGTTTGGTGTGTTTGTCTTGGCACTGAGCCCTTAACTCCCTTTGCCGGGGAATAAATTGCACAGCAGGAAAAGGAATGGCATTTTCAGGGGAAAAAGCACAACAGAGGGGATAAAGATGGGCAAGGAGCTGCTTTATGGGATGGGAGGTGCTGTAGGGAGCTTTGTCCGTGCCCTGTCCATGGAAATGCAGCCGACAGGAGCGGGAAGAATGCTTGGATCAGGGCGCTGAGATGATTCTGGGATGGAAGCAGCAGCTGCCGTGACCAGAGCTTGCCCACTGCCTGTGGGAGCTGTTGGGAAGCTCCCGCGCTCCCTGGCACCCAGAATCCTGCCTTGCTCACCCATCTAGGCGGGAATCAGGAGCAGATGGGGTTAGTGCTGCTTTGTGGGAAAAATGTGGAGCTGGAGCAGGCGCAGGGACCGCAGCCGCACGCAAGGTCACGGAGCTATTAATACAGCCGGGGCCTGCCGAGGTATGCGGAACTCGGGAAGGCAGCAAGCGGAACAAAGCAGGACTGGGGGGCTCGGCTGAGCCCTCCATCCCGTGGGAAGGTGCAGGATGATGGCTCAGGAGCTGTGGGGAATGAGGATCCCCAGTTCTGGGCTGGTTTGTCACCTCCGGTGGGGTTTTGGCTTGCTCCAATAACGCCGTTTGGGATGGAAGCGGGGGTGTTCTGTGTTAAACCTCCAGTTCAGCTGCCCTCTCCTGTGGCTTTCCCGGTGTTGGGGCTGATGTCTTACCCCTGCCTGGCTGCAAAGGAACCATCTGTGTTTAAATTTCCAGCTGGAAGGAACGCAGCGAGGGAGAGGCTCCTCGTGTTGTGCTATTTATACCTCAGAGGGCAGCCGAGCATCTCTCTCTGCAGATCCAAGCTCGGCCCAGGGGTGTGCCGGGACCTCCACACTGGAAACGGGGCGGTTTCCTTGGATTTGCTCTTTCTTGGTCCCAGCTGGAGCTGGGTTCTGACACCTGAACCAATTTCTCTGCCCAAGAAGCAGCCAGGAGGCTAAAACCAGGAGCTGCTCAGTGCTGCTCCCTCCGGTAAGAATATCAGGAGTCTGAGGAGATGACGCTGGGAAACATGGATGATATATGGGAATATTCACAAATGAGCCAAACAAGAGCATAATTAGGGAGGCCAGAGGGAGTCTGGAGGCGGTGATAGAGCAGCTGGGGGCTCTGTGGCGAGGGCAAGGCGGGAGAGCTGGAGCAGGATCACGTCATCCCTGGCGCCGCTGCCCGCGGCGTTGGGGAATGGGATGTTCCGCACGGAGCTATGCGGACTGTTTTCCTTCTGTATAAATAAAATATCTCTGAGATGAAACGGAGCCAGAGGGGGAGTAGGGGTGGAGGGGGGAGGTGAGAGAGTTGGGAGGAGGTGGGATCGAGCCAGAGGATGGTGTCTGATCCCAAGGAAGCAAGGAATCTGTTTTCACCCTGGGATATCCCCAAAAATATGTACAGCTTCTTCCTTGCATTGTAGGCAAGAGAGAGTCATTCATTTGGAGGATCCAGGCACAGGGTTGAGCAGGAAAACTGACACCCCATTTCTGTCCTCCTTCATGAAAAAGGAATTTATTCCCTTGGGGTTATATACTTTTAAGTGAAGGTGATGGCTTTTTCTCTCCCTTTATTCCCTCAGTTTAGCAACAGCAGCACAACACCCAATTTATTTCCAGAGAAGAAGGGTGGTGGTTTTTTAACTCAGTTTGTGTTTTTTTCCTAAGCCAAGATAGCCTAATTTGCTGCTTCTTGGGTGCCAAAAAGGTGAAAAGGAATTTTGCTTATCCTAAGCATCTTCAGAGCCTGTGCTCCCCTGTATATTCTCCCAGCCCCAGCGGTTTTCCAGGCTGGCTGTGCTTGGGAGGTGCAACAGGTAGGTTTATTTTCTGTTTCCACCAACTTTGAACTAAAATGAGGTTGAGGAACACACAGCAGGGTTGAAAGGATGGACCCCTGAACAGGCTGGAAAAGGCTCAGGAGGAAAAGGAAAATGCACAATGATTGCACTTCCTTTTGGGAAGCGGAGCTGCCCTCATTTCTCCCGACCTTTGCAGGTGCCTGTTGCGGCGCCGGCCACATTTATGACACTCACTTGATGGAAATCCGGAGATGATGCATCTCTCGCAGGAAGCAATCATGGGAACGCCCTGAGCTTTGATGTTTCCAGGGATGCCCCATTTAGGAGGCAGGGTGAACAGCAGAGCCTGTTCCCAAGCCTGCACCACCTGTACTGGGACACCCCAAAACTTTGCAGCGCCATTTAGTGCTGGTTGATTTATTAAGGTCACGCGGACTGAGGGCTTTGCTTTCCACTGCCAGGGAATTTAGCCAGAGGGAGAAGTGGCAGAGCATCCCCTTCCCAAACCAGCCCTGCCATCAGCCATCCCCAGCCTTCCCACACTAAAAGCTGAACACAAATTGGGGATTAAAAGAACACTCCGCTGTATTTTAGCAGCCAAGTTTTTTAAGGAATGGAAACAAAGCTGTGGAGCAAGCAGCCACGTGTGTGAAATGGATGGTCAGTGCATCTTCCTATGGGCTCCTGGGCTGCTTTGGGACCAAAACCCCCACAATTAAATGGAAAAAATTAAATTAGGAACTTCTGCATGGAAGCACCTGCAGGAAAAGAAAGGGAGCAGTGACTGAGCAGCCCCATAACTGTTCATGGTTCCTGGCGAGACAAGGCAAAGGATTTCATAGCAGGGCAACACAGGGAAATGATTTTAGGGAAAGAGACGTGTGAAAGCACGGGAGACCCTGGCACACTGCTGGCTCTGGCTCAGCAGCCCCCCACACCCCCCCAAATCAAAGAGCAGCAGCATTTCAAAGGATGCCACAGCACTTGCCGAACCTCCAACCTCTTCCTTTGACCTCCCCAGCCCTTCCCCCTGTGGAATTGGGGTTCCCTTGCTTACAACAAGTGGCTGACCTGGCCCAGGACCTGGTTTCCTGCTCAAAGGCCAAAATTGAGGTTTATTGTCAGCACTGCACACCCGCCCTCCAGTTCCTGTCATCCACCAGACCCGTGGTAATCCTGCCTGAGGCAGGGGCTCCGTGCCCGGCATCTCCTCGACAGCGGATGCTCTGCTGCAGAAGCGCTTATAAATTAAGGGTTTATGGGGTTTTTTTCTTCATCCCTGCTAGGAATCATCATAGAGAGGGTTGTTGTAGTTGCCCCAGGAGCCGTAGTCATGGTCGTCCAAAAGCCTTCCATAGGAGGAGTGCCTGCCAGGGAAAGCAAACCGGTTACTTTGAGGATTTATTAGTTATTTTGCCATGGGATGAAGAAATATTTATGCAAGGGCTCCCTAGGTCAAGGTTTGGGATATTTTAAGAGGAAGGAGCAGGAGATGTGAAGAGAAGCCCAGGATGAATTTTGCCCCGTTGAATGAGTCTGGACAGGGCAGGGAATTAAAACAAGACCTTTGCTCATCTCAGCTGTCAGCAAAGCCTCATTAGGGATGCTCAGCACTGGGCTCTGCTGCTGTTTATTGTCCCAGTGACAGTGAGACCCATGGCAGCAGCTTTCCCAAGGGATAATTACTGGTTATGACTATGCTGGGCAGCGTCTCTGGCATTTGAGCAAGACTATTGTAAAATGAGGGATTGAAACTTTGCTTTCCAGTACGGGAGTGGTAAGGAACGGAGCCGTGCTGGCACCAGAGGCTGCACATTGCCCTGCCACGCTTGGGGACAGCATCCTCCTGGGACTTTGCATCGTCCTTGTGACGGTGAGAGGGGCTGCAGGGAGCCTCAGGGATGGGGGGCCACCCCAGAACCAGCCTTACCTGATCTTGAGGTAGGCAGCTGCCCCGAACACCAGCACCACCACCACGATGACCGTCACGGTTATGGCCACAATGCTCCCTGTGGGTGGAACATCAGGAAGGGCAGGGTTCAGTCCCCCCGAATCCCAGCTTTGTGGCACACATCCCACACCCCAGCTGTTCCAAATCCACCCTTGCCAGCCATCTCTGACGGGGGGGGGAATATTCCCTCACCGCTTCCCAAAGGGGATGCTGGGCCCACCTCTATTTTTGCAATGAGCCCCTTCCCATAAATGCAGAGCGGGTATATGGAGGATGAAACACAGCTGGGCTTTGCTTGGGCACTGTGGACTCACTCTTTGATGCTCCTCCCAGCACTAGGCAGCATTTAGTGCTGAGCCAAGGCTAGGAAGTGCTCCAGATCTTCCCTTTTCCAGCCATATGGAGCACTCTTAAGCTACCTGTGTTTGCCCATAGGGATAGGGAGAAGCTCATGTCAGCTTCCTGAGATCTCCAGGAGGGAAAATTAAAACCTACATCATCCTAACTCAGTCTGCACACACCATCCAGCCATTTGTTTCCTCTCATCCTTGAGTATTTCAAGTCAAATTTAGAACTGAGGATTTTATCCACATCTCCAGGCAACCGAGATCTGTTATCTACCACTCCCAGCAGATCAGATGACACAGGCTCCTGCAGGAGTTTTGCAGAATGATGCTCTCAGGAAGCTGACCACCTCTTCCTTTCCAATTTGGGGGTCTGCCCCTCCTATCTGAGCACCCTGAGGCTGACGTTTTGTCTGTGTATGCCCACGGGGGAGCAGCGGTGCTCACCTGCACTCAGGGCACGCGGGACCTCCTCCATGGTGACTCCAGTGGTTTTCTCAGAGGCTGTGGCCTCGGCTTCCGTGGGGCTCATCACAGTCACTGGGGGAGTCGTTGCCTCCATGGCCAGGCTCGATGCCATGGCCAGTGTCCCCAGGGAAGGGACATCCTTGGTGAGCAGCGGTGGCTGGGTAGCGCCAGGGCTGGCGAGGACGGGTGTTGGGGACAAGCCCATCCCGGGGGGCGAGTGGGGGTCGCTGGTGGGAAGGGAAGAGGGAGGTGATGGTGCAGCCATGCCTGTGGGGCTGGAAGCTGCCCCCAAATCCATCGTGCTTCTTGCCAGGCTGGCAGTGTTTGCTGTCCGGAGAGCCGGGGCTGTCTCCAAGGTGGGTGGCACCGAGCTGGGGCTGGAGACCACAGAGGGACCCTCTGTTGTGGCCATGGAGCTCACGGTGACAGAGACAGGAGCGGGGGACAGTGCTGCCACAGGGGTGGTGGCGTTGTGGCCATCCCCCTCCAGGGGCCTGGAGGATGTCCCATCTTCGGAAGGTCCCGTGGACAAGGGCAGTGGGGGCTGGCCTGGAGCTGGTGTGGGGACATCTGCATCCCTGGAGTCTGGTTTCACTGGGACACCCCCCCAGAGGAAGGGGGGATGGATGGGGATGAGGGGTGATTCTGGGGAGTCACCGCCCAGTCCTAGGAGTGAGACAGAGAAAGGTGAATTACAGAGCAGTCCTTGGGGCAAGGTGGTGTTTAGGAGAGCACTAAAGGGCTTGGGAATTAAGCCGGAAGCAGGTTTGGATTTTAAAATGGTGAGAGACATCTAAAATAAAGAGAGGGAAAACACAGCTGTGTACCTACAGGTGAGGTTTAAACCACACCAGTTGTCCTGGCATAAATCAGCCCCATTTTTCCCCCAGTTTGAGACACCCCCATCCCCAATCACTCCCTCCATCTTCCCAGCATCTCCTCCTGGCACCAGGGAAAGAAACTCCTCCTCACAGCAGCCACTGTGCAGCTGGGAATGATAACACAAGATGCCTCTTTCTCCTCTTCCCCCATTTCCTTGTGCATTCATTAATTTGTCTCCATTTCTTAGCATGAAGATGAGTCATTTCTCCCTCTGTCCCCACCAGCTGACTGCTGGGGCTTTTCTCCCCCTTTCTAGGGCTGAAGTCAGCGCTGGTCCAGCACTGGCCCCACCCTCAGAGTGGTCGGGATGAGGGAAGAGCATGCCAATGCCACATGGCATCGGGAGCCACTTCTATTCCATGTATTCATTTATTTACACCCCCCAGAGCATCCCAAGCCCAGCACTGGGAAGAGCAGGAACTCACTCCAGCTGCAATGAACTAATCATGAGTGGGGAGGACAGAAACATTCAGTGCCTGTGTGTAGAAACAATGGGATCTGGCACTGGTGAGCAGGGACTCGTTTAATCCAGCCCAAATTTCTTTTTTTTGGTTCTGCGGGTACCCATGTGAAGCACCCCGTTTCCCAAGCAAAGGGGGTTTTGGAGGTGGGACTGAGGGCATGGCTGCTCTTCTCTCCTGAGGACAAGCACTTGGAGATGCCTTTGAGCTTTCACCCTCCTCAGGCTGAGGACACAAACCATAGGACAGGAGGGAAGAGAGGAGTGACAAGCTGGAATCTGGTTGCTGAATCAGCCATCTGGCCACCACAGCTGCAGGGAGGCCCGGACCAAGGATCCTTCACTCCAAGGTGCAGAATCCATCCGTATTTCAATAATCCTTGCCCCAACACACCTGGACCTTGCAGCTTTCTCCAGCAGGTATCAGACAGCCTCTGCAGGCCAACAAGTCCATCAAGCACAGGATCCTCCCAGGGCTGGGAGCCCCTCGGAAGTTTGTTACCTCTGTAAATGTGAGTGCTCCCAGTCTCTCAGGGACACAGGCAGCTTTCCACCTCTCTGCAAAGCCACCCTGATGTCCCCAAGTGCTTGGGGTCAGCAGAGCTCCCATGATCTGCCTGAACTTTAGAGGCAAACCAATAGGGAGCTCGGGAAGCTGGCAGTGCGACCTTTCTGGATGAGTCAGGAGCTTTCTGATAATATCTGAGGGGTATAAATTTGGAGGCTGAGCCAGAACTGGAGGCAGGAACAATCTTTGGCTGCTGGCTGAGCACTCCCGGCCAAGGAGGTCACAAGTCACGGGGACTCTTCCCAGGAGAGCGAGCATGACCAAAGGCACAGCTCAGCTCAGCTCAGCTCAGCCCTGGTCTTCCCTGCCTCTCCCTGTGAGCAATCCCTGCCTGTGCAGCGCTGTGCTGTCCCCTCCCTCCTCCAAGCCATCAGCTCCTCAGGTGATGTGGGACCCAGCCACTGCCCTTGGGGTCTCACCCAGAGGAGGTGAACCCCAGGAAATCCCAGCCATGACCCTAGAAGCAATGCAGGCTGCTTCTGAACGGAGTTAGGGTTAAGGGACAAAAAGGACCGGGTTGAGAGCCCCCTTGGCTGCTGCTCCACGTCTCCCCATCCCTACCACTGCACCCAGCTCACGGGCAACCTGTGCCACAGGTGGGTGGTGTCCAGTCCTGTCCTCTCACCAGAGCTTCTGAAAGGGAAAACCAAAAGGAAAACCAAAGCCAAGGAGAGCTTTTCTTTGTTTCCCCAGCACCTGGTGTGCAGGAACTGCTGCTGGGAGCAGGAAGCAGAGCCATGCCCTGGAACAAGGGACAAAATAGACAGCTACCACAGTTCACTCAGGACCACGTGACTTGAAAGGCTAAAGGCACCTCGAGCACGGGCTGTCAGAGGGACTGAGGGATGTTAGCTCCCAGGGGATGCCGAGCATAGCTCAGCCCTGAAGAATTTGCTCATCTAATTCACTTAAGGCAGTTGACCACACTGCTGGAATCCAGCACAGAGCGAGGCAGGGGCCTGCCAGGATGAGGTAACCACCTAGGAAAGCAGTAGTGTCACACTCCAGAGCCCCACAGGAGCTTTGGAAAGTCCTTTTCCGAGATTTTTGCCACTGGGAGTACAGAAAACAGCCCAGGAAAGGAGAACCCAAAGCCGTGTCATTCAAATATCCTGCTCTTGGGGAATATTAACCCTAATCATGTGCCAGCCTAAGGAATGAGCCTGATGAATTATCTCTCTCTCCTACTGCCTTGCTGCTCTCCTGGCTCCTGGAAGCCACACAGAGGGGCAGGCCTTGCCCTTGCAGGAGCTGAGCGATGCTCATGCCCCTCTTGTGAAAGAGCTGCTTGACCTGGGCTGGCAGCCTCTCCAGAAGGCATTTCCCAGGCACTCCAAAAGCCATTGCAGCAAATCCTAAATTGCTCTGCCAGCTGAAATGCAGCATAAAAGGCACCAGAGAGCATCTCCAGCCCGAGTGAATGACATCAGATGGGAGCAGCCACGCCGCAGCAAACAAACACCCACTGATAAGGCAGAGATAGAGCTTTCAACAGGCTTCACTTCAGAGCTCATCACCTGTGACACAGCCACAGGAGAGCCACATGACCTAACCCACACGCCTGCTCTCAGCCCAAATTAACCAAAGCACCCAAGCCCCAGCTGCAGCCAGGGATGCTCCTCTAGCAGCCAAGGCCCAAGGGATAATGAAAGTTTCCATAACACAGATATTATTTGTTCCGCCTGCCAGAAGCAGATCCTGACTGTACTTACACAAGGAATCTCGCCACCTGTTCTGAGCAAGAAATATAACAACAGCAGAAAAACAAGGAGAGCTGCTGGACACACACAACACTCTGTGCTTGTGCAGTCAGCTTGGGTAACACTTTCTGTGCCAGTTTGGCAGCTGGTTTTGGGGCAAACACAAAAAAGCCACGGGTAACCAAGACCATATGTAAGCATCATTACTCTTTAAAGCAAAACCCTGTAGAAAGCTCAGTCTTTAACCATAAGAGTGAGAAAAAAAGACCTTTTGCTGGTCCTGTATTATGCTGCTTGTCACCAAATGCTGATGACAGAACAGCCTTGAGTCCCCTGAGTGTGCCTTGGTTTATAACCAGGTTAAGTGATGCAGAGCAATAACACAACTTACATTTAAATGTAAGCAAAAATTTCCTGCTCATGACCTCGTTGGCTCAGCTTTGGTTTCTGTGGTTGGGGATTCCCATAACTTGTGCTGGTTTTTGGCAGTTCCCCTCCCCCTTGTTAATGCTTAGGTATGATTTTCATTGTATTTCTTTGCTATAAAACCAGCAGCATCTGGCTGTGGATGGCAAAAGCTCTCCTTAAAGTAGCTAGGACTAAGCCAAACTGGTTTTTGCTTTGGGTTCAACAAGTTTTTCCAGCTGTTCAGCCCCGCACTGCCTCACCTTCCCTGTCACCATGCAGTTTGGGATTTGGGGATGTTTACTTCTTGCTGGCTGGAGGCTCCATCTGCAAAGCACAGGGTTGTGATTGAGCTCTGTCCTGATATGGAGGAAGGAACACAGAGGATGTGGTGGTTGGTTTGGGCCTTTGTGTCTTTCTTTTTCTGGGCCACTCTTGTGGACTCTTGCCCCGTTATCCCTGAGAAACACGGATGATGGGAAGGTCTGGAAGCAGTTCTGCAGGCTCTAAGCTGTGTCTCCCACTCACTGAGATTTTCATGCCACCACAGAAGGAACACCCAGCTGGATTAGTGATGGGAAATGGTGACTCCTGGGGGTATATCTAGCTTGAGGTATGCAGCAAAGCTCCAGCACTGCATATGAATGCTGGTGGCCCCCAGTGTTAGCAGCAGCACCCCCAGCTGATGTGCTGCTCCACTCTTTCCTGCTCCATCTCCTCTGTTTTCAGTGCCAGGATCTGCTGGCAATGGTATGAAACCAGTTCTGAGAGGAGAAGAAGAAACTAAGGGAGGAAACCAGAGGCCAGAAACACCAGCAGGTAAAAGGCAAAGCTGTTCCCTGCCCGTGCAAAGAAGCCAAGGCCATCAGATCCAATAAATCTGCAGTTGCTCTGATTTACTGGCAAGCCGAGCTGGCTTCCTGCATGATTAGTTTTATTCTGCTGCATGGTCGTTAAGTGGTTTAGGTCTAATTGCTCTGAAGCTTTCTGTAGCTGAGGGAAGCAGCTGCACAGCAGAGATCCGTGTGCCGTGTCCGTGTGTCCCTCGCCACGCCGGGCCTCTGTCCCAGCCGTGCAGCTGGCCAGGATGCCCCAGGGATGTCCCTCCCCAAGGATGGGGCTGCTGCCCAGCCAGCCCACGGGTATCCCCCTCCCTGGATGCACCAGCAGCTCTCAGAGCTGCACTATCTGCCCCTTGCAAAAGGGGAGAGCAAAACCCATGCGGCTGAATAAAGCGGGGGGATTTGGGGATCGGGCAAAGAGAGATGGCAAGCGAGGCCCTCCCTGGCTGGGGAGCAGCAGCTGCTCTTCTTCAGGCTGTTTTGGGGGAGGAAGGAGCTAATGTGGAGGCCTGTCTCACTCTTGCATGCTCTCCAGACCCTGATGAATGCTGTTGCAGGCAGACTCCCCTTGAGGAAGCAGGAGAAAAGCTCCACCACCCTGCAGTCTCTGCTCTTCCCCAGCTGAAAATAGCTTTTAAAACTCACATGGTTCCCTGCATGCTGCATGGTCCCTCCTTCCTTGCCTGGGGTGGGTGTCCAAGTTCTTCCCAGGCACCACCTGCCCCCGTGATCCAAACCCAGAGGTGAGGACTTTTGGTGGCACAACAAGCCCACCCTCCACGCAAAGGAAGTGTGGTGTTTCCCCCCTAAGTATTTCCCCCCTAAGCTAGGCGTTGCTTAATTATTCAGCTCATGATGCTGCAATGAAATTATAGTAGAAAAGAAGGTGAAGAGGAATTTTTAGGTGGTTTTTCCCTCCTGAGAGCCACAAACCACCCTCTGGCTAGTGGACAGCCTGTATAGCCAGAGGTATCTGGTGAGGGCCTGGGGTGGAGAGCAGTAGCTGACAGCAGCAGCTCTTTCTAAAATGAGGTTTTGCTTGTTTAAATAAAAAATACATTTGGTATTTCAAGTTATATCCTTGAAACATGCAAACAGGTGTTATGCTGTGCTGATTTCCCAGGGGCAGGGGGATAAGGGATCCTGTGGAAGGGGATGCTCTTTGTTGTCTCCTCGGGCTGGGAGCTGGCAGATGGGCCTGCCTGCCTGGGACACCTCACAATACTTTTTCCCAGGCACATATCTTGGATATGGCTCTGGAGCTAGCCAGGAGTTTTGCAAGAAGCAGCTCTGCCCAAGTGACAACTCCCCAGTTCCCTAATTTTCCCAGCTGGCTGCTAATTAATGCTTCTAGGTGCAGCTTCCAACATGCATCAGCCCCATTCCAGCCCCTCCCAGGGGGAGAAGCAACTGGGTTCAGCAGAGGAATTTTAGAGCATCTTCTGGTGTTGGAGGCTGATTACTCATTTGGGCTGGGAGAGGGGATAATTACCCAACTCCCTTGTCCTTCAGCTCATGGGGAAGCAGAGTGCTTAAAGATTTGCCTCCTCAGTGTCAGCTTAAAACAGCCCATGAGGCTCAAAGAGCCCAAAAAGCAGCTCTTCCACCCCAGAGCCTCCATGAAGACGCACTCAAAACCTTGAAAGCCAGGAGCTGCTTCCAAAAGGTACTTAAAAATGTCTCAGCTGGGGCACAGGGGGAATTGCTGAAGGGGAGAGTGGGCTCGGGGCTGGGCACCACATCAGGAAAGCAAAGCAGGTTTCAATTTACATCCAGAGCAAGGAGTAATAACAGGATAAAAACTTCCTTGTGCGAGATGCTGTTATTTCATTATGTGGCCAGGCAGAGACCAGACTGATTCTACTCCTGGCCAGTGACGTCCTCGCTGTCATTTAGTCCTAAAGAATGAGCCTGAAGCATATTTAAATCATGCTTTGTGTTTCCTCCCAAGCGAGATACACACACACACACACACACACACACACACACACACACACATATATATAGTTTTTGTTTTGCTTTGTTTTTTTAAGAATTATTTCAATGGGGACAAAAATGTTGTAGAAAGCATCTGAAAGATGCTCTAGGGCCGTTTGGGAGCAGCCTGAGAGCCATGGGACCACAGTCCAGGGCAATCTTTTCTGCTTCTCCTGCCAAGCCTGGCTGGCGTTGGTGCTTTAGAGAGGGATGGTCGTGGGAACAGCTTTGGGTTTGGCCCGGGTGCTGGGAAAAACCCGCCCCCCGACCCCAAAGGCTGGCTCCCAGCAGAGACTGGCTGCTTTAGGGGCACACTTGGGCCAGGCAGGGGCCCGTGAAGGAGAAGAAAGAGCGTCCCCAGCATCCCTGTGGAGCAAGAAGCTCATCCCCATCCCTCCCAAACGCCTTTGCTCGGAAAGCACAGATCCGGAGCTCGCTGGCAAATTCCCCCTTTACCGGGAGAATTACTCATCCGGCTCTGCCTCCTCTCGCACCACGGGGGTCACCACTCCGGGGAAGATCTCCCACATGCCGACGTGGTCTTGGGGAACGATTTGGGGTCCTGCAGCCGCCACCTGCCCAGCGCTGCCCTGGGGAGGCGGTGCTGGCCGCGGGCCGTGGCACGGAGCTCAGCCCCGGCCCAGCCCCGTCCCCTCGCGCTGCTCTGCCGGCAGCAATGTGACAGCGACAGCTCAGCCCATGGATTTCTCCTCGCGCGCGTCCCCGGTTATGCAAGTGTGTTTTCCATGTTTCCGAGCAAGCAGCTCCTCGTGTTTATTAAAAGCCCACGGAGGAGTGACCCGCGCTCGCTGTCGCATCAGCCGGGGACAGAACTGTCTCCGCCGACCCTCTCAGTGGGGGAAGATGTCAAATCGGGTGTTCCTGTGGCGTGGGGAGGCTGGTGCCGCCGGGGGGGGAGCGCCAGGGGCTGAGGGAGTGGGAGCCTCAGCTCAAGGCCAGGGAGAGCCATAAAAGCTCCTCCGAAGCGGTGACCGCGGAGAGAAGGGGGTGCGGGGCTGGGGGTGAGTCCAGCCCGGGCAGGAGGAGACTCTGGTGGTCCCATCAAGTTGTCCTCCTTCAAGGCAGTCGGGGACTCGGCTGGGGACGCCTCTGAGGGGCAAGGGGTGAGGAAAAGAAGGGCGAAACGCCCCTTGCCCGACCCCGCCGGTGTCATTG
>VXBQ01005790.1:1816-16087 GCA_013400175.1 Phainopepla nitens
TAATCAACATTTTACTTTGGGGAATTTGGACACACCTCTTATTCCTAGGAAAGACTAGCCTGTGATCTGGTTTAAAGACAAAATTTAAAAACAAAAGAAAATAAAAATGAACAAACAAATAAAGCAGAAATAAAATGAGGCTACTTTTTACTGTTCCTAAAGGGATCTTTATTTTCAACTATGTTTTTTATTACTTTAAAAATTTCAATAACTTCATGAAAAATAGCTTTTTATTGGTATTTTGTATTTCCTAAGGATTGCCTGAAACAGAAGAAATAATGCAAAATAATTTCCAATTTAACGATTAGGTAGCTGTCTTGGGTAATTCCACTGCAATTGTCTCACTCCTAGTTTATCATGGTGAAGAGTAACCTCAGCCTATCTTGCTCCCTGTTGACTACACTTCTTCAGCACCTCGTTCTCTAAAACTCTGAACAGTTCATTAAAATCATAAGGAATATTCTATGTCCTGCAAAATTCCTCTCTTTCATTTTTGTTTCCTTTTTTTTTCTGTTTTTGTTTTCCAGCAAATTGATGTTTGATGGGATTCTTCCTTTCCTGCATTTCTTGCTTTGTATAGACAATCTTTTGTTTATGTTACATAAAATTATATTTACCACTTTTTCCCCACAGGAATCCTCCAAAGACGGTTGTTCTTGATATATAGAGAGAATACCAATCTTGAATTTGCAGAAATCCTCTTTTCCTCCAGACAAACTGAAGTAAAAATGTGATTCACCATAATCCCTTTGTCTATTGATTCAACCTTCTGTGTATCTATCTATTTCATATGTATGTTAGGCACAGTACTGACAGGACATGTAAGGGAAAAAAAAAAACTGGCAGAAAAAATTATAGCCAGATGTAATGTACGCTTTTCCCATATATAGTAATGCAGTAAAAACACAATTTAACTCTACATTGAACTAAACACCATGTTTAAATTTTTCTCAAATGGAAACCTTATTCTAAATCCGTTACTATAGGTCAAGTAGCACGAGACTTTAAAATCAGAATTTTAATTTAGCTGGAAAGCAATGAAGGAGAGTAACATTATTGTTACCTGTGCAATAAGCAACTTCAATGTTTAGGAATGAATCGTAAATCGCACTGATAAAATAGCAGTGCATGGTCTTACCAGATTGGGTTGAAAACATCATGTTGTCCCCAGCTAAAATACAATATTTGTCTGATAGCATCATTTTATCCTATTTTCTAAGCAGAGCTTAGTAGACTTGCCAGTCTTGTGGTAGAAGTGGTATCAAAAAATTTATTCGGAGGAATATGTCTATATCTTGATCTTGCAGATAACACAGAGCAATGATATTCCAAACAGTGAACCTGCAGTTAACTCGGTGAATTCAAGTAATTTGATGGGCTTTGGAAAAGCTCATTCGGAAGTGTACCTTGCATTACACAAGCACAAATAAATGGCAGTAACTATCCTTTTAACACAGGTTTTACCTCTTTTGAATGTATGCTATATGCTAGTCATATTTATTCCAGAAAAAGAGATGTCTAAAGTCAGGTGGATATGGCTGTGCAATCTGAGCATCAAAGTTGTTTGTGAAATGGCTTTATCCAGTAAGGAAGACGAACAACGCCATGAGACTTACCTGCCAATTTCAACCGACCAATTGTATTTCAAGGAGTTATAAATATGCATCAAATCACTTGCCATTCATCTGTCATATTAAAGAGATAATTAGTGAACTATATTACATTAAACCATTAGCAGGAAGAGTTGGTTATTGTGAAATATTTCTTGTATTGTGAATTTCTTAATAAAACCCAATGTTTACACATGAAATTTACTGGACGCTCAGAGTACTATGCTTCTTGTGAAATCATCACGATTATTACTGATAAAAATAGACAAGATACAGGCTTAGTCTAATTAGATGGTCTCACCATCACGCAGGCAGCAAGAAGCAATGAAGCCCAGACTGCTGCAAGTGTAAACCACAAAGAGGGAAATGGGCATTTTCCACCTTGCCATCTGCTATTCAAAATTGCTGTTTATGTGCACATTGATTGGTTGGTTGGCTGTTTTGTTGGTTTAGGATTTGATTCTCATGTCAAATCCTAGGAAGCACTTACTGAGGATCTGAAACATTTTTCTGGTATCCAAAAAAACCTGCCTATGCACTCCAAGTAACAGAGGAGCAGATCTGTAGCAACACAAATCCTGTATCAATGAATCAGGTGCCTTTCCTTACCACTAAAATAGTATCTGCACCACCTGCTGAAGGCAATGGAAAATTTAAGCCCATATGTCTTAAAAAATTAAATAACAAGAGTAATAGTATTTTGACGCAAGGGGGAGGTTTTTGTTTTAAAACAATATTTTGCTTCAAAATACTAGAAGAGTTAGCATTATCTTTGTTAATCTTGACAAATGGTTGAAACAATAAGTGAGGAGAGATTTTTTTTTCATCTTATGCTTTATCTAGAACTTTAGCTAGGAGACAAAGTAATGAAGCTTCTCTGAAGCCAACTAAAGCTGTTTTTTGTTATTTCTGTTGGTCAGAAGTTGACCTCGTTGTTTAAGGCAATCACTGCAGTACCACTAACCAGCTCAACTAACTCACTAACTGTCTCTCAATGTTGTTGAGAGACACAAGACTTTTAAAATATAATATTTTTATAATAACTATAAAAGAAAATGGCATTAACGGTGAATTTTAAGAAAAAAAGAGAATAAGCCCACAAATGCTGTAGCAAATACTTAAATAATTCAGGTCTGGAACAGAATAATTTCAAATCTGGAAATTAGTAGACTTAGGGGGGGGGGAAAAGAGGAATTAGGGAAAATAATCACATGCAAAGAGTATGATTAGGATCATTTAATATTCTAGTTACTAAAGAGTGCTTAATATTTAAAAT
Organism: Phainopepla nitens; assembly: GCA_013400175.1. Lineage (NCBI taxonomy): Eukaryota > Metazoa > Chordata > Aves > Passeriformes > Bombycillidae > Phainopepla > Phainopepla nitens. The sequence goes on from VXBQ01005790.1 coordinate 4,703, forward strand.
CTCCCTGCTGTTTATCATGGTTAGTAGAGAGATATATGAGAGCAAAAATGAGGATGTAAATCCATGATACCCATTTTGTTATCAAGAGTAATCACCATGTGAAATCTGGGATTGAAGAAATTATGCTAATTTGGGGCCCGCAGAGAGAACAGCAACACATCCTGAGACTTCTATTGATCACAGGCTTGTTCAGGTTAAGCTGGGACAGAAAGAAAGTAGTATTATGCTTCAGGATCTCAAGTCAGGGAGATCTAACTCAGATCACAAGAGTAAGAGCAGGTCTCAGGTTGCTTCAAATTAATTATTTTTCTAGAAATTTATTCTGAGATTCTTCTTTATTCCCAAACTTCTATTTTTTCTTCCATTTGGCTTTTGCCTCTTTTTTTCCTGCTGCCAAAGCACACAATCATGTTCTGACACATCTAGGACGGCAACAAATTATTTTTATCTCTTGTTGTAGAAGCCATTATTGATTTTAAATTATACCTTCCTTAGGTCTATCTTTATATTTCCAGTAAATTACAGCACTATTTGAAAATATCTTTGCTGGATGTGATCTAGCATCCCAACGCCTTTGGAAGGATGTCTCTTCAAACAGGACTTTAATTCTCATGCACATGAGATTGTGGACAGCCAGCACGGTCAAGAAATGTCATTTGCTATTATTGATCGAGACTTTTTCGACACAAGAAGTCTTCTTCCATACAGTGATAAGGCCTGGGAACTACTTACTTGAGTTGGAGTTGCGAGCTTGCAGACCAGACATCCAGGTTATATTTTCAGCACTTACACAACTCTGCTCTCTTTGATGAAAAATATGAACACCATCATTTTCCAACTATCAGCTTCAATTGTTTATAGGGAAAGCATGAATAGAAGGCTTGTCATTGAAAAGATTTCTATGCCATACTAAATGGATTCTAGATTTACAATTCTCAGAGGATAAAACCAGCAACGAAATACCTGTGAGTGCTTCATTCAGGAAGAGATCTCATCCTTCCTCCTCTGTTTCTACGTTATAAGAGGTGAAATATCTCAACATTGTACTCCTAACCACACCAGCAGGTTGTGCAGGTTGTGCAGGTAAATACAGGCTCAGGATGGCGACATGAAGGTCAGCTTCAAAGCTTGCCTGAATTGCTGGGTAAATCCTCAGATGGAAAATTTTAAGAGTTCCATGTCTCCATGGCTACACTGGCATTAATTCAAGCACAAATTTAGGGATCTTGCCATGATTTGTGGTGATATTTTTTTATTCTTGTGGTGATACTTCTACATGTCTACGCATTACAGAGGGTATGAATGCATTTCCAGTTGGAAGAAGACTCAGGCTGGAACTGGGTAGTTGCTGTTAGTGAAGTGAACAGCAGGAGCCTACACAGATACCCAAACGCACACTCCATAACTGAATCCTTATACTAACATAGAAATGCTATAAACTGTACTGGTCATTGACTTTTGGAAGATTGAGCTATTATCTTCAATAAAAGTATCTTTTCATCCTTTCCTTTTTGTGGGTCAGTTCAGTTAAAAAGCTTCAGCTATGTGCACTAAGAAACATGCTCATTTCCCAGCATTCACAGCTTACAGCTTTCTCTTTTTATTCCTCTACAGTGAAAAATACCACTCCTTCATACCATTCCTCTGCCTAGCACAAAGAAAGCTGGGAGTCCAACTGCCTTTGGGACATAGGAGGTAAAGGAATCCTTTAAACCAATAAAAGTTACATGCATGCATCTACAGTAAAGGCATCTTGCACACTAAACGCTCTCAGTATGTTTACCCAATCCTACAAAAGCCATTAATGGGACTCTGAGAAGGAGCTGAAAATGTAAGCTATACAAAAATTGTAGTCACCACATCAAAATCAGTTCTCTTGTTTCAAATACTCAGAACTTTTTCTGAAACATGGGTATCAGCAGAGAAATCAGAAAGCTACATTCAAGGTCAGAGTTCAAATTAAAGTGGCAAGTAACTAAACAAAAGAAAGTAGTTCTTTTCTGAGCTATTTAATTCAAAGTTTACTGAGGCTGCTGGACCATCAGTATTTTAGACTACACTATTTTCAGTTTGTTATTTCCTGAAGAGGCTGTGATGCCAAGACAGTTTTGGTCCACCAAGAATAAATGTGCATGGTCAAAAGGTGGATTCCTGCTATTCAGTGCAAGAAACGGTGGGATTAAAGTATTTTGCTGCAAAAATGTAAGTCCTTATAAAGCAGACTCAGTGAGGAATGTGGTAAAGGGTGTTGTAGCTGCATTTGTTCTCCAAGCCCATTTTGCTGCTCACAGCTGCCCTTGTTGGGTTCAGAGGGTCTCACAACGCACGTTTTTCCTCCCAAAGAAGGCTAAAGTTGAGGACTGCCTACTGCAAAAGTTCCCTCAGCCCGCAGGGATCTTAAAATCTGTAATTTGATTGCTTAGTTGAAGCGTAGAAAGTATTGCACAGTGTGAAGATCACGGTGAGCATTTTCGAGTCAGTTTTTCTTTCCTGTCAAGTGCCCCATTCTATCTTCATTGAAGGTAGCTGAAATCTTTCTTTTGAGTAGCACTGACTTTTGAATTAGGCTGTACTATATCCTACTTAAGCCACAAGCTTCCATCATCTTTAAGGCTGGTTAGGCACTGTTTAATGGATCAGTAATGGCCAAGGGCAGAATAATTAAAGTGGTATCTCAGTGGACTAAAGAAATTAGAAGAAAATGGAGATTTATGGAAAAAAATCATTGTAAGAATGAAACAATTTTCTTGCAATTTGTCTGATGTGCAGATGAGTGCACCTTTACTAAAATTCATCACTATCTTCTCTTACTTAACCAAGGACTTGGCCCCAAACCCATTAAAACAAGAAAAAATGACAAAGGTTGGTATATTTATAATAATTTACTGCCTTCTAATTCCACAGTCAACTTTCCTCATTTCACTATCTTCATCAAATACTCATTTGATGAATAACATATGCCTAGAAGTGAGCGTCTTTGATGTGCTATTCAAATATCAACTATTTTTGCCCCACATGTATTACAACATAGTGTTTAAGGAGTATTTATTTAACTTGTGATTCCACAAGTGTTTCAGTTTTACAAATAAGGGTAGAAGCTAAAAACTGAAAAAATACTGTGAATTTGTAAGCATGACATCCAGAGTGGTATGGATCCATAACTCAAAGCCATGGCGGTACACACAGTTACAGAAAGGTTTGGAGATGTGCACGGTAACTGAGAGTCTGCAATTTAATTAATTAAGAAGGAAAGAGACTGCTCACAAGCATTCAGGTATTTAAATCCCATCATTAACCTGGCATGAGAATGATAGTGCCTGCACAGTAAACAGTAGTCAAGCGGACCAAAGAAAGCTGAAAGCACACATGAAATGCGCACTGGTAAAATGTACACATTTATTGACATGTGTTTGTATTGGTCACCCTGTTGTGGGTAGTTTATGTCTCAAATACAAACCATTTATGAGCAGTGGAGGCATTACAGACCAAGGAAAATTCACAGTCACTGAATTACTGAATTGCTGAATTGCAGAATCACAGAATGGATCAGGCTGGATGGGACCACAGAGGTTCGTCTGGTCCAACCTCCTTGCTCAAGCAGGGCCATTTTAGAGCACATGCCACAGACTTGTGTCCAGATAATTCTGGAATATCTCTACTGGAGTAGACTCACACCCTCTCTGGGCAATCTGTTTCAGTATGTGGTCACCTGCACAGTAAAGAAGTTCTCCCTCATATTCAGGTGAAACTTCCTGTGCATTGGTTTCTGTCTATTGTCTCTTGTCCTGTTGTTTGGAAGCGCTGAGCAGGGCCTGGATCCATTATCTTGACACCTTCCCTTCAGAAACTTATAGACATTGATCAGTCTCCTCTCAGTTTCTTCTTCTTGAGACTAAACTGGTCCACTTCCCTCAGCCTTTCCTCATAAGAGAGATTCTTCACTGCCCCAGTCATTCTCCCAGACTTCCTCTGGACCTACTCAAGGAGCTCCATGACTCTCTGGTCCTGAAGGGCCCAGAACTGCTCACAGTCCTGCAAATGGGGCATCACCAGGGCTAAAGAGAGGAGCAGGATCACCTCCCCAGACCTGCTGGCAATGCTCCTCCTAATACATCCCAGAATTCCTTTGACCTTCTGGGCCACAAGGGCACACTGCTGGTTCATGACTGGCTAGTTGTCCACCAGGATCCCTGTGTCCTTCTGCTTCCCTGCAGGTCAGCCTCCAGTCCATATTGGTGCATGGGGTTATTCTTCCCAAAGTGCAGGACTCTGCACATTTGCCTGTGTTGGGCTTCGGACTGTTTCTCTCTGCCCATCTCTCCACTCTGTCAAGATCCTTCCACAGGACCGCGCTCCGCTCAGCTTTGTGTCACCAGTTACCTTGATGAGGAGGTATCTGTTGCTTCTTCCAAGTCATTGATGAATAAGTTAAATAGTGGCCTCAGTGCTGAACCCTGGGAGACACACGCTGCACCACAACCCTCTGGATTCTGCCCTTTAGCTCAATTCACCTCACTGTCCATTCATCAAGTCCACACTTGCTGGGCTTGCCTATAAGGATGTTCTGAGTGAAAATGTTGAAGGTCTTATGGAGGTCAGGGCAGACAATATCCACTTTTCTCCCCTCATCCATCCAGGTAATTTTCTCGTTATAGGAGGCACTCAGGTTGGTCAGGCAAGATTCATCATCAAAGAATCCTTACTGACTTCTCCCGATCACCTCTTGTCATCCATGTGGACAAGGACTTCCAAATGAAGTGCTCCAGGAACAGAGGTGAGACTGACCGCAGGCAGTCCCTTGGGCTCTACTATTTGTCCTTTTTGAAGACTAGTATATCATTTGTTATCTTTCACTCCTCAGACACCTCTCCTGACAACCATGAGCTTTCAAAGAAGATCATGAGTGGCCTGCTTATGGTGTCCATCAGCTATATCAGCACTTGTAGACAATCCCAACAGGGCCCATGGACTTGTGGATGTCATGTTTGCCTGGATGTTCCCAAGCACAATCCTGCTTGATGAATGTAGCAACACTTCCTTCAAATACTCTTTTATCCTAGTCTTTGGAGTGAGAGAGCCCTGAGACCCATTCTCCTCAATGAATACTAATGCAAAGAAGGTGTTCTGTGAATCTGCCTTCTTTGCCAGGATCCTCTTCCATTTATTAACTGGGCCACATTATCCTTAGCATTCCCTACCTCGCTCACACAGACTGTGATGTGGGTAGTAACTGAATTACATGTAATGGTACCATGTTATTCCAAACTCAGAAGCTGGTGTAGTTTACTGGAAATGTAAGTCAATACAACTTTCAAACTACAACAGAAAAATGCAACCACCCACAAACACATGGTTTTCTTCCAGAGCTGCGGTATTCTGACTGCCAGATCAACCACCTAAACCAATCTGGGCATGTCTGGAGGAAGCAGACATTGCATCTGAACTAGACTTTAACAAACTCTTTAATCAATTTGGCCTCTCTAATCTAGTCCCCTAAAGCTGAAAGTTTCTGAAGAGAAGAGTTTTCATTTCAAAGGCTAGAATGAAAAACATATTTTATGCTGCCAGTCATGCCAGCCATTACTGATTGATTTGTGCAGTAAAGAAAGCTTAAAGTTGCTAACTGCTGTTTTCTGCTTGTGTGTATTTTTATGGTGTGAGCTAACGGCAGGAAGAGATATGGATGGTTCTGCTGAAGGCCGAGAACAGTGAGGACTGCTAAGCAGTAGCATGTGTTAGCAGAAATGAATAACTGAGAAAAGAAGATCTAGCAATATGTAATTAGCTTTGAACTACAACTTCCTCTCCATTTTCAGTCAAATGTGTTCAGAGGAGTATGTGTCTTTTGTTGGGAAAATGCCAAATAAAAACGGGTGGTAACATTTGCACAGCAGTGTAGAATGAAGCTGAGCAACACTTCTAGGTTTCATTCCAAGATATTTGGACAAACATGAAAAATGTTTTGAAAGTACTTATGGGCAAAGATTTTTTTTTTTCCCCATGTTAAAGTTTTTTACATTCTTCAAAAATGTTTATTCCATTCTAGAAGGTGAGTCACCTCTTTCCTCAAAATAAAAAAAAATCTGGAAAACTCTAAAATAATATTTTTTATGTTCTAACTTTTAAAATTCCCGTGGCTTCAATTGAATGGTGCAGGTGGTCATTCTGATGGTTTTCTCAAACAATCCACAGAACAGAGTATTTGGTGGCTATTCTAGGACTGTAGCACTTCCTTCCTTGGCTCCTCTATATCCGAACAGCCTCCACATTTATTCTATTGTACTTAATATCTCCCATTGTTCCTCCTTATTAGGCAGCTTTATTTTATGCAATGTGATCTAATAAAAGGAAATTTTGAATTATATGCGGTTTTTTTTTCATGGAAAATTATTTTCCTTCTTTTTGGCCTAGGTGATTCATTTTATTTAGCTCCACTAATTAGAATATCCTGTTCAGTCACTCGAGAAAATGAGCTCTTAAGTAGAACTCAGCTGATACCATAGCATTTTTCCAGCTGTGCTCTCTCCATGTTCTCACCAAGATACTTTTTTTTTTAGATACCAGTGAGATTCCCTTTAGAAAGTAGCTTTCAGGGATGGAGCACTGCTGGATTCTATTGACTGAAATAATGACAATGACTTGGAGAAAAGATAAGACAAAAATCTTTCTCAAATCTTTTCTACACTCTTAGTTAACAGGTCTATCCTGACATAAGGGAAGCACATACTGATGTGAAGAAATTTGTTTTGCACTGCTCTGCACTGAGGCAACCTCGCCTTGAGCCTTGTGTGCAGTCTTGGGCATTGCAATATAAGAAAAACATTAAGCTATTAGACAGTGTCCAAAAGAGGACAATGATGGTGAAGAGCCTTGAGGTAAAACTGTATGATGAGCAGGTCACTTGGTCTGATCAGCCTGGAGAAGAGGAGGGATGTCATCACAATCAGGAGCTTCCTTGTGAGGGGAAGAGGAGGGGCAGGCACTCATCTCTTCTTTGTGGCAACCAGTGACAGGACCCAGGGGAATGGCCTGAAGTTGTGTCAGGGGAAGATTAGGCTGCATATTAGGAAAAGGTTCTTCATCTGGAGGACATTCAGGCACTGGAACAGGCCCTCCAGGGCAGTGGCCACAGTCCCGAACCTGACATGGTTCAAGTAGAATTTGGACAATGCTCTCAGTCACATGGTATGACTCTTGGTGCTGCGCAGGTCCAGGAATTGGATTCAATGATCTTTTTGGATCCCTTCCAACTCAGTCTATTCTATGAATCTGTGATTTTTGTGTAATAAATTTTCCAGAATCATTCTANCATTCAGGCACTGGAACAGGCCCTCCAGGGCAGTGGCCACAGTCCCGAACCTGACATGGTTCAAGTAGAATTTGGACAATGCTCTCAGTCACATGGTATGACTCTTGGTGCTGCGCAGGTCCAGGAATTGGATTCAATGATCTTTTTGGATCCCTTCCAACTCAGTCTATTCTATGAATCTGTGATTTTTGTGTAATAAATTTTCCAGAATCATTCTATCCATGAAGATTTACAAAACTGGTTAAGCCAGTTGCATGAGGCATTATGCTCTTAAGAGCAAGTGGTAGCAAAGAAAATTTCTGCTCAATTAAATTCCCTTTTGACAGCAAATCCATTGCTGGATGCACCAGACTCTGAGGATTGGTTTTACCATTCCAAACTGTTTAGAACACTCACACTCATGAAACAACCTTTCTTTCTTCTGAAGAAAAGAAGAAGGAACCTTCCTAATTAGTTACAAAGGTCTGACTGAACTGCCACATTCATTGCATTACTTAATCCATTCCCACACATACAAAAATTATTACCAGCAAATGTATCCAAATTAATTGCACAATTTGGTGTAAAGTATGTTAAATCTATTGCACATAAAAGGACACATGACACATATATTTTGGCACTAAATGTATTTTCAAAGTATGTTGAATTTTTTCCAAGAAATTACATATATATATATATATATGGATCTTGAACTTTTTCAGAGAAGTCAAGCTCTTTAACCAACAATTTTATATAATCTTGTTAAATAAAGTTTTAAAAACTATACCATTCAACTACAAGAGGAGTTTGCCTCTTAGAATTCTAACTCAACAAATTATAGTCTGGGAGCAAGTGAGCTGCCTTATTGTAAGAGGTACCTGTGTCTCACTTACCATAGCATGTCATTTTATGAGTCAGCTCTGATGCAGTTAGAAAAATCTCCATAAAATCTGAAGTGGAAAAGCATGTTCCCTCTCTACATATAGGAATTCATATACCTAACTCATATTTCTGTTCTAGTTTATGTTTTATGCTTGCATATTGGCTCCAAGGCCACTTTCTTTGAGAGTTCACAGGCATCTGGAAGTATTATTTCAAAAGGCAGAAGAACTAGGGTCTTATTCACACTGAATTCTGTGAACAAGCCAAAATCAGAATCAGGCTGCGGTTCAGGCTGGGAGGCTCCCCAAGTGGTCATCAGGTTCTGTCCTTCCTCCTTGGCTTGCAGCAGTGTGAAGGTTTATGGAGGATCTGAGCACTATTTTTAATGAATGTCTTGTACCTGAAATTTACTGTTGTCTGTTCATTATCTGTGTATGGTGATTTTAACTTTGTATTTCCATTTACCATACCATGAAAGTGAGCCTCTTTCCTACCTCCTTTACAGTTTTGACTTCTTAATATGCTATGACGTTTCTATAAGAGAGAGAGTCTGTCTTAGTCTGATTGTTATTATTTAGAGTATGAAATTAATCACCTTCATTCCATGTTGCTGGAAAATTTCAGGAAATTCTCTTTTTTTTTTAATCTTTCCTCCTTTCAGAATGAAAGAGATATTAAGATATACATCAAAGATCTCAATATTTGTCATGTTGGACTAAATAAAAGTTCCAGCATTCACTTGAAAGAAAACAAGAAATTAAGTCTCTAAAGTTTATGCTTTTTATATATTCATAATTGGAAATAAGTGTTTAAAAGCATCAGCTGGTTTAATATCCACACATTCACCTGAAATGGCAGTTAGTAGTGGCAAAGAAGTGCCACCAAGTCATGTATGTCTATAAGATAGTAAAACCCAACAGCAGTTTTGGAAGCACCCACCATCTCTGTATCTCTGGTGCCAATCAGCAGTTACCTGTTTGCAATTTATGCCAAGGGTATTCAATCTTTAGAGAGAGACTCCAAGGAAAACGGGCCCATTTGAGGATGTTAAAGACTGCACAGTTGTAGTCCTTCTGTAGAAAATATTTTACATTTAGAGTCCAGCCCAAATAATTCAAAATATTACAGAGCATGACAAACTTATGGCCTCCTTTTCACTGAAAAAATTCTAAAAATTTGTAATGTTACAAAAATTACTTTTGCAAGCTTCTTCTTTTTTTTTCTATTCCTGAATGCTGAGCACAAAGGATCTGTGTAAGTTACTAGGACTTTGCACAAAATAAGTACTCTTTTAACAATAAATTAAAATTGAATGTAATACTTTCAGCTTTGCTACTTTTCAAGAGCAAATATATAACAACTCTACAATTAGCTGCCATTTCTTCCCTGTAATTTTAAAGGAAGTCATAGATCTTCAGTCGCTATTGAAATGTCTCTGTAAACTATGCAAACTTTCACACAAAAGATAATTACGAAAGTGCCAACAATCATTTGACCACAACCAATAAATAATTTATGAGCTGAATGTCTGAGTAAGTATGATTCAGAAGAAAGCATGCTATGAATTAATAGATTCAATATTTAACAGATTTGCATTTTTGCGTGTTCTTTTTTTTGCTGATTCCTACTATGTTTAGTACCCTAGCCCAGAAAACAACTCCTGACAATACAATCTATAAGTGAATATGTTTGCATCTCTATTCATTAGTATCTTTGATGCTTAAAATACTTTTGCCTTCCTTACAGAGCTTTTTATAAAGGGAGAGAGAATTTATAGTGTGAAATTAACTACAAACCTTTTGTTCTGCTGATCTCATAGATAGATAGATGGATAAATAGGTAGACATCCTTGATTTATGCACTCTTTTAGGGTAAAACTAGTTCTGGTTCTGCTGTGAATGCTATGCTAGCCTTTGGCGATTTGGCTGCTGTTACCTCTATTGCCTAAGTACTGATCATTTCATTTTAAAACCAGGATAGGCCATTACGGTCAAACAATATGACCCTTGGTATGATGTAGGTTGAGGAGTGCTTCCACTAATTCCTGCAACAAACTCAGTCATCTGTGACTAATAAGTTGTGGTTACACTAATGAGTCCTTTTGACCACCATCCTCATCATGCAGAACAAAGGTTCATGCAAATTGCAACTACACAAAAGAATATTAGAGTTCAGATCTTAAGTAAATTTAGCAAATTTGTCTGTGCAGCATGGCCTGAAGAGGTCAGAGAGCATTTTTTTTCCACTTTTTCAGCTCCGTGGATAATTATTGTTTGATCTTATGGCCTTCAGTCATATTGACACAGTGAAGTCTCAAATTCTAGTTGTCAAATACAGGAAATATGCAAAGAAAAAAAATCATTTATCATGCAGTTTGCTAAAATATTTGATAGAGACCACAAGCACTCTCTTTTTCCTTCTAGAGGATTTTTGATTTGCCTGAGCAAAATAACCCTCTAGTTCTAAGAAAATGCTTAGAAATATATACAAAGGCTACATACATCATCATCCTGTGCAATGCATTTGCTGCCAAACCCCAAATCACAGGGACCATATGCAGTTTCAGCTTCCTAGAGCAACAAAGAATGAAGTTGCAAGAGGCTTTATAAAATATGCTTGTGCTCTGCTCCATGTGGCCATGGGTCTGCTGGTTGTCTTTATACAAATCCGTAAGAAATTTGTGCCTCCATTTTGTTAGCTTCATGTTCCCAGCCCAGCTGGATCCAAGATTCAGCATAAAAATCAGTATGGATGCAAAGTGGGCTAGCGTTGAGGAAATCAATTATATGCAACCCAGGACACTCCAGCTTGTCAGATCTAGCCAAGAAAGTGGGTGACTGGAGTGCAGTACATCAGGTTTCCTGTTTTATTTCTCTTACATGAGAGGAATGTGCAATGATATTTGATGAAGAAAATACTTCAGAAATCAGAATAAAAAGATCCAGGAAAATATATAATTCTCCTGCAATACGAATTTCTTTTTCTTTTCAGAGCCCCTTGCTGACTTGTATAGGAATGAAAGAGCTCCCCATTCACAGGAGGTTTGGTCTCTAACTTAGGAAGGATAACCAGTCTGTATGGCAAAAAGCACGAAGGACAGAGGCAATCCCAAAGAGTATAAATAGTTTTCAGCACACATTGGACAACTATTTGGAGAACAAAAATAGTCTGTGTGAGAGGCTTTGGGGGTGGGTGAGGGTAGTACAAGTGCCAAT
>VXBQ01005790.1:17802-27941 GCA_013400175.1 Phainopepla nitens
TGTGTGTACTATTCATCAAGAAAGTAAAAAGTGGAAATTAGTGGTGCTTAAAAGACTAGGAGATGAAAAAAACACCAAGTTACATCTTATTTTTATGGTATATTTTCATCCAGAAAAGTAAGATATACAAAGAAAAATAAAGTAGTTCTATTCTGCATTCAACCTCTGTGGTAAGAGGAATAGCTTCCATGAGAAAGGCAGCACAGATGGGGAAGTGTCTGGAGCACAAGTCTGATGAGGAGTGACTGAAGGAACTGGAAGTGTTTAGACTGGAGACAGGAAGGCTAAGGGAAAACCTGTTTGCTTTCTACAACTACCTGAAAAGAGACTGTGGTCAGTTGGGGGTCAGCCTCTTCTCCCAGGCAACCACCAATAGGACAAGAGGAAAGTTGCACCAGGGAAGGTTCAGGTTGGATATTAAGAAAAATTTCTTTGCTGAAATACTGACTAAGCATTAGATCATGGTCCCCAGGGAAGCAGTGGATTCACCATCCCTGGAGGCATTCAAAATTTAGTAACCTTGATAGGTAGTGATACAGTTTAGTGGATGTAGTCCTATTTGGTTAAATTTTGGATTTGATGATCTTGGAGGACTTTTCCAGCCTTGATGATTCTACTGTTCTGTTCTGTGATATGATTCAGTGTTGTGGAACCAATCACTAGAAAACATTGGTGAATTCAGTGGTGTTCATGGATCAGAAATACTGTCCATGGCTTTGGTGGTTAATTGCTGACTGAAGAAGGGGTCATAAAAAGCTCTATTCTCAGTTCTCAGCTGAATAGCACGACTGTGAAGTTCAGCACTATTCCCGCTCTTCAGCCATCATCCACAACAGAAGGATCTAAGTGGTAAGAAAAATAATAAAGATTAGGAAGTGGGGATAGGTAATAGCTCACAGTTGCCTTGCAAACTAAGATATGGGAAAAATGTGCTGAGAGACCTCTTCCATGACTGATTGAGACAGGACAAAGAACAATGGAAGGCAGTAATATCGGGCAAAGAAGATAACGGCTACTGCAGGCTGCTGAGGATCTATATCCGAGGTATCTCTGCATGGATTAGAACAAGAAAGAACCATAAATTGGTCCTGAGAATAAGGAAGACATGGCCAGGCCTCAGGAAAACAAACAAGAAAAAAGGCTCAGACCTTTTTAGGATGTGCACGTTAAAGGATTTATATCTGACTATATTTTTATCCCGCAGTGGTGAGGAGTGGATGTGTTAAGACCCATCAGTGTCTCTAATGCCTATGGGTCTGAGATTGTTTTTTGTGGGCTGGGGGTTTCTTTTCAAGGCCTGATGTTTAGAAATAACCTTTCTTCTGCCAGTGTCTAAGTGAGTCTTTCTTGCTACTAGTCTGGCATGAATATTTTCGTGCTTAATTTGATTTTTAGAGCTTCTCTATGGGAATATTATACAGAAAAGATAAATTATTGTCAAAAGTCTGATATCTAGTGATGCACCCATATTTGGTTCAGCATTGCTTAGTTTTTTTTATTTAACTGGTTTCCTTCAACTGGCTTCTTGAAAATTTCAGGAGATTCACTGTTTCAAAATGCAGTGCACAAGTAGAAGAGCTTTATGGTAGAGTGTCCAGCCTCTCCACAGCTAGCGTAGCTACACAATGTCAAAAAAAATCCCAATATAAACCACTATCTAATAACTATACTCCTTCATTTAGTCAAATTGACTAAAAATTTATGTGTGTATTTTTAAGCATCAGACTCATATTATACCTTCATTTCCTTACTAGAGAAAACTTTTGAAGTGTAAAAAAAAGTAAATTTTGGGTATATAAATTCCCCTAGGTTTCTGTAGCCATCTGAAAAATTTGCTATCAAGTTTTGGCTGTGAGCACCAGGAAAATACACAAATAAATATTTGCATAAGTTATAAAACTCTCAAGTTGAATATTAAAGTATCTGTTTTCAATGAATACACTATAAATGAAAGGACTTGAAGTGAATCAGAATTTTGGATTCCCCAAACATAAGGTATGTCATAAACAAGTCAATTGATTCATTCAATGTACAAAGTAATGGATGGATTGCAGCATTGCAGGGAAATCACTCTCTCCTCAGGCCCTGTGCCTCATGTAAACCACATCAGTGAGGCAGAAATGGTTCTCTGGTTTAGCCTATGGTCCAAGATTTCATTAAATTAGATTACTACTGTAGCATGATAGGGAGGATTATTCTATCTTTCTCCATGTGGGTATGTATTAGTCTATGTATGGGTTCTGAAGCTGTGCATATTGGAGTCTGGAAGAGAAGCCCATATAGGTAACAAAGATCATACACATACAGGCAGCATTTAGCATCAGCATGGGATACAATCTATTATATGGAACTGCAGAAAAATAAAAAATTAAAATAAGAAAAAAGGCAAAAAATAATTAGGTGGAGATCATTAAAATATCACGAAGGAAGTAGATCAGTGATTTTGGTTTTACCCTGAACACCTACAAAGTACCCCCAAAAGAGAGTGAAAACCATCCTTTCAAATTTGTGTTGCAGCTGAGACAAACAACAACTGCAAAAGAAGCAGAACTGGCAAATTATAATGGCAATAAAAGTGTTTTGTCATTACAACATTTGTTACTTGTGAGTCTTCTTGTGGTACCCAGTATCTGACATTCACTTCTGCCAGGCACCTTTTGTGGAAGAAAGATTGCAAACTTTTTCCTCACCCATGAAAAGGAACTACACTGATACCCCATGTAATTTCATTTGTATTTGGCTCAAAGAGCGAAGAATGACTTTTTTTTAAAGTTCTTTATGTTATGAGTAGACAGCAGTTCTGGATGAAGTATTTAAGGATTTTAGAATATTCTTTGGAAGGAAAAACATAAATATAGTTCCAGGCATGCAGCATTTTCTCATGCGCAAGTTCAATGGGTAAATGTTTCCTAGACACTTCTGAGACCATTTTCTTTATCTTTTGTCCTTAATCAGCTTTAAGACTTCTTTGGGCTGATACTTGCAAGTTTACTTGAAGGACACAAAAGAAAATGATTGCATGTGAGCAGCATACCTCCCATTTAGGCCAATCTAAACCTCTGTTGTCAGATCAGCCAAAACACCAACCCCTGCATCCTGGGGACCCCTCAATCCCAGCAGAAACACTCACCTCGTAGTTTATAATCATAATAAATAGTCATTCTCAAAACAATTGCCTAGCCTCAATTCATTTTGAAAGGATTTTCCCTCAATTTGTTCATCCCAGCAATCTGAGCATCTGCACAGTGAGAACACAGCGTAGCTGATCATATACAAACTGTGAAATGTAATGGGAAAAGGGTTAGCATTTGCAATTGCCATGATTCTAGACCTAATCCTAGCAGCAGACATTTTAGCAAAGCACTGGAAAAACAACCATGTTGCAGAAAATTGTTTCCCATGGTGACAAAGAGAGGGAAATTTCATTCTTTGACTTGGAGTTAAGGAAACAAAAGCATATCAAAGGATTCAGGTAGATCAGAGAGCAAATATACAGACTCTTCTCAGTAAATTTTGGGAAGAGTGATCTGATACTACCATGCAAAGAGAGTACCTAATTCTAAAATCTGTTTAAATTGTTAAACATTTGTTAAATGTGAAGGGATTCTGTTTCTCACTGAAGTCATCCCAGCAGTATCACAGTTTTTAAACTACACTTCTAAATGGTTGTTATCAGCTGTGAGATTATGAGACAATGCAGTGATTATAAAGCCAGATCCAACTTCTCACTGAATTTTGTGGCAATCTTATTGACTTCAAAGGTAGTTGGACAAGGCTCTAAATCAAGACTTCAAAATGTCACATCCTGTGAAAATTCCATTGTATAAGCCAATGACAAATGCAAATGCACCTAATGCAGCAAAGAAATATTAAAGTTGAAGACTTAAACCTCCCCAAAAGTATGAGAACTGTAATTTAATCTCATCATAGTAAATTATCCCAGTCTTCGAGCGTGGCTATTGCAGACACTTACTTTTTCTTTATTGAAAATTTAATTGTGTTTCTTTCCTTTTTTTTTCTTTTTTTTTTTTTTTTCCTATTTTCCCTGATATTAAGTAATATATTAATTGGCTGCTGAGCAGAGCTTTTGATCTAACTGACCTTTGGAGCATACCAACATGTAATGATAGCAACCCTCTCCAGCTCAAGCAAAATCTGCCTGAAATTCTTAATGGCATCTTTGAGCTCCCTCTCTCTGAGCTTCTTTGATGGTGTTAGCTTGACTGCCAAAGGAAAGAGAGTCTTTTTTGATGACCCACTATTCTGTACAGGTGCAATGGAGAAAAAGTGCATTCTCAAAATGTGTCTAATTTGCTGAGTAAGTAGTCCAGAAATTACTTTGAGGAGCACACGTCTGCTGTGAATGTGTTGAGACAGTTATGGGTTGGTTCTGAGTCAACAGCTACCCTGCAGCAAAGCCAGTACTTCTTGTTACATACATGGGGCTACATTTCATGGAGAAAGAATATTATGCAGTATAGCCAACCATTCCACACCTGCCCTTCCAGACATGCAAGGACATTCTACCCCCTACAGCCACCTACAGATCATCCACATTAACTTCTTTCACCTTAATTCTCCATCCATAAAATGTGAGAACAGCCCAATACTGTTTCTTGGGAGGCTTGTGAGATTAATGACTTTGACTCTTATAAGCACCCTGATAGTGTGTTTAACAGAACTGCATTGCTAATATGGATTTGAGGCTTCTTCATGAAGGTTCTGGAGAAGAGAGCACAGAATCCCAGTCTGTCTCAATGCACTAGGAGAAGGGAAAGGGTCTTGTCCTAATGTTCACTCCTAGTTAAAAATCTGTTCTTGTGGTATATATCAGCACAGTATGTGCCATTGATAAATAGTTTTTCTTGGCAGTGGACCAAAATGTTCAAAGTTTGCAGGTCTCTCCATATGATATAAGTATTTCAAGGGGCCAGAGAGACATGCTGTTAGGAGGGCATGCGTGACAGGACATATTCGCAATTCATCTGCAAATTATTTTATTTCGTCTGAGCCCTGTTCTGCTTAACAAGGGAGAAAAGAATTTTATTAAATAGAGCATTGCTCAAGACAGAGTGAAAGATTGTATTAGATAAAAATTCTCTCATGCCTATTCTTTTTGTTCATTACTTGCTTTTTCCAAAGAATATTAGCAACTACACTGATATATTATGTTCTCCTGGCTCTTTTTGTATGTAACAGTGTGCTAAACAGTATTACAATAAATCAAAGGCTAACAGATTTCTACTTTCTAACAATAACAAGTTACACTTGTCTTCTCATCTACTGCTTTCTGACATTTAGATCAATTGACCTAATCTTTTTCTAAACATAAAAGCCATTCTGTTGGGCTTTTCTGATTCATATTCTTAAGCTATTATTATTGTTTGTTTGTATTACAGTAGCTATCAAGACATAGTCAAAATCAAGGCCCACCATAATATGTACTGAACACAGCACACTATCAAACACTCCTTTTTCCTAGACATTTATATAATAGTGACCAGTAGAAATGTTATAAAATAATCCCTATTTTAAAAGTAGGATAGTAAAGTGTAATATCTTTAATGATATATAAGTATTTAATTCTCTTTGCAGAGGGAAGCCATATTAATGCTGGAGTCCTCAGGCCTTCCTTTGTTTGCCACAGGCTGCAAATATGTGGCACAAAGACAACCCAGAGCAGTTTCAGAGTATCACTTGGAAGTATTTCAGATATAATGATTAATATATATACTGCAGCCTGGTAATTTCTGCTTTAAATGCAATCCTTTGCTCTGTTTTGAACAATGGCATACTCAATGAAAAGATCGTTTTGCCTGTTCTAGCTGAAAAAAAAAAAAAAACAAAACCTGGATTTCAGCAGTTTTCAAATACCTTCAAGAAGCTGGGCTGCAGTGTTACAGTATTTCACAGAAAGTCTCCAACTACACTAGATGTAAACCTAGATCATCAGTCCTAGTGACAGGGCCATCTTAAATATTTTCCTGATATACTTCCTCTATTTGACCAACACTAGGTAATTCTTTGTAAAATATAAAAATTCTATCTATCATGGATGACTAAAACTTACCACTCAAGCATTCAGAAATCTATGTGTCTCCTTCTTCTTAGAGGTATGTTATTTTATTGCTGTTTTTTCTTCAGAATCTCAGCTGTTGTTGGGCATTTGTGCCTTTCAGCTGTTATGGAGGTGGAAGGCACACAAGCATTCAAAAGCATTCAAGGTTTAGGGGCATGGGGTGCACGAACAGGAGCACAAGGTTATGAAATAACAGCATCAGACATGTGGGAGCTATAAAGCACATAAACTACCTTTCTGCTTGGGAAAGCCACAGTGATACGGGAACAGATGTCGCTGGTACGTATTATGTAGAGCTGGGTGGTCAGCTGGTGTTGCTAAAGGGCAAGTGTTGTATGAGGAGCTGCTAGTTAATGCTTATGCATAAGAATTCTTTATTTCCTGTAGTATTGTTGTTGATTGGTTCCTGTTCTTCTCATGGAATCTGAATGTGATTTGGATGGACAGCAATAAGTTCCTCAAATCCCATAAATGAAAATCACATGATAAATATTCCTCCAGCTCTGCCTGACAGGAGCTTCATATCCAATGAGACCTCTCTGAGATTTCATTGACAGCTACTTCAACTCAGAAGGTAAGGAGAAAGTGGTGAAAGCAAGCTAATGTGAAACCTTGATAGAGACATTGTAGAACTATACTCATGTATAACTTGCCATCCCTAACATTTCCCTTAGTGGAGAGGAAAGGAGCTTGTGTGAATGTCTGTCAGACAGAAGAAGCTGATATGGTGTACATCATAACTCTGCCTTGCAAAGCGTAGCCAGGCAGAAGGTATGTGATGAAACAGATGTAAATTCTTGAGGAGAAGTAAGCAGATGAGGATAAAATGTATCCCGAGTCTGTTTGTTCAAGCTAGGCCTTGGAAACCTGAATTAAAGAACAAATGTGCCTTTACACCAACTCACTAACCTGTTGTGCCTCAGTGCAAGAGTTGAAGAGCAGCATGGAACATCCTACTTACCATATAGCTCCTTGACCCCGTCTGAAATCATGTCTGGATGGCTGCTGGGGCATCCATGTGTGCAGGCTTTCCTGGTTGTTTGCATGTTTGCATGTTTCAGAACAATCCGTGAGCAGGGCACTCAACCCTCAGGCTTACTAAAATGAATGACTACATGTTTTCTGTTTTGTTTTGTGTCAACAAGTAATTTAGCTCACCAAACAAATATGCATCAAACTTTTACACTTTTTTACACAGTCAAAATAAAGCACAGAGAATAAGAAAGCTGGTCTTTTCTTGTGGAACCACTAGAACACATAGAATTTTCCCTTTACCATCATCAGGAAGATTTTTGTAAAAAACTTGGTTTATACAAGATAACAAGACAAGACAAAGAAGTAAATCAATCAGATAAATCCAAACCTGAGACAAATTACCAATGTCCTGTCGATAATCTGTGAGTTTATGGTCTTAGAGGTTGGTCTTCAGTTCCTTCAAACTGCTTGGAGGCCCCAACAGAGTCACCATTGTTTATATAATTTTACACATTTAGGTAAATACCAATAGCATCCTCCTAATTTCTCATCTTGGTTATTACAACTGTGAACTCTTTGTACCCAAGCCTCTCATTTCATGCCGGTAGAGTAGGACTCCCATGTTCATTGATGTCTCCTTGTACTTGTAAATTCTAGCTCTTACCAGTTATCCTTATTTAACGCACACATAAACTCCTGTCATTTTTTCTGTGCTTCCCAAACCTGTTGAACATCACTTCTAACTCTTCTGAAAACTGTTAAATTTGAACTATTGTTCAGTTTTCTGAAGGCCATAAAGGAACCAAATCTAGTCAGAAATATCAGCAGAAATGTCCCTGGATCTGCATTTCCATGTAGCTTAGAGAAGATCTAAGTGAGATAATTTAACTTTCAGGGTATTAAATTTTTTTGTCACTTTAGCTTATATCTAGGAAGGAAATAATAAGAGATGGGCTACAGCAAGTTAAATTGTTGAAATGTAGCGATCAAAAAGCCTGCTGACAATAAAGTTGAAAAAAGACTAAGACAGCATGTACAGTTGTAAATAACTTCAGGTATTTAAGTACTACTTTTTCCAACCCATTCTCTAAGAGTTTAAAAAAAAATTGCCAAAGGAAACAAATATTTATTTTTCATGGAATTTGACATTTTGTGTCCAGTACTATGTAAAGGAAAAATGTCTGCTATCTACTTGAACCTTTTTCCTGTCATGTCAGTCTGATGAGAAAAACTGCATCTTGAAGACAAAAAGAATAGGGGGTTAAAAACAACAGGAGAGATTGATTAACACTCTGTTGTTATCTACCAAGTGTCAATAACAAAATGCTACTGAACTCCTTCATTGTTTCCTTCTAAATTTCCACTCTCACACCTGTCACTTCTCGAGATAACTATCCATCACCGAGTCAAAGTGGCAAACAACTGTGTGGTCCCTTGATAAGAAATAGTGACACAATTTGTCTTCTTCTCCTCCCACAGATTGCAACTAATGGGCTAACAGCAGGTTACAATAGCACAAGACGGATTTGAATGACTATCAGTATCGCTATCAGGAAAGTGAGCACAGCTGCAGAATAGCCTAAAGAAACATTTCAGTTCAAATCGAAATCTGAAGAAACGTGCAAAATAGAAGCCTAATCACTCTGCTTTAAAAGGATTTAATGCTAGTCTTAAAAGTTAGTTAAATGTGTAAGAGATTTATTTATCAAATGCTTTACTCTGTTAATGGTAAATTGTTGCAGAAGCCAGGGCACAACTCCTTCACAGCAACTAATGTTACAGTGGAAGAAAGCACAGAAGACAGAGACTATTAAAGACTAGAAAATCCTGCCTGGGAACACAAGACATTTTCCAAATGATTCCATGGCACAACATTTAGAAATGTTGAGTTTATAACATAAAAATATGAAATCAAATGTACAAATAATGAAGCAAGGGACCTGAAACAAAATCGGCTGTGGTCAAAAATAAAATTCATAAGAGATCATTTTATGGAAGGTTAGAACATATATTTTCACAACAATAGGTTATTGAAATTTGTTCAAGTTCTCCTCTTTGTCAAACACCCTCTGCTAAAAATCTATGCAGATAGATCTATACTCATAATTTGGTGTTTCAGACAGAGAGGTCAAGGAAATATTATTAAAACAGATTGAAACATAAAGCACATAGAATGACCCAAAAGGAAGACAGCTGCTGTGATTGTTACCCACAACCCAGAAACTATAGATGCAGTAAATTCAGTCTTGTGGTCATTCCAAAAAGAAATCCTAGTAGTATAACATAAATACAGTCTGATAAATACAGGTGTAAGTCAGTCAAATGACCCAAACTTGCCACCCTAAAACCCAACCTGTGTTCGCACATGATTTTTTAATTCACTTCAGAACCTGAAGAAGGTGCAAGAAAAATTGTTCTGGTCTTCAAGTCACTCAGTGAAACAAGTTGCCTCAACTCATTGAGGACCAAAGCACCCATGACTTCATCCAGGCAAGGACATGCACCTCTGCACATGGGTAAGGAAGGTGGAAATGGGATTAATTTTGAGGAAAGAAGCATGACACCTGCTAATATGGGAACTAGGTGTTGCTGCTGGATCATCCCCTGATGCTGTTTTTGGTTGCCAGAATCCTGTTCTACTCTCTTTTCAGCCTAACTTCCATTTCAGACAAGGGCTGTGTTGAACAGAAGCCAACAACATCTGGATTTCATGATACTAACATCCATATAGGAAAGTAGGAGGCTTTAAAAAAAAATCCACAGGATGGCTTCACACCTGAAAATGATTGTCCTTCATTTGCTAGTCACTCCCTCGCTCTGATATCTTTTGTTCTCAAACTACCAAAAACTGCAAATGAAAAGGGTGTCCTCAGAGAAAGTAATGTAGTACAGTTCCCAGAAGTATTCTACTCATGGAGCATGGTCCAAAGCTGAATATTGCCAGGCTGCAGAACTATAGACCACAGATGAGGTTCAGCTTCTAACCTGTTGTAAGAAAAACACATGGGTCTGCCTGTTTTAACTGTAAGTAGTGCAGTACGCCAGCACTTTTGTGATGCATTATTCAGGGAAAAAACTGGAGAGG
>VXBQ01005790.1:28003-51644 GCA_013400175.1 Phainopepla nitens
AGAAGAAAAACCCCCAAACCAAACAACAACAATAAAAAAAAAAACCTCACACACACACACACAAAAAAAAAACCTGCTGGGTGAGGTATTCCTGTAAAAATTCAAAACTAGGCTCTCCAGCATGTAAAGCACCCGTGAAAACACATTGGAAATTACATTCATAGCTATGACCAGCCAGGTGAAAGGTTCACCAGGGCTGGCACAGGGACAGAGGCAGCCTGCTAGGGCAGAGAGAGAAACCAGCAGCCTGGCTCCTGAGGCAGAATGGAAAGGCTCTGGCTTCTTTTAGTTTGCAAAACTTGAGGAGGGGTATGACTGCAACATAGAAGTAGTAATGAACAACTGCTAGAGAAGGATGCTGTAGGCACAAGAACAAATGTATATAAACTGCAATAATATGTACTTGTAATCAGAGGAGTATTCTCAACCATTAGGGGATTCTGCAAACCCTTTCAGTAGGAGTGAAGGAGTCTGAAAACTCAGCTAACTGCTTTCCAGACAGACATTTTTACCCATCTCTTAAGGTGGCTGCTAACCATATGTATGGGTCCAGGAAGTAATTTTCCAGGGATAAATTCAGTAACCCTGTGAATTGAGCCCTCAGCCCTCCTGCTATCACAAACCTGAGGTTCAGGAGTATGAGCCAAGGCATATACTTGGAGCATACAGACACAAATCAGTTTGCATCCAGTTCTGTTTTACTGGGCAGACAAGGCTGAAGCTGCCCTCTAGGAAGCAATACAAATTCCCAGAAATTTACAAGAAACTTGAAAGAAGCTTACAAGATCTGCTAAGGGAATTAAAGACAATGTATTGGTTTCCTTCCTCAAGCAAATTGCTTCCCATTTTCCAGTTATATTTCCCCCTTTTAAGTGCACTCAACTTCCATATAGACTGGAATTGCAGCTAAAGTCTAAACTCAATTCAGCTTTAACTGAGCTAAAAAAAAAACAGGAAAATGAGAAGTCCTGTTTCTTTGCCAAGTTCCACTTAGTACAATACTCCCTTCAATCACTTAAGGGTGCTTTATTTAAAATTTCCTTGATGATTGCATGCCAAAGTGATCTTATGATTCAAACCTTTGTCTTCTTCTCTACACCTACTCAAGCTAGGACAAAAATGTGACCCTGAAGAAATGTGGGAGAAAAAAGTACCTACTTTAATTAATTTAATAAAAGTCTCTAACATTCAAATAAAATCAACTATAATTGTGCAACCTTTGAAAACTATAGAATTCTGCCTTGTCTAGGTAAAGTAGTAATACAAGCAGATTGTGCAAAAACAACTGACTATTGTTGGGACTAATCAAAGAAACAACAACTATGCTCTAGCTCTCAAATCAGTATTAATGTTTTGAGTAAGGTATGCAGATATCTTTCTTATAAATGGTAGAACCATATGAAACATATATCACATAATTTTTTAATTTATCATGCCAATTTGACTACCTATTTTTATTGAAGTTATTTCTACCATTCCTGATCACAGAGCAACTTCAGACAGACAGCCCTTTTTTGATGATACGAAGAAGTCATAAACAGCTTCTTCCTCTTTTTAAAGGTCTGTTTTAATTCCCCAGAGCGAGCAATAATTATTAATTAATACTCAAAGAATCCCGTTTTAAAGCTTGCTTACTTAACTTTGCATAGCTAAAAAAAGGTATTTTACATGATTGGGGAAGGAAAATATGGTATATTAATATAATTCAGTCTTAACTGATACCTTTTGAGAGATCCAGGGCGCAAGACCTCAAAACTATATTTTCAGCTCTGTTTGAGATATTTCATTGGAGGTTGTTAAGACAGTAAAGACATCAAGTTGGTTTCCAAGGCAGAAATCTCTGTCAGAGATGAGTATTCCTGTTTTCTTCTGTGTCCTGGTATCTCAGCTGAGACAGGAGAAAAAACATAAAATAGATGAGGCTCAAGCAGAATACATAGTATGGATATTTGAGGACAACCTACATAAGTCAATTATATCTTTTCTACTCGTAACTATTAAGGCTATCTATTAAACATTCTTTCTGAAAAGTCTTCATATTGTACCCACTATCACTTTCTTTCCTCTCCTTTCAGACACTTACTCCTGTAGGAATAACCAGTTATACATTACAGTAAAACCACTACAGATACAAGTTCCATTTTCTACTTCATTTGATCAACTATGTGTTTCATAGACAGAATTAGAAAATTTATTAGAAAATTTATGTTACAGTCTAAGGATCTCATTTTGTGTTCTGCTTTTCTGTACAGATGTTTAAAAACATTTTTAAAGGGACTTTTTAAGTATTTTTACAGTAAACCATTGCAGTGCTAACATTGTCAGGATTGTAGCAACAGTAACCCCATGAAAGCATCTCTTTCTATCTCTTTCACTCTTTAAATTTTATTTAAAGCTTTGCAAAATACTTGCATCCACATAACCCACTCTTGCTGAATTGACAGAAGATTAATGATATCATGGTGTTCTTGAAAACAGAAGTGTGTCTACCACCCTGGTGAATAATCTCTCCTTTTGCACACTAGGAGTGAGATGGGAACTGCACCGGATAGAAAGGACAGCAAGCCATGCAGAATTTGCATGCAAGCAGCTGTCCCCCCACTGTTAACTATGACAAGCCAGTCCTGCAACGTTAATCAGCACTTCCACTCCTATGCCTCCCTGATTATTTGGGACAGAGCCTGGCTCCCCATTGTCAGCTCAGAGGATGCTAAACAAATACCTCATATAATGCAAGGAGGGCTGCATCATCATGAAAATGCACCAAAAGGAAAAGGATTTCAAAAATATGTTTGCTGCATGCAAGACTACCATGGAGCAAAATCTGAGACTTGGTCACAGTGAGATTTTTTTACTCTGGGAGTCATTTTTTCTGATCTCTTCATACAACTTCCCTGCAACAATACACCTAAAAAGTGCATTTTAAATTTATTTCCTTTTTTCAATGCCTTGTAGCCTTTGTTAGAACACGAGCTGGTGTGGGCTTTAGCATTTGCTTGTCAGGGAAGGAGAATATTCTTGTCTGTTTCTCATGTTCTTGTCCATTTTCCTTGTTACTAGTCCCTGCTTTTTGCTTGTGGATGGTTTCATTAAAATAAAAAAAGAAAAAGGGAAAAAAAAAAAAACACCACAAAACCAACATTTTTCCCTGTCCTTTTCTTTGTTCTGAGCCTGGTTCCATTTTTTACCTCTCTCTCCCACACACATACTTCCTTTGACCTTTTCCTCTCTTATTCTCTCTCTTTTCTTTGTCTACGTTGGCAGTAGGCTTTAGCTTATGCTCTTTTATGAACCTTCTGCTTCTTCTCATTTAAACTCTCTGGACCTGATTTGCAGCTGTGATATTCTTCCTACAGCCGTTCACACATGTGCAACACAGGTGTAAAAGACTACCATTTTCATTTGTGTTGCTTGTAAATGTCAGCAAAGGAGAAAGCAGAACCTGTCCTTCACAGAGTGAATCAGCAGACTTTCAAGAGTGTCAGATACATATGAGCAAAGTCTATGTTAGTCACCAATTACCTCTATTCCATGCCTGATTTCTCAAAAACCCTTATGTTATTGCTTAACCCTCCAGCTCTTCATTGTTCCCAACAGCTCCTTTAATCTAGATTGTCTTTAAAAGAAAAGATGTTTCACTTTGATTTGGGGGATTTTTTTTTTTTTTTTTTACAGCTTCCAGACCCTAGATAACTGAGATAAAAATACCCACATGGACTCAGGTATCTGCATGTCAAGTTTACCCTCTCAAGCCCCAAGCAGTGCAAGAGCGACTGCAGATAGAAAGAGAAACCTTACACATATATATTCCTTTAATGAACAAAGTTACATTGCATTTTGCTTACTCTAGAGATTTTCTGAATTCATCAAAACACCTGGTGACCTTACAGGATCAGAGGTTTGGGTGACATTCTGACTTGGGTCAGATGTAGTCTAAAAAAATCTTCCTCCTTTTTAACTTCTGAACCACTTTAAAAATAAATAATTACAGCAGGAAGAAAAAGCTGAAAATATAAGTGACAAAGTCCAGCTTCAGATTGTTTTGAGTACCAGTACCAGCCTTGCTGTTCCGTTGCCACTCCTGCTCAAGGTGTGTTGCAAGAACAGCAGGAAGGCAAGCTCTTTAGGAGGGTTCAGGTATGTGGTACCCCACTCTCTGCTCTGGCTCTGTGTACAAAATATCTCAGAAAATAAACCCAAGGCCCATGAGAAACCTTTTCTAACAAGTTTTTAGCCCTTTTTGCCACCATTTCATCACCAAGCTCTATCATCCCCTTAGATACTTAGCTGTTGCACAGTTTACCACAGGCTGCTTTATGAAGCTGCACATTCCCATGTGTGTCCCTGTGATAAATTTTATCAGTGCTCAGCTAGAGGGTTTTAAACCAGGCAGTGGCTTTTTATCTGCTATGGCATGCTCCAACCAAAATGCAATTTTTTTTTTTAAATTAACCTTATTTAAATTGTCGCATTTATGTCTCTAGATGTGGACTCAGCAGTTTGTGCTCCCAGAGGAAGCTTACATGGAAACAGGGAGCCTAGCCATGAAATAAGAATACTACTGGAATAAAAGAAACAACAAATCATAATTAAAAACTATTAGCAGTTCGCTTCTTCTAGACACCAAAAATGTGATATCTGCTTTCTCACTTGTCTCTCCAGTTGCACTCATATACACAGCTGTCTGAAGTGACAACAACATTGTTTTCTCTACATTTTAATTTACTCATTTTAAGTAAAAACTGCTGTCAGTAACACCTTCATTTAATAGAACTGCCTACAGATACTGAGGAAATTTAAAACTGAAAGACACTTTTGCCTGTAATCAATAATAGCTTAATATCTTTCTGTCCTATATGTACTTTTTTTTTTGCGTCTTTATTTGAATTTGTTTTTTAATACTCCTTTAGAAGTTTTCCAATCTATGGCGCTTGTCAGAATACATATTTAGTATTTCTTCAATGTTCTTTAATCATTCTGTGTGAGAGTTCATAAATTAAAATATCCTCCTGAAGAGCTCCCTGATGTTTTTCTGCCAATAGAGGAACAGGATGAATAACAACATATTTCAGTTTCCAGTTTCCATAAGAAAATTTTAAAAATCACCTGCAGGACTAATTTCTTTTTTTTAACTACTTTAATTTTTTTCTTCATGGAAATAATTCAGTCAAAATTTTTTTCAAGTTTCTTAAAATTTATCATCCACGAAAGTACATAGCAAATAAGATTTTGCCTGATATTCATGTGTCCTTTGGATTTTAAGGCAATGTTTATATAATAAACTCATTGCAAAGGAAGCAGCAGTTTAAATAGCACCAATTTATTTCTAAGTTGGCATTATCCAAATGAATTACTTGATAATGTTGAGATACCATCAAATTTATGAGGGGATCTTGGGGTGGTTTTTATTTATTTGTTTGTTTTTTTGGGTTTGGTTTTTTGTTGCTGTTGTTGTTCTTCTTATGATCTGCTCAATTGGATTTTTAAATTGGATTACTCAACTCCCAATTTTTTCACCAAAGAGCTGCTATGGCTCTGAGGTAGTATACCAAGTTATATGATCTTCAGGTACCAATATGCATGTATGTGTATGCATAAATATATTTAACTCAATAAATAATCTTCTAAATCACCTCAATATTTAGCCTAGCCTGGATATGTATTTACCCAGTCTACCTTCCATGTTTACCTAGGTAATTAGAAATTTCTCTTGGGCAAACAGTGTAGGTTTACACCCTTCCATGTAAGTTTTCGTAAGTTTGCTTTTAGAAGAAAAGGACTGGTTTGGCTTCTTATGCTATTATTTTTTTTTTTAAATAGATAACATTTTCCTCCTTGTCCCTCAATTTTCTTCAAGGAAAACTGGATAAATAAATGAAAAAATATTCCCACTGTCCAGATGGTCCAGATTCCAGATGGTTTTGGATCAGCATCCAGGAAGGGATTTCAGCTTTTAAAAAGGGGACATACCCTGCACTCAGAGGAAGCCTTGTATTTAGATTCCCTGCTGAAGCAGGAGATGCAGTGATCGCTATTGCTAGTGGAAAGGAAATAATCCACAAGCATTATACTAATAACAGTGGAAAAAAATTGAAGGTTAGAAAACTTGATGGAAAATAATAAAAAAAGGATATCTTTTTAAAATTTCAATCCACATGTTTAGGGATAGATTCTTAAGAAACAGAGTCTTAGCTGATTCAATTGACTTTTGATACATGACATCCTTGCGTCATCTTTACTTTCCTATTTGGAGAAAGTAAGGTCATGGTGATTAATAAAGCCTAAACAAAACAAAGTTTCTCTAAACTAGTTGAACAAATGAAACGTGGAGGCTTGTTGTTCAAAATATGTTTCAGCAGGAATCGTTGGTAAATGTTAATTTATATAATAAAGAACTCATGCTACAAAAGCAGGACTTAGCGCAATTCAAACTCCAAACAGCATTTTTTGTGGGCTTGATCCTCAGAGCTGCTGGGCACTTTAAACAATTTCCTTTCAACTTCTAGGGGAGAAAAAAACAGTAAGCACCTGACAGGACTGAGCCACACGTTTAGAGTGAATACAAAAGAGGCAGCCGGGAGATCTAGACAGAAATGCTGTCTGCACTTTGTTAGCTGCAGAAAGACCTTGGATATTAGACCTTGAGTGTGAACTTATTGTGAGTTTGGAGAACTTATACATGGAAGTCATCCTGGAAACCTTCCCTGAGTCCACTTTCAGTTGCCACCAATTTCGATTATGCAAGTTCTTTAAGATACTCTGAATAATGATGGACATTTAGGGAATATGAACCAAATCTGAAACCTTTGCTTATTCTGTTCATCAATAAAATGATCAAAATGCCTCAATGGAAAAAAAATGGGCGATCTATATCTTACAACACCTTTCTTTCCTTGTACCATTTGACAAATGGATTTTTTAATAAGTTTGAGCCTAACAACCTTTTTAAGTTGTAGTAGGAAAAGATTAAATGTTCCTAGACAGGGGAGAAAACAGAATTTTGATGCATATTATATGTAAAGTCTTCACAGTAGGCACTAAAAATTGTGTTCCTTTTTCTTTTCTTTGTTCAGCATTTTAAAAGTGCAGTATGTATGAGCTAGAAAGGAGTATTTCATACATTTGGGAACCTATCACCTAATTCAGCCCTCAGTTATGCTGTCTTTCCTCTAGTAATCAATAAGCCCTCCACAGATGCCTATTATCTTCATAATGTAAATGTAATCTGACATTGACTCAATGATCATCATGAGTCCCTTCCAACTTGAGCTGTTCTATGATTTCATGCCCTCTGTGGATATTACAATGATGATGCTGATAGGGATGCTGCTGATGATGCTAATCTATAATCTTGCTGTTATTGATGAAAGGCAGCAAGATTTTTTCTTCCAGTCAGCAATGAAATATGTAAAGGATGAAAAACACATACATTTCCAAGCAGAATTTTTTTAATTTTGGAAATATGGATAGGATAATA
This sequence comes from Phainopepla nitens, assembly GCA_013400175.1. Taxonomy (NCBI): domain Eukaryota; kingdom Metazoa; phylum Chordata; class Aves; order Passeriformes; family Bombycillidae; genus Phainopepla; species Phainopepla nitens. The sequence goes on from VXBQ01005790.1 coordinate 35,481, forward strand.
TGAATATAAGACAGTTATGAGCTGTAGTAATAAAGGACAGACACATATGAGTCCAAGTATCAGAAATATTTTGAGATTTAGTCCACTGATATTGGTAAAGCATTTTTGTGATCCTTGAGTATCAGAGATAAAGGAATGCAAAATATTGTAGTTGAGTGTCACATATGACTGTAATGCAAAACAAAAAAGCACAGAGGATTTGCCCTATATTTGCCCCTCAGTGAGCATTCATCTATTGTGGAATATTTATATTATTCTTATTAATATACATGTGGGAGATTTCTCCTAGAGTGGTTATTTGCAAACCATCTACAGCCTGTGATTTCTAATGCTGAGTAAAACATCAGAGAACAAAATTGCAATACGTTGAATTCATGGCTTTTGATAAAATTTTTCTAGCTATGCAGCAGAAGATCTTCAAGTACATACCGTATCTCAGATGTGCCCTCTTAAAAAAACACCAGTATATTATAAACAAATGCAGCTGTGTTTGGAGCCCCTTCTGAGCTGCATATGAAGTCTATAAAGCAACCATCTTTCACTTCTTGAAAATTACAATGCTAATTAAAAACCGTGTGGTTGATTCCTGGTTGCATTAATAAATGAGGCAGACTATTCCACTGAAACAGTTTTCTGAGAGATGGCATGTATGCTTTTTGCACAACAGGATCTTGATAGAAGACTCTGAAGTTATTGTCTTTCTTTCCAATACTTTGTTGTTACTTCCAAGGTTTTCTTTCCAGTTCAGGACCTTGCAACTTCTAAAACTTTTCAGCAACATTTTAAAGATAAACAGATTGGTTCCAGATTGCCAGTCATGCTATATCCTGTGTTGAAACTGATGATATATGGATGAGAAGAGATGCAGGTAAAACCTAAAACACATATGGTCAACATATATTTTATTCATAGGAAATAAGAATTCAAAAATCAGTAAAACACATTTGTCTTTTGAATCAATTGGCTTAAACTGCGTACTCACTGAAAATCTAAAATAATCCCTTTTACCTGTATTTTTCTCACTGCAAACAGTGAAATCATTTTAATAAATGACAGAACATGAGAATTGGTGATCAGTGGTATGATTGTGAAAACTATGTGTTAGGTGTCTCATCACTCCATCCTAACCAGATAGATCCAGCCCTCGGGAAGTTACCTGCACTCATCGGCACTGACTAGACAGGATCTAAGTTCTCACAGTTTTGCCAAACCATACAACCTTGTGATGAGAGATGGCTTGAGAGAACCGTCATGTTTCCATTACATTGCCTTATCCATTCAGTTCACAGTGTATCCAGCTCATGTAAACCTTACAGTTGCTTTTCATAAACTGGTGTAAATTTTTGTATGACTGCTGGTATACTAGTCAAAAGTCCTACCAATTTTTTAATAGTATTTTATGCAAAGCAGCAGTATTTGGAAGGATGAGTTTCAAATACCTTCTCTGATTTTGATCACTGTGATTAACACACCAAGTGACAGTGTTGTGTTTGTTCTTCTTTCAACAATACATGGAAATGGAGGAGTATGGAGATTAGGAAATCTAGCTTTTGCACAAAAAGTACATATGAAGTGTCTATCTATCTTGATTAAACTACTAAGACGTCTTCTGCCTGATAATTTGGACCACTATCATACTTTCTGATCTAAAAATCATTCACTGTGACCATAAGTTAATGTTTGAGAGTCTACATGACCATGTAAGTGTAAATTATCATCAACCTGATGGTGAAGATTATAAATATTATAACTGTAATGTATTTAATAATTAATATTTGTGAGAGATAAATAAAATTTTGTTTCTAAGCTAAGAGTTCACAAGGTTCACCCTAAAAAATGTGCATAACATTAGACAGCTTCATCATGTGGTAAAGGTTCACTCACATATTGCACAGATACTTGCACATTCGTTTTGTTAAAACAAATTATAATATCATTCACCTATAGTAAGATAAAACTCATCTGTATGAAAAACAGCTGCTTTTGTCTTAAATCATCTCTGGCCTCTCTGAATGCATTCCTCTTGTTTGAAGGCTGCTCTCTCTTCAGATCCGTAGCTGCAACATTTCAATTGAAATTAACTTCTCCAGTGCAGTGGAGTAGGTTGAATTTCATTCTCCTTGCTTTCATGTCCATGAAAGGAGTTTGTGTCAAATACAAGATGTACACTACCATGTACACTTCCATGTCCACAGCACTTCTCAAGACAATGGGGTGGGTACTCAGACCTCACTGGGTCTTCCAAGTCCTTGCAGATCATGTCTCAGTCCACAAAAATTTTAACAGTCCTAAAGCAGAAAGCCTCTTCACCACCATAACTAGGTAGGTACATACCTCCAAACATGCCAATCATAGAATATAGGAGGGACAATTTGGCTACCAGGGACCAGACTGGATTCTCCGAAATAGTGAAGGAAGGGGATTTTCAGTGAATCTTGGGATCTGTTTGAAGTTTACAGAAGAGCTCAATCTGTTCACTTTAGGATTGAAGAAATGTGGATGAGGAACAGAGCTCTGAAAAACAGAGAGAATACTTACAGTGACTCGTAGCTAACAGAGAGCTAGTAGTTAATAAGTGGAACTTTCTTTACAGTGATAATATTTTTCCTGAATTTGTATTAAACACGCTAAGAAACCTAGTAATAATTTCATTCTTTTAATTTTTGCACAGAGTTAATATACCTCTCTGAAAAAAAAAAAATCTAGACTGCAAGGCTTTTATCAGCAAAGGTTTTAAATGCCACAGTTCAAAACAGCCACTGTCTCTCTATAAAAAGGAGGCAAACAGCAAAAACCACATGGACAGTTTTTTGAGCTAAATCTTACCTCTTCACTGAACTCATACCTGTCTATAGTAAAGGTAGTCAGACAGACATTCCTAGTGATCTCTGGCTCATAGAGATTCAGAACTCATTTGAGATTTCAGGCCCTTGGTGTGATCACTGCTTTTGATTGCTACTGGATAATTAATTGTATTTTGCCAGTCAGTTCCATTTCAACCTGAAGAACATTGGTTTGGGGTTTTTTTGTTTGATGTTTTAGTTTGGTTTTCCTCTTTGTGTTTCCAACAAAGCTAAAGTTAACAAAGTGAAACTTTGTTTAACTGCTTCTATGTGTCAAGACAAGATATCTCAGTGCACCAAATCCCCAGTGCTTTCATATCAGAATCTGGTATGACGTGTCACTGACACTCTGAGACTAGCATTAAAATATTGTTGGTTTGTTTTTTTTATAGACATGTTTTTATAGATTTTTTAACAGCAGGTTTTTTAAAATATGTTAGAATAACAATGAAATGGCTGTTGAAGGTCTTTAGTATTTAGGCTATCAGAGACTTTTCATAGCATTAATAAATGTAGACCAAGGATTAGGCCTTCACCTTATGTATTCCAGGATTCCTACTACTAGTGTACATTGACTGTACTGTATGTGTACTGCGTACTGTATGTCATTGAAATTTTCTCCTTCACTTTCTAAGGGTGAAAACTAAACACAGAGTTCTCAAAAACCAAACACAGAGTCCTCAAAAACCAGCTATTTGAACTCTGAAAAATATGACCCAGGAAAAAGATCTGAAACACAGGCAATATTTATTTTTCCTTCTCTTGTGATTGTCAATCATTCTCTTCACCAGAAATTTCCAAATATAGAATTACCACCTTTTGTCCAGCAAGACAAATTTGTCTCTCTGTGGCAACATCAATGAGAAATGCAGCCTTGGTACGTGATGTCAAGTCCCTGCCTCATTCTTACTCTCTTTTATATTAAAATCCATACAGACTCTGGTATTCAAGTAAGCCACTGATAAAGCCAATAAAACACTTTCAGATTGGGTGAAAGATATCACATTTAGGTGAAAATCTGAAAACATGTACTTTTTTGTGCGGTACCTCTGCCTGATATTTGCTCTCTGCAAGCATATTTATGAAGCAGAGCCAAAATTTTCTACATTTACGAATAAGATGGAGGGCTCCAATTTTCAGATGCTCAACTTGAGGCAAATAAAGGTGAGCAATTCCTTTCCTAAGAGACAAAATATCTTGACCTCAGCTCCCAAAAAAATAAGATGTGTAATGTCATTTTAGTTTCTTGCAACTACTGACCCATTGATTGAATCTAGTGTGGAATTAGGGGGATTTTTCTACAAAGGGAAGAAGTGATAAAGAGAGAAATATTTCTCTCTTTTTAAGAAAAAAATCCATTCCCTTTCATGGCACTGCTTTGCCTGCCTGTTTCTCTAACATGCCCGGGACATTCTTCCACAAAGTTCATATCCCCCTTCTAACATGGGATGCCAAAAGACCTTTCCTCTCCACCTAGGCCATAAAGAGAGGTAAGATGCTTCAACAGCATCTTTAGCAGGACTCTTCTGCACCTTCCTTGAGCCTTACCACCTGCTGTGGCTTTGAGTGTCTTCAGTGTCCCACACAGAAGCACCAATGAAAGAAAGGCATACAGGACTGGGCAATGGGTGGGGGTAGAGGGGGTTTGTCTTGGGTTTTTTTGGTTGATATTTTTGGGTTTTGTTTGGAGTTTCTTTTTAGGTATATAAATTTTAAAGAAAATATTTTGAAAATTAGATGTTCATTCAAGTCTAAAAGAAAATGAGATTTTTGGGCTGATCTATTTCAGTTTGTCATTTAACAACATTTATTGAAGTTATTTTTTAACAATGACTACTACAGTACCATGCAGAAAGAAGAATGACAATGTTTTGTGAAAGCATAAAATTTCAGACAAGACAAATATTGTATTAATCCAACTACTAATTTCAAAAATAATTTCTAAATAATGTGAGAGTTTGGGAGGCAGGAACCCTCAGGCTTTTTTTTCCCTACAATGTGATCCCTTTTGGCTGCAAGTCTAGTATCAGAGACTGGATATTTCCTCCACTCTTTTTCCTGACAGAGTTAAGCTCTAATAAAATGATTCTAATGTATCTCAATAGAGAAGATTCAGTTGTCTGCCTTGATATGTTCTAAATGATTTTCTGAGTTCAAGAAAAAAAAAAAAAAAAAGTGTTGCTGGGTTTTTTAATCAGATCATTGCACAGAGCTGATTTGAAGCACAGGCAGTGAAACAGCCAAATCAGCCTAAACTCAACATCCACTTACTGCTAAAGTGGTTGTTTCTATGCACTAAGGTCAGGAAGCATTTTTAACTCAGAAGTTTATAAAAACAAAGCATTTTTAATAAGGTGACATAAAAATTGACCCAATAAGAGGGAAGGAAATTAAGTAGGGAGTGACCAGTGTATCACAGATGTGCTAGGCCAGTAACTGGAGTAGATCATTAGTATTCCAGATGAGATTTCGTGTGTCTTGTTTACTCATTTGCACTCTCCACTAAAATAGATAATGTGATTTTCCTGAAATTCAAACTGTTTAACAAACAAAAGATCCAATGTTCCTTCAAAGTTGCACGTTACTGGTTATTCTTTGTCACTGGAAACAATTCTGAGTGATAGATGGCTTGACACTTTTTGGCTCCTACAGTCACAGGTGATAGTTAACAGATTATGCTCATGGGAAGACTACTTTTTCTCAAATGTCAAACATTTTGACCATGATGTTTTCAGCTAGAAAAACCTGCTCAGAACTTTAAATACTACTGGAAAATAAAATACAGAGTGATAGCTTTGGAGCAATTTTCCTTTGTTAACTGATATGGAATTTAGTATAAGAGATCAGAAAATATTTAAACATATGCTTTAAAAATAACAAAGAATATCTTGAATGTGAAAATTACAAATGTGTGCCTTGAAAGCTATATACTGAGTTCGAACCTTTATATTCTTTCTTGAAATGTGGTTACTGGATTTTGATAAGAGAATCACATGGGGTCTTTCTACAAACAAGATACCTTTCCATTAACAGTTTATTGAGTCAAGACCTTTCCATCACAAACAAGAGTCTATTTGCTGTATCTGTTGGAATCCAAAAGAATAATGCAGGTGATGCCTTTGAAACTGAAGTGTGCTTATTAACGCCATCTCACAAAGTCCCTGTGAATTCTCAGGGAGAAATGACAGTGTATGGCTCAACTGCACACACTTCATTGCTGTCAAATTGCTCAGTATAAATATATCAGGTAAAATGGGCACCCAGCTAAGTGAATTCTTTGATTTGATTGGACTTCCGCTGTCTGTTATTTCTGCGGCTTTTTGCATCATGATCCGAAGCTTTTTAAATTCAGCAGCAATGCACCCCTTGATTTCCACTCAGCCCCAGGAGCCAATGAAATTGAAGGACATCGAGCACATATATGGGTTCTGATCCAAATAGCAGTACAATAAATTATAACAATTGATGTTTTCAATAATCTACCTCATTTGGCAAGAGGATTGATTACTATTTGCTTTTAAGATAAATCTCCTCTGCAAATGGTCAGTAATTTTTTGATTAATCCTTTTCTGAGAAGAAAAACAAAAATAGTTATCTATTTTCACAACTAATCAGCCAAATTTCTGGGGACTTGCAGATTATCCTGACTTGGAAGGGAATCACTGTGATTCTTGGCAAACAGCTCATACTCTGGATTCCTCCTGGATTAATAGACGTGAAACAAGAGACTTTGCTCAAAAGCATAAGCTCTGTCTTAAGACAGAATCTAGCCCAAAACCTTCCACTGCACTTGGAATGGTATAATATCACCAGCAGCAGGCCATGTAACATCCTTTTGGTGATTTTTATTGTTTCTGTAGTCTCTATGCTGAAAATCAGGGAAAGTAGACCATGTTCCCCACCAAGGTCAGAGAAATAATACATAACATATTTATCTGTCAAATTTGAAACTAACAAAAATAAATTAACTCTGACCAATATTGTTTTGGTGGTTTCTTGGGTTTATTAAGCCATTCTGTGTCTGAGTATTTTCATTCATCTTCTTTCTCTCTCATTGACAATGTTTTGCTTTCATAAAAAAGTAAAAAAAAAGAGGGGAAAATACCCATACCCTGGAAACACTGACATTTTTTCTCAATGTAAATTCTTGTTTTCTATCAAGCCCCTGTCTTCCATCATTCAGAATGAGATCTTTCAGGACTACATAGTAAATTACATTCTAGCCTTAAAAAACTTTTGAGAAGTTTGCATTGGTTACTGCCTTGTTAAAAAAAAACCAAACAAACCCAAACAAAAAAATCAATAAAAGAACAATTCTAAGCACTGTTTTGAAAGTGCAAATAGTACTGTCAGTAGGTAAGGTTTATTTTTTCTATTTTGAACACTTACATTTTCCAGCTGCAGTTTTCCAACCGCAGTTTTAGAACATTTCACCATATGCTACTATCAATCATTCTTACCTTAGAAATGTACTGTACATTAGTAATGCTTAATTGGCATATTTAAAGTAAATAGCTACTTAGTTTTGCTATAAAAGCTTTGGAAAAAATTCTATAATACCACATGGCATTGTTTGTTCCAAAAGGAAATAGTCAAGTCCTGAATGTTAACTTCTCTAGGAGACAATTATGAGTATTGAAATACTTGTCTTGCCAGGCTACCATACAGTTAAATATATACAGGTTACATGTACACATAAACATGTACACAGTTAAATACATACAGGTTACATGTATTTCATTGTCAGGCAATATCTTGTATGTACATTCATACATACAGGATATTGCCTGACAAGGAAATAAGTATGTCCCCTATTGTATGGTGCTACCTTATTTGCTGATTAAGAAGAAAAGGTTAGATGGAAAGGAAAAAAAATTGTTCACCAATCTTCTACATGACAGTGGAAAAGAGAAAATAAAAATTAAGAAATTGAAAACAAAAACAGGAATGAAAAGAGAGGCGGTAAGAACGTCAAGCTGGAGAGCAAGAGGATAACAATGGCAAGATGCCAGATTCTTCTTCCTGTTACACTCTGGCAGCACTGAAGGCTGAAACTGCATGGGTGTAACTGAGAGCAGGGAATGCTTCCATAAATGCCAGCTCCCAAAGGTCTATTTCCACATCAGGTATAAACACCATCCTCTCCACATACAATTTCTGAATTTTATTCCATGTAACTGTAGAGAAGGAAATTTGCTATAAATAAGCTATGTGGAGTGAATTTTTAGGAGCATATAGCCAGTCCACCATCTTTTACTAGACAGATTTTGGCCTGATTCTCCTGTATGACATCTTGTAACTGCGCCACAGACTTTCTCTCTGCCTAACAAGTTTCCCTGCCACTCTCATGCATGCTTCCAGATAAAGGAGGAGATGCAAGGCACATGCCGAGCTGTGCACTGGCAGTCAGACCGCTGCATGACTGGCAAAACATGGATGGCACTCTCCCTACTAAAGTGATATGTGATGTTTCATTTACATTTGCCAGCTGGCTAATAGTAGCCAAATGTTTGTTGCAAAGAGTGAGTGAGAGAGAAAAATAGCCATATCCTTTGGCACACAGAATAATAATAATCCTCCTCCAGAACAGGCTGGCAGTGCTCGAGCCAGAGCCATCTTTCCGACTCTGAGACACTATTAGATTCTCCACCCTTCTCTTCTAAATTCTGCAGCAGATTGTTTGGGCTGGAGAGAGATGGAGACAAGAGGTCCCATCTGGTAGCAGTTCCTTATTTCTTTGTAGCTCTATAATAGCTCCAGGTCTTTTCACAGTTCATTCAGGAGAAAAGGGTGAGTGTTGGGTGAGGGGAAGTGGTGGTCCCAGAGATTCTACAGGCTAGTCATATTTTTATTTTCCTCTGTATTTCCTTTTTGCCCTTCCCCTCAAAATTGACAGGAGTTAACAGGCATCTCCTTTCCTGCATTTGCAGCTCTATAGTGCAGACTTTACTATAGTTTCCACACTTCTGAGGTTATTTTATGGGCAAGACATTATACAAGGTTAGGCAGAGGTAGTGTGAAAAATAACTTTTACATTGCTTTTTTTCCACATCCCCTCCTCCCATGACTACGTGCCTTGTATTTTTTTTTCATAAGAGCTAGAACAAAACTTTTCATTCTTCTCTATTTCTAAGCATGCCTTTTCCAAAAATTTGCCTTCACAGAGGACCAACTACATGTCTCCAACACCTTAATTCCAGACACAGATTTGGCCAAATGACAGTCAATTTGTCATGCTTTGTTGGATGAGAGCAGTTTTTGTTCTGTAGGTCTGTGCTTCAACACCATGTTTTATCCCACAAGCAGAGATGATGAAGTAGACTTGTAAGATGCCCGCATAAAAGCTCATAGGCTTCTTTATCTCCCTCTGTTCAAGCACTGACATTCACTGGATGAACCCAGACCCTCAGTAACACTGAATCCTGTCACTGCAATTTGGCAAGAAATGTCAGTAGAGTAAAAAACTCTTCCTGAGGAATGCTCTGGTTCAGACAGTGAGATGTAGGCTTGTAGGCTCTGCTGGGAAGGCAAAAGCCAAACTCTACTATCTCAGATTTCTGTCTCAGCTTTCATAAATGAATTTGCAGACACACTGCTAGATGCAGATGAGTTTCTAGGCTCAATGTTCTCTTTTTTCATTATTTTTCCCATTTCAATGAGTGAAGAGTGTCTTGTTGTTCAGAGGAAGATGCTAGGCACAGACGGAATTAGCAGGATGAAATAGCAGATTATTTCTTGGGCTAAATTTGTTGACTTTCACATGTAGTCCCCTCTCCAGATGGAAAAGCAAGAAGGAAGAAAGCCTGGACTGTTCCTCAGGCTGTTTCTTGGGGTTTCTTTCTGCTTAGAAATGCTTTGTATGGTGGAGAAAAATGGTCAGAACCTATTTAATGCAGCAGTATTTAATTACAGCAAGGCATAGCTTTGGTCTGATTTCTTTGTCAGTTAATATTGTGCACTAATTATTCATGGAGGTCCTGAGATTAATCCTTAGATACATTTAATTAGATACATCTAATACTTAGATACATTTAAATTAAAAGATGAAAGGCTGACAGTATATTTTATGACAAGGAAATCTAAAACTGAAGCCTTGTCTCGCAACTGTATTCTTGAAAAGTAGAAATTTTAATTATATATTAACTCTATAACAAATATTTTGGAAGAGCAATCCGTTGCTGCAGGAAGGAAAGAAAAAGAAACAAAATAAACATAATAATGTTACAGTTCAAAGAACTAATCTGAAAGATTCTGAGTAAAACTGAGTATCCTAAGGATTTATTGGGTAGGACAGGACTTGAAGTTTCTTACCACACTGGAAGATCAGAGTCCAAAAACACACTAAACCATTTTTTTTTTTTTAACTTGAATTGGCAAAAGTTTCCATTGGACTCACAGAAATTTCCCCTTAACCCTGTGTTCAGCTGTATGTGTGACTGCCTGAAAGAGCGAGTACAATGACAACTCAAAATTCAGACTTTCAAGCCCATGCTTTATTACATTTTTGGCCATAAAAGTTCTGAAAATAAAGTAAAAAGACCTTTATTGTAGTCTTAATTGGCAGCATGCAAGTCATTATACCTTATCAAAATCTTGGGGGGCAGTGGAAGAAACAATAAATCCATTGATTAAATTTAGGATACATATACCCTGCTTCACATCTAGGTTTGCCCTGTTGAGTCACTGACACTGATTTACATGGGCTTTTGTGCTAATGTTTAGCTCTGAACTTAAATGTCAGTTAAACAATCACTGACCATCCAGTGTTCTATTTTCATTATTAAATGGAAATACATTGTGCATTCTAAGAAACTAGGAACATAAATACCATATAAATGGTAAGAGATAGCAGAGGTAAGAAGTGAATGAATCTGCATTTGTCTCCCAAGCCAGTTGCTCTCTGATTTGTAGGCACTTTTCCAATATGCCTAATATTCTGCAGAATATATCCCATGTAATATAGCTGAGAATATTTCTGAAATGAGAAGGCCATTTATTGATCACTGAGTCTGCTGTAATGCTGTAACCCGCTGAGACAAAACATTGCTGGGAAGTAATAAGAGCTGGAGGGCACTTGGCTTTTGCAGGGAACGGAGGAAAAAGATGACTTCTGCTGCTATCTGATTTAAACTGACTACTGAAAACAAGGTTTTGAACGTGGTTTTTTGGGAGGAAGCATGAAAGAGCTCTAGAGAGAGCAAGGAAGGTTAAAAGCAAGTATAAATAACTCTAATGCTCAAAGAGAATGAATGTCTTGTAGCTGTATGACAAATATAAATCATTTGAAATAATTTCATTATATGTGAAGAATTATTTTCTACAAATATCTACCAGATCAGATAAAACTACACTGAGATATTTCACTCCAAATAAAACTTTATAATAAAAGGCTTGTTATAGAAAATACTTATTTTGATTCATCTCAGTTCATGTATCCCACCTTACTGCCCCCTAAAATTGAAGAGTAAAAATTATTTTCTTTTGCAAAAATATATTTTTTACTGTAAGAAGTATGCTTGTACAAATTGAAGTAAAATACTGATATCAAAACAAATAGTTAAAATTGAGTGCTTTGTTGTAGCTGTTGGAAATTTTCAAAACCTATTCAGATTAAAAAAAAAACCCAAACATTTTTTCTGCTACAGAAATTTGTTACCATGGAGCTGATCTTTTTAATAATATTTCCTATCTACAGCCTTTTTTTTTTTTTTCCCCACTGCTCACTCTCACTCCGGACCGTACATGTTCAATGCCTTGAAACACCCAGAAATGTGAAGTGTGCCAAAGTAGGCTAAGTTGCAGAGAGGACACTCACAGGAGGGGTGTGAGGCAGGAGTACCATTGTCTAAACTGCTCCTAATTGCCCAGCAGATAGAGGAGGGCTATATTTCAGTGTACTCAAACACATTTTATCTCTAGCACATCTGGTCTCTTCTTGCCTCTAGCCTCTGTCAGGAAGATTTGCTAACTGTATCCTATGGGAAAAGTCATATGAGTTTGACTTAACTCCAGCTCTGACAACTGGGATTCCCTGCAGTCACAACTCCTGCCACTCAAGTCCAGCATTCTCTCTGCCCTAAGGAAAGATTCACATCTTGCAGAAGTATGAAAATTGCTGACTGATTAAGTTCAAACCTTAAATAGTACCCAGAGAGCCAGTTAGAAATTCAAAATGTGTTGTAAAAACCATATATAAAAGGCAGGTGCAGTAATCCTATTATTTCACATGGATGACTGAAGGTAGAAAGGAAAAACACATCTCCAGCAATGGAGAGCAAACACATCCAAATCATCATTTTCTTTTCTAGACAATGTCTTATTTAGATCCTTGTTTAGAATGGCTATTAATGCTGTTGTGCTGGTGAAACAATATGGAGATATGTTGGACTAAGCTAGAACTTAAGGTTGTCACTCTGTGTAGTGATGAACTGATGACTGAAAGTTAATGAAAATTTAACATTAGCACTTTACTTTAGGTGAAATCTATTTCACATCTAGGAATGGTCCATGAAGAAGTTTCCAGAGAGGTAAAGTCAGCCTTTCTATTAATTTCTCCCTCTTTCTCTAAATGCTCAACATTTTACTCCAGTGCAGTGGTCACCAGGAGCTCCCTAACCAGCTGTTAGCTCTTATGCTTAATGCTTTCCTACTGGGTTTTTCTTGTTTATTTATTTTTCTTTTGGGTAGTTTTGCTTTGTTTTGTGTTTTGGGCAGTGTACCTTTTAATCCTTTCCAAGTAATCAGGTAACTGTAAGCATATTTTCTAGATCCAAAAAGGTTAGGGTGTGCTGTTGGGTTTTTTCAAGCTGCTATTAGGAATGTGCTCAGAATTTTGTTGCAGCTGTAACCAGGCACTTCTATTAACTGTGTGTTTTAAACCCTGATTTGTATAACACATAGGTTTTCAGATCTTTCCAGACTTCTGTTGTGTAACATCAGTCCTTAAGTGACTCTACAGTAGTGTCTGGTGCAGCTGTTAGGATCATTAGGATTTCAAATATATTTCCAAATTAAAGCAAGAAAAAGATTTAAAGAGAAAAAAGACTCTTGGCCTAATTAAGAAGAGTGAACTAGATTTAACAATGAACAATTTATTGGCAGTTAATAGAGCTCATACATGGTAGCCAGGAGCTAGATAATGTATCATTAAAAAGAATCTCCATTACATATAAAACCTCTTCTCTCTTGATACAGTTAGAAACTGCACTTCACAATTACCATTTTTATAAGCCTGACTCACTGGCAAATGAAGCTGTATTTCACAGAGTAGCAGCAAAACCTGTAGGTGCTGTGAATATTTAAATATGGAGGATTCAAGTTCTTTGTCATGAAGTTTATTTTCCCTTCAGTCAATGACCCTTTGCAGTCGTCACCTTGATTTTCAAAGCTTCATAGCCCAGCCTCTAGTAACTGGAAAACTCCTTAAAATGCTTCTGATTAATGCAGTCAATAAAGTACGTGGTACCAAAGTGCTTTGCAGGTAATATACCCCAGATATTTCAGCACCCCATTCTTGCGCAAGAGGCAAACCGCTGCTCTCTGGATCAAACTGGCCACCTCCACCAAGCCATTGGGAATGGTGCTTGTGTCATTCAGGATGGGTTATGACAAGAATTAATTTAATTTCCTGTTTTGCCTTTGGGATTTGGAAGTGGAGGAATTTGTGCTCCACACCTTGGTTGTTAAGATGCGCAGATATATTGACGTCATTGAGTCCACATCTGTGAGGCTGCCGGTGGACAACCATGCAGAATCAGATCTGAGCCTTTCTTTTTGGCAAAGAGGAGACCTGAATGCAGTTCTGAATGTTCTGAATGTTTTACAGCATGTTTTATAGCATTGTATCTTCAGGCACTGAAGGTAAAGGAGCAAGTATTCTGCAATAGGGTGACCTATGCATAGCAGTGTTGAAAGCAGCAATTTAGTCCTATTTGGGCTTTTGGAGGTAATGCAGAGGATAGCACCATAATCCACCAGCTTGATGAGTAGAGGCATTCTTCTCCAGTCACAGGGAACAGGAGAAGATGGACTACCTCAAAGAAAACTGTATTTCCTGATAAAGACTTCAGCTCCTTTTGGACATTGTGGCAGCACTTGAAGCAGATTTGACGTACCTCAAAGTTCACTTCAGCTGGAAGGCCCTGATGATCAGAACATTTAAGACCTGCTTTTTTGGCTGCTTCTCTGATTCTTTTTCACCTCTTTCTTCCAAGAAGATCTTTGAGGTCTGTAAGTGCAAATGTGCAGTGCTCAACATTACTATTCAGTGGTGAGAGAGATAAGAAATCTAAGAGTATGAAATATAGGGTCAGACCTAGGAGTGAGTGGCTTGAGAGATTTTTAAAGAGAATGGTTCAAAATTGCAGGAAAGTTTTCATTTTAATGCCTTCCTCATAGCTGGCTCCTTACTTGCTCAAAGACTGCAGCCTAGCAAATTCAGCAAGGGTATTCTGGTGCCATTGTCGACCAATGAGGACATTTGCAGAATTACATCAGAAAGACCAACAGAAGGTGGGAAGATGGTCCCATGCATGCAGGAACAGCCAGATAAAGACAGTTTTTTCATACCATCTAATGGAAAGAATGAAACACACTTGCCAAGTGCTGGTTTTTGGACCCCAACATTAATGGAAAGTCATTGATGCCATGAGGTCTGTCTTTGTGGAGATCTTCAGATTTGGGGCACCTGCCTTGACATCTGGTTTTTACACAGTGCAAGCTGAAGACAAGAGAGGCAGAAGATTTTCTGGCCACCTGAGAGCACTGAGAGCACCTCATCAACTAGCACATTCCTCATAATGTATATGAACTCACATTAGTATCTCTATTAAAAGAGAAACTTTCAACTGACAATCTCTTTGCAGAGATGTGTCTTTGACCTATAATCCTGCTCTTTGAGTCTGGTGATCGCTACCTTCATCACCTATCACATCTGCAGTATAAAAAAATACAATTCTGGGAGAAGAGTTTAGGTGTTAAGGCTCCTAAGCATCTGAAATGTCACCTTTCTATTAGCTGTTTGGTATTTATAAGGAAACTTGCAAGACTAAATTTTATTTTAAATATATTTTCCTTCGTTACACTTAACTGATGGGAAAAATGTTCTTCAAATTAAAAAACAAATGCAATTTTTCTTTGTTTAAGTCTTATCTTTAAAAAATAGGTAACTGCCAAAAGGCTGCAAGATCATTTTCAAACAGTAACAATTCTAACTTTCTCTGTTATACGGTACTGGTAGAATACATATTTTAAAGTTCTGATATAATCAGAGATAATTAATCTAGTCAAGGTAATAACGAACAGCTGCATCAATCTGCACAGAGATGACTGGTGAAAAAATGAGGTGAACATGGGTCAGCCACTAAAACAGTCACTGGGAGCAGCAGCCCATAAAAATTCAGATCTTGGGAGACCATCTGAATCTAGATTTTCAAACAGACTGCATCTTCCCATTTCCTCTAAATTTAAAGACCTCATTCTTTTAATATATAATTTTATAATAATTTATGAAAATGAAGAGCAATGTGGAATGCAATCAATCATTCATACTTCTGAATGAGAACCCAAAAATAGCAATGCTGTTCTGCAACTTTGTCAAGAACTGCTGCTGACATCATGATCGTCCTGCCTTAGTGGTGAACTTTTTGCCTCATCAGCAGCTAAAATAAACTTTTACTTCAAAAAACCTTTACTTTTAATTGTGATTTTCAGCCATTTGCATGAAAGTAGGGAGAAAATATGATTTGTAAACTTATCACAAGCCTATGTTTATTCTTTCCTTCGATCCAGTTCAACATTTCCTTCATGGCAATGGAACAAGAAAAGAATTATAATATTTACAATGAAAGTAATTGAAAAAAATTAAATACCAAAAATTTCAGAATACCCTGTCAAAAAATGAGAGATAGAGCTTCAAATAAAATTTTTTCAGTATCTTCTCATCCGAGAGGCACTGTTTTTGAGACATCTGGCATGTTTCATTCTGTCATCCTTAAATTAGGATATATTTCATTGTGAATTCAAAAAGGTCTAAGGAAAACTACTACATGTTAAAATATTTTACATTAAAGCAAACGTTCATGAGGATAGCCAACAAATAAAATTTCACTAAAAAAAAAAATAGAGAAAACCTCATTTTTGTTTTCACTTAGTTCTTGAGTTTTTGGCTAGTTCTGTATCACTTAGAAATTAATTATTTACCCGATTTCATAGATAACTGTGCAGCACAGATGTTTTATTCCTTATAAGTTTTCTAGCCCAAGGAGAAGGTTAATAAAACCCATAACAAAATCCTATATGAACTCAACTTACATGAAGAGTA